>VFFE01006628.1:9598-173877 GCA_008921705.1 Burhinus oedicnemus | reverse complement strand
TTTTTTTTTTTTTTTTTTTTTTTTTTTCGAATGCAGCTTGCAGACAGATTTTGCAGCTTTGACTTAAAGATTTAACACCAAACCTTCTCTACATTCAAATCAGTGAATTCTTCAGTTAACTCACTTAAAGGCTGTTAACAGGTTTTTGCATTTAAATTAGCTAATGAGCAGGTGGTCCAATAATATTTTTCACAACACATGCCTCTGAGTTGTTTTATTCCTTACAATGTTACATGACTTCAGGACTGACGCAGACCTCTAGCCCTACTCCTGAAGGACTTGTGGTCCTCCGTACATTTTATGCAAAGCTATTCTTTTGCTATTCATCTTGCGGTTTGTTAGCTGCTCTACAGTCTACTGCAGATGGGCTGTGTAGAAAATTGTCCTTTCAGTCCCGACCTCCGTCCAGTACTGACTGTGACCTCTCAAGAGGAAGATGAAATGGCACAAGCTGTTAATTTAGCAATATCAGAAAAAGGATAATGTAAAATACAGTGGACACACCATGGCATGTGAAGAGCCCAGCTGTTGGAATCTGTTATAACACAACATTTTGGGCAGTTGCTTAATGGGGAAAGTCACTGTTGTCTTTGAAATCTGCAGGGCATCATGAAGGAAGCTTCTGTCCTTTGTGAACACTTTGCATGACAGTATGATTAAAAGAAAGGCGATGCAACAACTTAAGTGGGGAAATGAGGGAGAAATACGTGATAAGTATCACTGTCTGCTGTCTGTGTTGTGTATGCTCTGATGTACCAGATACAGGCAGCTGTGATCTCTGCCTCTCCATCCACAGCATGTTACCCTCTGTTTAGTGTGGTTTCCAGCATGCTCCTGTGTCATAATTGATCTCTGGCTATTTCTGCTTTAGATGTTCTGTCTGAAGAACAGATCCAACTGAAGAAACTGAAGAAGCAGGAATGTGATCAGGCTCGGACAGTCGTGGTGCGTCCAAACCCTCCGAATCCGCCAAGCCCTTCCCACAAACTGACGCCTGAACAGTTGAGCATGATAAAAAAGCTTGTGGCTGCTCAGCAGCAGTGCAACCAGCGTTCATTCACAGACAGGCTCAAAGTAACGGTAAAAACTCTACCAGTGTACCCAAAATAAGAAAATGTGAAGTTTGGGGAGTTGGGGTTGTGGGTAAATTATTTGGGAGAACAGAGATACTTTAGGCATTCCATCTGTGGGCTAGAGTTCTGTGAAGAATAGCAAAAGATGATGTTCCAATGTGTCTTATTTTCTTTCTCCATTCACTTCATCTTCTCATCTTTCTGCCCTGGCTCCATCTCTCGCATATATACACTGTCTCTTCCCATTCCCACAGCCATGGCCCCAAGTTCCTGACCCTAATAACCGTGAAGCAAGGCAGCAGCGTTTTGCTCACTTCACAGAACTTGCAATTATCTCTGTGCAAGAGATTGTGGACTTTGCCAAGCAACTACCTGGCTTCCTGGAGCTCACCAGGGAAGATCAGATTGCTTTATTGAAGACATCTACCATAGAGGTGAGAGTTTGGCTCTACCACAATACATAATAGCAGAGATGAAAGAATTTGGAGTACCCACCTGGAGAACTGGTTCCATGCCTTTTTTTGGGATGGCAGGCTGAAGGACCTCAGCTATGGGACCATTACTGCAGTGCCAGGCTATACTGGCAAAGGGCCATAGAGGAGAATGAGGCAAGAGCCTTGGTAGTGGTAAGCAGGTATTCCCCGTTCCCAGAAGCAGATGCCGCAAAGGATGCAGCAGAATTTACCTTGGAATTTTTAAGCACACTGAGAGAAACTGCTTGGAGGGTTTTTGCTTGGTGGGGGGTTTTTTTGGTTGGTGGTGTTTCCCGCCCCCCCCCCGAAATGCTCTAACACTCAGCAAATTATCAATGTTGTAACATTCTTTCTTATTTTTAAATCAAGTATATCTCTTTCTGGTTTCAGGTGATGTTGTTGGAGACATCTCGGCGCTACAATCCAGAGATTGAGAGCATCACCTTTCTTAAGGACCTGAGCTATAATCGGGATGACTTCGCCAAAGCAGGTGGTGCATTAGACAGGTGTTTCTTCTTTCCCTGTGTCTTGTGTTCTTTCATCTTTTCCTTTTTAATGTGGACTGCTGGAAGTAGTATGTGGGCCTTAAAGCTGAAGTCAGGTGAGAAGTTTAGAGCAGGATCAGACCAATAGCCTCACAAACCCTTTTTTGCTTTTAACATGTGATACTAGCTCAGTTCATGTCTTTTTTTTTTTTTTTTTGGGTGAACTTGCTTTGGAAAACTTGAACTCTTACAGCGTGAAAATCTTGCTGTAAGAGTGCATCTAGGGCTAGCAGCTGGTGTGAACTTCCTTGCTGGTAGAGATCTGATCTGGACATGTGGTCTTAGGGCTGTATCAGATCACAACAAATCAAACTCCAGTCTTCTCTCCTTTGCGAGTATATCACTTGCTGATCTAGATGAATGCTTTGAGAGATGACGTTAGTGTGATTACATTTCACTTGATATGAAGTCTATGCTGCACACTGAAGGTACCTGTAGAGTGCTTTACACATGTCATCGGCTTAGTATACAACGGTCTGTGGTGATGTGATTTCTGAAGTCTATTTTTCCAGGAGCAATGAGTATCTGCAATACTAGATGAAGTAACAGGAAGTGTGTATCTTCAGCATTTCTAAAAACAAGGCTTTGGCTGTCCTTCATGTAATTTCTTGATTCCTTAAGTAGCTATTCAACCATTTATTCTGGAGATGGCTTTTATATATAACTTTGCTCTTCCTGGTAGCCTTTTCTTAACATTATTAGGAAGGCAAAAAGTAGGCAGCCAGAAAGATTCCCTCCATCTTGTTCATCCTTCTCTGATGCAGTTGTTCTACAGAACATTAGAACCCATTAGAAACATAGGTGCTGTTTTAGGGGAAAGGCCTAAAGTTTTCAGCATGATGGCACAAAGAGACCTGATTTGACAGTGGCCTCTGTATGTTATGACAGTAAATATCAATGCATTCCTGCCTGATGGCATTTATCAAAGCAGATGATTGGAAGCCTAAGTCAGGCTCTACCTCAGCTCTACCAGCTTTCTGAGCTGAAGGAAACGGCACAGTTCAGACTTCTTGGAACTATATATTTTCAGCTCAGACTTCAGATGAATCTGGAGCATGGGATTAAAGCTTTTTTTGAAAGCAAGGAGGGCTGCTGGATTTGAAGGAGGTGATGGTGTGAGAGTGGAAAGTATAGATGTTATACTTGTGGGCTTCTGACTTTTTCATGGCCTTAACTGATAGTTTATGTTGTGTTCCTTTAGCTGTTGCCTAGTAATGTGCTGTGGGGTGTTTAAAGCTTTAAGAAAACCCAGAAATGGTGTTATTTTACAGTTAGAGCCTGACTCCTCAGCCACTGTTGTTGATGCTCACCAGTAGTGGGTGGGATGTAAAAGGAGGTTTCATCCACACTTCGAACATAATGTAAGGGTTTTTCCCTGCCTGCCTGTCTTCCTCACTCCCTGGTGTACTGTGGTGGGTTTCTCACAGCTTATTCCAAGGGAGGGAGAGAGAGAGGAGATAATTGTTGTTGCCTCACCTTGTTCTCTTCTGTTTGTTGCAGGTCTGCAGTTCGAGTTCATTAACCCGATCTTTGAGTTCTCAAAGGCAATGAATGAGCTACAGCTCAACGATGCTGAATATGCACTTTTAATTGCCATCAACATTTTCTCTGCAGGTAAAAAACTAGGGAGATCTGAAGAGCTGCAGCAGTGAGTCAGAGGGCAAAGAAAGTAGAGTTAAGGAAGGTCACAAGCTGAAGAGGAGTAATACGGGGTGTATAGAGTCTAGTGATAAAGGGAGTATGTTACTACTTCTGCTTAGAGTATTCATTATATTCTGAATTTTCTAGTGCCACCTCCAGAGGAAATCAGATTCCCCACTGCTGGAAAAGTGTGCAGAAAAATCAGCCAATATTTATCTTCCTCATTTAGAAATTGCTATTTTACTGTCCGCTTAATGTACTTGGCGTGTCTCTGGTGTGATGCAGGTCACTCGGCATGAGTGACATCTAGTGGTGAGGTAAAGGTAAAGATACTCTGGATGTGAGACCAGTATGGCTCTGGGCCAGGACAGGGCTTTGCAAAGAAGTCACCTCTCCTCTTTACTTCTGTTTTCTGTCTTGTGACCTGAAAGGTGATTTTTTTCTTTTTTTTCCTTTCTTCCTGTTTTCTAACTGGCTCAGCTGCTGGAGAGACTTCTCCATTCCCTCCTGAATAAACAGCTTCTTGTCTTCACTGGGACAGGAATGTGAGACCAAACGCACTTACATAATGCTGTTTGGTCTCTCTAACCTTCCACCTCTATAGGAGTCAGATCAGACTCCCCGACATGACTGAAAAAGAACAGTTACAGAAAACTGACATAGCTGCTGCAGTCATGGATGACTTTCCCAGCTGTGCTGCATGAATGCTAGATGAGGTTTTGGGGAGAGACCATACTGAGGGACTGGGGTTAGGCAGGGATGTTAAATCCAGTGAAGCTGCCTGTGCCAACCTGCTTACTTCTAACCTGCTTTGTGGCAGACCGACCGAATGTGCAGGACCAGTCCCTGGTGGAGAGGCTGCAGCACACCTATGTGGAAGCCCTTCATTCTTACATTTGCATCAACAGACCAAATGTAAGTGCCTGATCAGAACATCCCCAACAATGATGCAGACTGATTTTGTGTTTATGCAAACACCGTTCCCTGTAGTACTATCTGTAACAGGTCTCTTGCTGCCTGTACTGTTGTGCTCTTCCCTTCTGTGGCTATTTGGTAGCAGCTGTAAATGTAGGATTTGTGAGCTGTCAGAGCCTGCTGTCCTGTATCATGTTCTATAGTTTAGTCGGCATGGAAAGTCTGGAGTTTTGGGACATGATGTAGTATTTGTGTTCCCTCCACACTACCACTTCTTGCAGAATGCTGTGTTTAGAGGAAGGTAGGATTGTGATTACAATGTATCATCTGTTGTGGTAACTTTGTTTTTAAACAAAGTTTTAGGGTGAATTTACTAACGGCTGTCCATTTGTCTGACTCTATAGGACCGCCTGATGTTTCCACGGATGTTAATGAAGCTGGTCAGTCTTCGGACCCTAAGTAGTGTCCACTCTGAACAGGTGTTTGCCCTTCGGCTGCAGCACAAGAAACTCCCTCCCCTGCTCTCAGAAATCTGGGATGTGCATGAGTGACTGCATGCTCCCAGGGCACTGATGTACCGACATAATGCCATCTCCCAGCCTTTGCTAACGAGAAGCCAGCCTCCCCTCTCCAAAGCACTGAACTCTGGGCTAGGCAGTGCAGGGAGTGATGAGCCTGGGGTTTCAGTGTTGTCATGAGACTATGCAGGAGGCAGCTGGGGTAGATCGGATGGAGGGGTTGGTTTCAATGTAGTGCCCATACCCCAAAGGAATAACATGAAACATCTGAAAACGGTAGAAATGAAGACCTTCCCCATACACACATAAACCTCTTTCTTCAGAGTCTTTCTCTTCTCTAAGCGTGTCCTGAGGGTTTGCCCATTGATCCTCTCCTCTCTTGTTGATTATGAAAATGAATTCGCAGGAACTTGCCAAACCCTCTCTATTGAGAGTAACCCAGCTCAAAAGGCTTCTGCAGGGTCCCCAGTGTACCTGGATCTGAGGAGCTCAGGGAAGTCAATGTGGATGTTCTAGGGGTTTCACTGGGTTTTCTAAATAAAATCTCTTGTATGTGCTGCCCTTTACAATGATTCCAAGAGAAGTAGCTGTTATTTCTTTATTATGAGACTTCATCTCTAGAGCTGCCCTTTTATTCTGGCCCTCCTTTGGAAAAAGGACTCCTCTAATGTGTAGTGCCCTTTATCTAACAGGGAGGTGCTCTGGGTAGGGAACATTTGTACATCAGACACGTCAGGCATAAAGTAGTGGATTTTTTAATGTAATACATCACAGTTTTATCTCATGGTGTTTCTCAGCCAGTTCACTTTACCTTTGATTTGCTAACAGCTGGAAAACTTTAGTTTGAAACAAATCAGGGCATAGATTTCTTTATCTTTAGGGGTGGAATAGAAGAAGGACAGGTGGCAAGGACTGGTACCTAGGCAAGGTAGGTGTGGTGGAAGGATCTCAGAAACTTCCAAGAATTTGGAGCATGTGGCATGTGTTCCAAGGTGGGTGTGAAGGTGTATCAGCCGAGGAGAGAGGACACACCGCATTTAGTGAAATACGTGGGCATTGTGTAAGCTATGGGCTACACAACTCTCAGATCATGGGCTGCACGAATACTGGGTGTAACCAGATCCACTTGCGTCGTCTTCCTCTTGCCAAAGTCTTTCCAAGGTATTTGCTCAAGGTTTTAGTGATGGTCATGGGATACGGAGGTCCCTACTGTATGAGGAGTGCCAGCTGCTTTAGAAGGACACTTTGGTCTTGTATCCTTTTTTCACTTTGGGCACTGCGAGATCCAGACTGGATTTATGCCCCAAGTTCTTAAGTATCCACATCCATAAGTATTCTAGAATTTACAGCAATATTTTGTCTGACAGAAGAGAAATATAAAACAGGTTCCTTATTTTCCAAAAAACCAACATCTTATGGCTGATCTCAGAGATGTAACCTTAAGTATTCTGGTAGCTTGGTCTCATGAGTCTTCTCTGTCATAGGGGTCTATGTTTGCTTGCCCGGTGAGCATCCCAAAAGCCTAGGTTCACATGGCTCTTTGTTTTGTTTTGTTTTTTGGGTTGTTTGTGTTTTTTTTTTTTTGGCTGTGTATCTGAGCGCTATGCCCGTGGTGAGGGTATCGTGTCCATTTTGCACTCGAGGTTGGTCCCCTGCCACTGGCCTTCACTCTGCACCTTTGTAAAGCACTTGTAACAATCTGTAAAATAATCTGTTGTTTTTTATAACTCATTGCAATTGCAAAAATTCTTGTTTAAATCTGTATTTTTAACTAATCTGTTTGAGAAATGTTAATGTTTATATAAAAGAATAAAGCCTAATACACGATTTTGACATTCTCTGATGTGCTGTCATTAGACTGGAGGAGGGTGGAGTAATTTCTTGATGTAACAGGCTCAAAGCTGTTAAGAAAGTGAGTATGTAGCTTGGAGAGATGCAAGAAGTGCTGGGAAAGAAATAGCAGTGCAACACCAGGCACTTTCTTTTGGCCTCTAGTATGAGTCTTTAGCTTACTATGCACCTTGCTGTGTGCCAGAGCTGGCAAAGAGGTGAAGTGGATTAAGTGCGTGTCATGAAGACCATGAATTGTCCATACATACCTCCTCTTGATTTGTACAGTTATATTCAGAATTTAACCCTCCTATTCCATGTTCTTTACTCCATTTTCTGCATATTGTGGCTCGCCAAAATTGAAATAGGAGTCCAGTATGTCCCTGGCTGTCAAGCAGGATCCTAGCTGATACCTGGTATGAATAGATCAGAAATGATCAGCACAGGAGAAGCAAGAGGAATAGCTGTCCATACGCATTACCTCGAAGGGAATGGTAGAAGGGGGGAAGCAGAGAGCCGTCCGCCAATAGCTGCTTCCGAAGCACTTGACGATCCCCTCGCACAATGGGAAAGGAAAGCGAGTGTCAATGGGGCAAGGCTCCACACCACCGGCTATTCTGCTGAAGCCTCTGCATTACTTCAGAGGATAAAAGTTAAATTGGAAACTACTAAACCAGAGGAAGAGGGAATAGGAATAGGCTTATAGGAGACTGCAGCGGGGTATGAGGTGGGGAGTAATGAGCAGAGCCTGAGAGCTGAAGCCAGCCCTGGGTGGATTAGAGGGTGGCTGAGCCCTGCTCCAAGGATTTGCTAAAGAATGAGGCTGTCAACAGTAAGCAGAGGCAGTGGCAATGAAGCTGCAGCTTCAGGGTTTTTTTAGCTTCATTTTAAGTTGCATCTCATTTTTATTAATTTGAAGAGAAAAACTGCATGTAAATTTGAGGGATTTTCAAGGTACAACCCATAACATTGCTGTTGATGGCAATAGTGAAAATGGTGATTTTCCTTGGCTTCGGCTTCTCCATCCCTTTTCATTATCATGTAATCAAATATAAGCTCCTTGTTTACATAGTCACGTTCTTTTTTTTTTTTTTAATGCAAATCACGACAATTACTTTTTTGTTTTATAGCAGCTTCCCAGGTTAGCCCAGGGAGCTCAAGTAAGCAAGTGTGGGGAAGAACCTTCCTTGAGATCAGTGGCCCTTTGTACTTTTATATTTACAAAACGCTACCTAGGCTTGAGACTCAGTCTCTGTACCCTGTTTCAAATGAATTTTGCTAACTTGGCCACTGGAGAAATCATGGAGCGCTTGAACTATAGTCTCGGGAGGTGTTCCCTGTCGGCTCTGCCCTTACACAGCACACGCGTTTGCTCATGATCTGTTTGGATCAATAGGGGGAGGAAGAAAAGATGGGTGTATTTCTGAAATCCCAATTCCCCTACAGCAGGCAGAGTACAGATGTGGAATATCAAATCAAGTATTTCACCATTTTATGCTTTTTATTTTTTAAAAATCCATGGGGATACTTGTGCTTGTTTTGGTTGCATGTTGGGTTTATTTTAGTAATTTTGGTGTTAATAAATGGATTTGGTTGTGCAGCATACTGGTTTATAGGAGCTTGGAATTTAAAAAAGCTGTATCTCAAGCTTTTAATAACCAAATCAATAACACTACCAAAACCACCACTAAACCATATCCCTCAGCACCTCACCCACCCGTCTTTTAAATAACCTTCTGGGATGGCGATTCCACCACAGAAATGTTGGAATCGGAGAACCCAGGTCCCCTTCACCCAGCCTGGGCTGGACGCAGCCTGGTCTGGAGAGCTGTGCCCGCGCAGCTGGTTCCCCTCCTGCCATCTTGCCTTCAGCCCGCCGGCTGCCCCTCACCGGCCGCGGTGACAGCTGCGTGTGCCGGCACCGGGGGCGGCCCCGCGGCGCGGCTGAGGCGCCTCTTGGGGCGGCGGGGCGGGGCGCGAGCCGCTTCCCCCCGCGCCCCCGCAGCGCTCCCCTCCGCCCGGGCAGCGGCGGCGCGAGCCGGCTGCAGCGCCCCCCTGCGGGAGGCTGGTGAGGTGACTCCCCCCGCCGTCGCTACGAGTGGTTCGCTCCGCTCCTCCCCTCCCTGCGGGTGGCGGTGGCGCGTTCCGCTCCTGGCGCTCGATGCGGAACTGGCCGGGCGGCGCAGAGCGGCCGGGGGGCGGTGGCAGTGGCGGTGGGGCAGGTGAGCGGTGGCGGCCCGGCCGGGCGCGGGGGCGGGTGCCGGTGCCGGTGCGGGCGGGCACGCACGCAGGCGGCGAGGTGCGTGCGTGCACATGTCAAAAGCGGCGAGCTTGCCCCAGCGCCGCTACGTGTGGGTCGGGCAGGGCAGCGCAGCGCAGCGCAGAGCCCGGCCAGCCGGCGCTGCCTGAGGTGATCCGCAGCCGGACAGCTGGCGGTAGCCCCCCCCTCCCGCCCTCGTCTTCCGCCTCTGGCTTTGTCGCAGCCGCCCGGCCGGGCGCTGTGGTGATGCTGGGGTACGGCGAGCCCTTCCGCAAGGTCAGTGTAGGAGGGGGCAGATGTGGTGGCCCGCCGGTCCATGGAGCGGGGCCAGCCGAACGCTGCCCTGTTCTTCTGGGGCTCTGGCTCCCGGGGGTGCGCGGGGCCGCTCGCCTCGGTGGCCCGCTCTGCGGCGCGGCCGCTCCGGGCTGTCGCCGCGGGGCTCTGCCGGCAACCGGCCGGTGGCGGAGCGGTCCGCGGGCGGGAACGGGCAGCGGCCCCCGGGGGGGGGGCGGGTCGCTTGCGGGTTTCCAGCGGAGTGGGGGACCGTGGGGCGCCAGGGCTGGCTGGCCCTGGAAATGGCGGCGCGGCCGGCCGAGGAGGGGGCTCGGCCGGCGGCGGGTGCGAGGGCGTGGGGCCCAGCGCCCTCCCCGCACAGCGGGGCGCCCGGCGGGCAGGGCTGGGCCCGGGCCTCCCGGCGGGTGTTCCTCGGTCCCTGCCGGGAGGAAGCGGGCGGGACAGTTAGGGCAGGACGGACTGATCCCTTTGAAGAGGTTAGGTGTGTGAAGGGGTTGCTGCAGTAATGTGACTGGAAAGGTGCTTTTACTCCTTGACTTGGAAACAGCAGATCCTGTTACTTCCCGAGATAATAGAGCAGGAAATCCACTTTATACTACGCAATTTCTTATAAAGTAACCTGTAAGTCAAGAATATTTTTCCCTCTTAGAAATGGGTGTCACCACCTTGCTCTGTTGGTCGCTTTTATTTTCAGGCGGAGGAGGGGAAGAAAGCTTGGTCTGCGTTACTGTTTGTGTGGAGTCACGATAAAGAAGTGCTTAGAGAAATGATAAGCCTTGGAGGAAACTGATTTGTTGTCTGGCTTTTTTCTCTCCCTTTTTCCCCTGAACTTGCCCATATACCACACCATTTTCAGACACGCATGAAATAATAAATTCGCAGCCCCACAGTGATGGGGTAGAACTGTGAATCTGGCAAAACGTTGTGCTTTCCCTGGGCAAGCCAGCCATTTTCTCTACGTTCAGTGCAACTCTGGGTCAGCATTTCTGTTGGTGTGCTCTGAAGTGTCCTTGCTCTGCTCTTTGCAGCATCACTTATATGCAAAAAGGATGTTACTGGTAGACAGAAGCAAGGGGAGGGAAGATGTGTTGTGGTGTCCTGAGGGTCACGTAACCAAACCAAAGTCATCCAAATATAGGTTATTTGGGAAGTGTCTCCGTTTTTGGACTTTATGCTGCTTGAATCTTGGGAACTGTTCTGGATAGGCACGAGAAGGACTTGCTGTTTTCAGCACAAATGAAAATCTGCAATCCTGACACATCAGAGAGAGCACCTCAGACATCAAATGTAGCTAAGATGCAGTTTTTGCAGGACCTAATCTGGCCATCCTCTCATAGCAGGTTATATAATACTGAACTGATCGATTGTTCCAGCTATAAAATTGTTCTTTTGCTTTACTGTTGTATTGTTAGCAAATGCATAGCTCTTGCACCCAATTTAATATACCCCAAAATTAATTATGCACTCATTAAGCATCTTAGTGTGTGTTTAATAAAATGCAAAGTCATCAGCAAGCCTCTAGAACACTTTTGTTTGGAAAATAATATAGCTTTTTCTGCACTGAAAGATCTTGTACATGTCTATCCAGTGGTGTTGCAGTTGTATCGCAAGTCTGGACTTTTGTGTTTTTACCAAATTAACAGATTTCAAGCTGTAAGCTTCAGACTCCTCCTGCATTAGTTTCCATACCAACAGTACTTTTAAAACAGTTCCAGTTTTACTGCATGGGCAAAAAGGAAAATAATGTCCACACCGAAAGAATGTTTTCCATACACAATGCATGATATGGCCAAGATATATTTTGATGATGTATGTGTTACGTGCCAAAGCCGTGAATGGTGGTGAACCAAAGGCTGTGTAGCAACTGGCAAAAAATAGTCGTCTAGTTTAAAGTTTTCATGGAAAACCATAAAGTAAATATTCTAGAGGGCAAACCTCTTCTTCAACCTTGATATCATTCTGTAATTCTTTCGAAAGCAGACAGGGCACCCAACTTCTGTCTGTTTCAGAAGAGTTTTGGAGACGGAGGTTTAAAGGATTTTTAACAGTAAGTCTTGCCCCCCTAGCCAAAGTAGCTTGTTAGTATTTAGAGTATCAGGATTGATGGTTCAGTAGAAATGGCAGAGGCATCAGTGCATCTCAAGGCTTAATAAAACTCCCATTCATATCATCTTCCTAAATTAAATTAATGCTGGCTTTGATTTTATCTGGCTTGGGGTGAGGGGCGTAGAGGCTCATCATTTATAGCTTTTTTTCCCCTCTTCCCTCAAGCCGTATCAAATATTCCAGTTATGTATAGCCAGGATATATTAGACAGACCTCTGGAAAGATGTTCAGTCTGGTCTATTTAATATCTTTTGCAATGAGTCAGTTGAAAAAGCAAATATTTATGAAAATTTCAGGTATTAAATTATCAAGTCACATGTAGTGCTGAATAAATCTCTTCACAGTTATTAATTTACAGCACTTCAGCTAGTAGATTTTCTCAGATAGTTCTTCACAGGTAATGTTTGTTAGAGAAATTACTTTCTTTTTTTGGGGAAAAAATACTGTTAGAGATTTAGTGCATGTGAGTGGATTAAAAATGATGTAAAATTTAGTGACTTGGCTGTCATTTCACACTAGTTTTTTAACTAGGTGGGTAGTGCCATCATGCTTACAAGATGGAAATTGATACTTTTTTGTTAAAACCAAGTACAGAGTAGAATGTTTCACTTACTTTCCATTAGAAAGGAATTGGAGACAGCCAATGCATATGTTACAACCCAGATTAATTCCTGCAAATGTCCTTTGGCCCTATTGTGCCTGCATTTAAAGATATACTGCATTAAATTTCCAGGCAGTCCCTTAGCAGAAGGGCTTTGACATAGTTATTCAGTGCACTAGTAGAAAGTACAGAATGCAGCTACTGATTGGGGATTTACAGCAATGAGGAAAGGATTTAGAAACAAGAATGAAAGAGCTTGATATGCAAGGTTAATATCACTTCCCCAGTTTAAAAGATCTCCATCTATCTCAAGGTATAAATTTTCATGAAGGAAAAGCGTTGTCAGTGGCCTAACGAGACATGAAATGAAATAAAAATGAGCAGCATGAGGTATCAATTAGAAGGGAATGTTTTTTAGTGGGATAATCAGTTAATCTGTGGAATAATTGTGATATTTCTTCTGATGACAGAAAGGTTTACTGCTTTTCCTTCTCCACCTCAAGAGCTATGAAAAACTGTTATGACGACCTGCTGTTCACTCTCTGTAACTGAGCCTGTATAATTCAGCTGGTCTTTGCTCTGTTGTCTAAGATAGAAAATAATTTTAGAGTGATTAGATTCTCTGTCACTGGAGGCCTTTAAACCTGTCACAACCACATGAAAATTACTGTTGATGATCGAGAAACATGCTCCTGATTTGTCTCTTGGAACTAAAATAACCTACTGAAACCCCAAACCCAGCAAAACTCTGAAAAAATTACCCACGTGCTGCCAGGAGCTCTAAAATCTCTTTATACCAGAGAATTCCCAAATGGGAAGGCTGTGCCTTTTGGTGCTCAGAAACCACGGAAGGGTGGGAGGTTGTATTTACTTTTAATCACTGCTGCTAGCAGGACCCTTGCAACGATTTAAAACTAAGAAGTGCTGCTTGCATATGCCTGCATTACCTGTGCTGAGGCAGTTCTCACACTGTGTTCCTAGGCATTGCGGTTAAATGAGAGGCTTGTGTTTCCAGGTCAATGTGAGAAACGATGCATCAGTGTAGCAGCAAGGAACAAAGTTTTGTGTTTTTCTGTTTCTTCCGTAGCATTCAATATTTCGCAGCAGCAGCAGCCGCCCTCAAAAAAGGGCTGGTCATCATGTTGCCTTTGATGTATCCTGTGATGTTTGTGAGATCTCTCCTTTTGGTTTTGTTTGTAACTGATTTCTGAGCAGTTGTTCTAAGTGGTATTTGTGAGAATCAGGAAATCAGCCTTATTTTTTTTACGCAGGGGACAAAGATACCCAGGGTGACAGTAATGTATCTAATAACCTCCAGGAACTGTGTGTTATCTTACAAGCAGAGCAGCCTTTTTCTTAATCTGTTCCTTTTCTTTGTCATGTCTGTGAGTTCAGCACCATGGTTGTGTCTTGCTTCCCTTTACATTCTAACTGAATTTCCACTGTCAGTATCAGATGTTTGGTTGTCTTGCCCGTAGCTTTGACACCAGCTTCCCTGGATCTCTGCTTGCCTGGGTACATTGTAGTTGCTCTGGAAAGGCCCTTGTGGCAGGAGATGGGGAGTTCTGCCTCTGCATCAGATAGCAGGAGGAGAGGAGTGCTTTTTGTGATAAAGATTAAGAATTGAAACTGGTATTCACCAAAATTGCATCACCAGAGAGCGCTGAGCCACTCTGCTGCCATGTCTGTGTCTGTTTCCGCTTGATAGTGCTTACACTGTGCTCTGCTGGAGCTACGAGCTGGGCATGCTTGTTCTTTCCTCTAGGCCACCTCGTTTCTCCCTTCTTTCTTCCATTAGTCTTCAGCCATATCCAGCAGGTGTTGCGTTTTCCCTCTCTCCTTTGCCATGGTGACTGCCGATGTCTAGAAGGTCCTCTCGGGATCCCATGTTTTGTTGCTCGCTGGCCCTAACAGTTGCTTGAGGCAGTTCCTGTCCCTTCCTTGCTCCGAGCTTGCCTCCTCCAGTGTTTACGTGTGGGTGAATCTGCCAAACATGCACTTCCCACGTCCCAGTGCTCTAGTGGAGAGAAAATGGGCTTTTCTTTTTGCTTTTCTTTCAGTTTTGACCAGCTGGTACTATGATTTATCACCAAAATTAATAGTAGGGTTGGTTTGGGAGTAGGAATTTGCGGCCTTCCACAGTGTTGATGAAGAGAAGGGGGAGGAATGTAGAGGGAAGGAATAACAAGGCAGGTGGCACATGTCGGGGAACAGGCTGAGTGTTTCTAAGATGAGGCAAAACAAGTGTGAGGCTCTGAGTACCAGTTCTGTGGTGCTAGCAACAGCCAAATAACTAGATTATTTCAAATACTTCTCTTTGTTTTCCAGTTCTCATTATCCTGAGCAGTGTTTCCATGCTGGGTCTGAGTATTTGCCTTTTCTGCCTTTTAAATGGCTGGAATTTATTGTCAGGATCCCAGCGAGCCTGTCATTTGTCCCTGTGCAGCCCATCTCCAGGAAAGAGGGTTGAATGTGTCTGTAGTTCATGATGGTGGTGCCATGAGTGATGTCACCTGTTAAATGAGTAGGTGAATAGCTTGAAACCAATGTGAGAGGAGAAGCCACTAGTTGTTGGTCCGATCCTCGCTGTTTGCCTGCATTGTGTCTTTTTTGCCTGCTGCCCTCTTGTACAAGTCTCTTCTCTGAGCTGCCGGCTTGGAGCTGCTTACCGTGGCTGGGGGAGGCACTGTGGCAAGGGAGAGCACTGAATAATTTAGCAGTTGCAGCTGCGTCCAGCAGTTCTCTCAATTTAAATGTCACATGCTTTGTTGTTTTCTTGTTAATTTTTTATGGCTGTATATTTTCAGTGTTTGGCTTTTGGGAAAAAAAAAAAACCAAAACCCAAACCTGCTGGTGCCTGCATTATGGGAACTGTGGCCTGCTTCTCAAATGGGAACTGGGCAGAGGGCTGGGCATGGAAGCATCTCATGGGTGTTGGGGTCCAGGTTGCACTCAAAAGCAGAGAGAAAGTTTCTCAGCTCAAAACTTGAGCTGAAAGCAATTCTGGTTTGAAAAATAATGTGCTGCCATAGTGGTTGCAGAAGGTGAGGCTAATTCAGTTCCGGAGTGTTGTGTAGGTTTTGGGTTGCCTTCCCCCCCCCGCCTTCCCCCTTGCAAAGTGTATGAGCAGCTGCCACTGGAGTTTTGAGGATCGATGAAAAGCTAATGAGGTAGAAATAGGTGAGAAGGCTCTTGTATTTTGTGATGGTGGCATTGCACAAGGAGGGGGGAAAAAAGGACAGACTTGAAAAGAGTGAAGGGCAAGGAGCCAAAGCTCCTCTGTTACTGTTCTCTCATGCATCTGGAGATTATTTTTAAATAAAAGATGAATTTAAATTCAAACAGTGTAGAGCAGGAGAACTGGCTGGGTTGACAGAGGGTTTTTATGCCGGAATTTATGTTCTGTGCAAAGATGGTGGTCTGCGTGCCCTGCGCTATGAGGAGCAGCAGGGAGGATCATGAGAGAGGCGTTTCAGGCAGTAAAGGAGGGGAGGAGAATAAAGGTCCTTAACCTAAATTGAAGTGTGTGAAATGAACTGGGGCTGAGGCTAAAATCTGTCATTTCCTTCCTATTAGTAAGTAGAGTACTATAAAAGTGTATGCTTCTCCTGCATTAGTTTATTGTTGATGGTTTTCCCCAAGAGTGTAGTAGAATAAAATGGATAATAGTATTCACATACCGTTCTTTCTCACATGCTTATCTCTCATGGCTCATTCAAGGCCTTGGTCTTGATTTTTCTTTTTTTTTTTTTTTTTTTTTTTTTTTTTTTTTTTTAAATTCTCTCTGATGTAAGCGGAAATAAATCTGCTGCTTTGGAAGTGGGGGAAACGGCTGGTCCCCTCACTGCTTCGGCATTGGGCTCAGAGCTTGGACAAAGGGCAGATCTGTCCCTCCTCACTCCCTCCGGAGCCTGGGGCTGAAGAAAAAGTCCGTGCTGAGAGCAGAGAGGGGGGTTCGCCCCTACCCTTTGGTCTGTGCGAGGGGCTCCATCTGGAAGCACTAAGGATGGAGGGGAAACTGAGTTTCTAATATTGTATTTGGCTGCAATCTTGTTGTAGCGACTGCTGTTAATGCAAATCCCGTGTTGATTTTCTCCAGCTCACTTAGCTTGGTCGCAAGGCAAAAAGCAGGATTTCTCTCCAGCTGGAGCCAGGAGCCAGGGCTGCGGAGGAGGAAGGGGGGCGGTCAGGCGGGGGTGAGGGCATTGGGGCATTGCAGCCATCCCCGGCTTCACCCACGCGCTACGCTGGGCAGCGTGGGGAGCAGCCCTCTGGGGACATTCCTCTGGTGTATTTGCTGGGATCGGGAAAGCATATTCCCAAAATTGCTGGCAGTTGCTGTGTCCAGAAGATAAATACCCACCCTGTGCCCCAAAAAAGAGAGGGGATGGCCTGAGCTGCAGGCTGCACCTGAAGAAGGCTTTCTGAGATGTATCCCACCCAGTGGGCTCCGGCTCTCTTCAGAAGGTTCTGCTTTATTTATCACCGTTAGAGGACCCTTTTTTTCTTGCAGGCTTAAGTAGCAATATGGGATGGTCGATGACTCCTGAAGAGAAGCATTGAGGATGAGCACGGGCAGCTCACCATGAGCACCCACAGCCATTCAAGGCAGAATCCACTTTTCCAAAAGCAATCCACGGCTCAGTCACCTGTTGATTAATACCACAGCTCCGTGAGGTTTCCTCGTGCCTGTGAGCCTCCTGGGTGATATCTCCTTGAGTCGCTTGAGTTACTGTCCTCTAATCCCTTGGCAGAGGTGAGTAGAGCCGACGCCACTGACAGCTCGGCACAGAGGGATGTTTCCTGCTGGCTGGGGTCAGACATACGCATTGCTGATAACTTGGAGATGCTTTTGGGTGGGAGGTGGCCGGGTGCGCTGAGCATCCGTCCGGATTATGCTGAGGAGGGCACACATGGCAGCCCTGGGGTCACTTCTCGCCTTGGACTGAGCTCTGGAGAGCTTCAACCAGGAATGAGAAAAATTCATCTGACGTGGGGAGTGAGCACCGACACCTCTCTTCAGCCGTGATCTGGAGCTGCTGATTGCAGGTGAGGGTTTTCCTGCTCTCCAAAGGGACTTGCGCCACATGTAGCTGCCCCAGAGCCTCCCCTCCCTGCACTGAGGGTAGGGGCAGGGTCAGCAGGTGACAATTTGAGCAAAAACTGATCCCATTCCAGGTTCTTGAAGTCATTTTGCTTTTGTAATGTGCTAATTCCTGGGCCCAGAGAATAATTGATTCCAGATCCTAGAGCATTTTTGCAGGAGGGCGATGGATCTTGGCAGCCCTTCCCACCTCCAGCACGAGCAGTGCAGGGAACCTGCAGCTGCGGCAGGACCACATCATGGCTCCTGCTGCAGGAGGGACGCCAGTGGGGAGGGCATCAGCTCCTCGTACTGCTGCAGTTCTCGGTCCTGTCTGTAGAAGCGTGGCCATGGGTGGCCGTTGTGCATGCAACACCGCCCAATCTACCTGCTGTGACTGCGGGTACATCCCTTACTGATCCTACCCACCCTCCCTGGCTGCTGCACGTGTCCCCCGCCACAGGGGACATCTGCTTGTGCTTTTCTGTTCCCCTCAGCTCTCCAGGCCGGAGGTGCAGCTTCAATCTTTCTGAGAGTTCAAGAAGGTCAAAGACTTTTTCCAGTGGTTCCCATCGGGCTGTGTCTTCCCCAGATTGCATCAATGTGAGAGACTCTGCATTATCCGCTGTGTCCGACCCCGCAGTTAGCTCATTCCTTGGCCAGGATGTTCCCATCCCGGTTGGATTTATTCACCCATCTGCTGCTCCCGCAGCACACAGATCCTGCCTTTGGATCTGCCCTCCTGGACGCTCTGGGGCAGAGCATCTGCAGTGTGTGTGGGAAAGCTCCCCCCATCCCCTGCCCACACATCCGTGCTGGGGGGTCCCAACTATCCCTAAACATTGTCTCTGCTCCCCCGCAGGGCTGGGCTGCGGAGCCAGTGGAGGTGCATGGGGCTGCTCCTCCTGCAGCATTGGCTGCAGCTCATCCCCTGCACATCCCCAGGGATGTCCTGGCCCCTGTGCAGGGGTGGAGGGACCAATGGCCATGGCTGGGAAAGGGGGACGGAACTGACTGTGTGACAAAATCCATGCCTGCAGCCCCACGGCTCCTGGGTGGTTGCTGAATTCCAACGGTTCTCTTCCCTCTATGCGACCTGGCATCAGGGACGTGGCTTTCTGCAGCTCTCCAGAGCCTGGGGCCAACATCTGGGTGTTTTCCTGGCTCCAAGAGCAGGGAGAGGTGGGTGCCCTACTGCAGCCCCTACCTGCTATCAGCACCCACTGTTCATCCTTAAGCGAGGAGGTGTGCATCCACAGTGTGTCTTTCCTGGGCTGCAGGCTGTGACCTGGCCCCTGTGCTGCGGTCCAGGGGTGATGGGGGGGAGACGTGGGGTGGGGGAGCAGCCAGGCCCCCCGCGCTCACAGCCCAAGGGGAGCCTCTGTGCAGCCAGGAGCTTTTCTGGTGAGGATTGCACTTGAGCAGACTCAGCTTACGTTTATTTTTTCCTCTAATAAAAAACTAATAAAGGAGAAAATGAAAAAATAATTTTCTGGAATTTGGCTGTGTCTGCCCAGTTTCCTTTGTCCGATCAGCAGGGCTGCGGATGTGCCGGCGTGTGAGACTCAGGTCATTGCAGCGTGGGTGCTGCAGTGCAGGGCATTGCGTCCTCTTCCCCTTTCCCTTCCCCTTTTCCTTTCCTCTTCCCCTTCTCCTTTTCCCCTGTCCGCCTACAGAGGGACAGCATCAGCGCATGGTGCTGTGCCAGAGTCCAGCGCCGCAGCGTCCCCATCCCACCTGCAGACCCTCTTCCCCGGCTGCCCGCTCCAGTGCCTCCTGCCTGCACTGCCCGCTCTGCCTGCCCCACCGGCACCCCTTTGCGGGGGACAAACCTCCCTTGTGCCTCCCTTGTTGTTGTTTTGGGCTTTGTCTCTCTCTAAGAAAACCGCCCGGTGTAAATCTCTGCAAAGGGCCCATCCTGCATTATTTATGCTCGCAGCGGGACCCTTCGCGCTCTTTTATCCTGCCTCTTTAATACGAACCAGAGATTTTTTTGGCTTAAAAAAGTCTGCTGTGTTCCCGCTCCTTCCCCCGCCCAGCCCCGCTCCTTGGAAGTTCAGATAAGGGGAAGATTTATACCGACGAGGAGGGAGGCAGTGAGCAGGGGGTTAAGAGAGAGTCACTTTTGGGGGTTCTTTGAAGATAAATTTAACTTGTTCTTATCTGGGCTTCATGCACTCAAGAAAATGTTAAGGCTGGGGAGGGTGGCTGCGGCTGCGGAAGGTGGGGGCTGGTTTTAATCTTTAGCCTGTTCCATTTTGGGTTCATTATAGTGACATTCATCACTCTGGCCAGGTAAATAACTCGTGTCCTCACTATTGCCCAGTGTGGCAGCGGGAGCGCTCGGGGATGCTGGCAGATAAACGTGGGCTCTCCTGCCCCGGGCGGTTAATGGGATGGTGCCGGAAAAGCCGTAAGCACTCACAGGATGCACTTTTATTTCACATCTCATCTATTAGAGGGGCGGTGGGCGGGAATGGGGGGCAGAGGGGTCCCAGCCCCGTGGGGCACTAATCGAACACACCCCCCCGTGTCCGCTGACAGCGGGCGGGAGCACGGCCCCGGCCCCGCAGCTGGGGCTAATGAGCGCCGGGGCTCATTAGTGACCCACGCGCTCACGGCGCAGGACGGCCGGGCTCGGCCGAGCTTGGCGCCAGGGGTTATTAACGCGCTGCCAGCCGGGGTGATGGGGGGATCCCATTGGCGGGAGAGGGGGTTTTGCAGACTGGCTGCTGGGAGCTTTCCACGCGCCTTCTCCGAAGCCGTGAGGCTGCCTTGCCTGCAGGGTCTCTGCCCGGACCTCAGGGCTCCTCCTGGTGCTGATGTGCCCCAACACCTTCAGGGGAGCACATGCTTGTGGGGTGACCTGAGCATCCCCAGGCAATACCCTGGGCGATACCCGGGGCGAGCTGTGCTCACACCCTGGGCAGCCAGCAGCTCATCTAGGCAGAGGCTGTAAATGCTTTTTTGGTTTTTTTTTTCCACACAGTTTCTGTGGTGGGAAATTTCTGGCTAGAAGGTTGAAGGTTTTAGCAAAGGAAGGACATGTGCAAGCAAGGAAGGGACAAGGAAAAGCGAATGTATGTATGTGCATAGAAAACATTCACCTCCTTGTTGCCTGGCCTCTAAGAAAAGGCAGACACAGGTTTGCTTTTCTCCAGCTCCCGCAGGTTGCATCGCTTCCCAGGAGCCTGCCTGCCACCCAGGGACCACCTCGAGCCCAACGCCGGGGAGGGTCCTGGGGCCCCAGCCCGGGCAGGCTCCCCCTCCCAGCATGGCAGCGGTGCCTCGGGCAGCTGCGTGTCACTGCAAAGGCCACTTCCCCTAGCATGGAGGGACGGTTTGGTGCCTGACCTGTGACCTCGGTGTCAGCAGGTATTAACGATCCCCTCATGCCTGGTGGGGGAGCGAGCGCCCAGCCCGCCAAGGAATTTGCTGCCTTTGGGAAGGCAAAGAGCATCCCCACACTGCCGCACTGGGGACGGGCACCCACAGCCCCCGGAGCACTCTGCTCCTGGCCCCTCTGAGCCAAGGGCCGGCTCCTATCTCTGATCTTCATCACTAATTTACGTCCCTGGGCTTTGGCTGCCAGGGCTGCTTTAATTCACGGGAGGAGGGAGGGCAGGTCCCTTCAGCCCAGCCGTATATCTGCCTGGGGTTATCTAGGAATTCAGCCCCGCTATCGCGGCCCTATAAAGGGCTGAGTATGGTGGCGGCCGTGCCCTCTCCTGCCAGGGACCCTCTCATCGCCTCGATGCACTCCAGGCTTGTTGCCTCCCTCCCTGGGGTCGCTGGCTGTTAACCCGGTGCAGGGGTGTGGGGCACAGCTTTTGGGGCAGGAGTACGTGCTTCTGCATGGGGGCATGGGGAGGGAAAGGGTCCCAACAGTGCTGGGACTGGTTGAGGGTCCTGGTGGTTTTGCTTCCCAGCTGGGGTTTTCTATGGTGTCTCCATTGCCTCTTTGGTGTGAGGGCCGTTTAACGATGCTACAACCAGCAACAAATGGTTAAAACCAGCCACAAGTGTTTAAAATCTAAATAGAAAGGACAAATGGTGAAAACAAAGGCTGAGGTAGAAAGCGATGAAATAAATGACTTTCCTAAGACTATACCAGCAGGTCTAGAAGGCAAATCGGTATCTTATCCGCAGAGCAATGATGTTTTCCATGTGCTTTGTTGCTCTCTCTGTGCAGAGGGATGGGTGGAAAGCACATAGGAAACCATTTCCTCTCCTTTTCACTCCCCCTCAAAGGTAAATGCCGCGCAGAGCAGAAGCGATTCATCAGGCTGAGGACCTCTATTTATGTTTCAATCAACTGGAAATGAGTAAGTACCTGGGTAACAGGAGTGGGTATTTTGCATCTGGCTGTTGAAAGGTCCGGGACCCTGGGGGTTTCTTTGCTTCTCCTGATATATTGAGGCTGCATGTTCAGATGCTGTCCATTGTCAGCTCCTCTCCACCTGGGAAAGAGATGGGGGCACCTTCCTGGCGCTGGTGCCGGCTCACCAGAGCATCACCCTGGGTGTGTGTGAAGGCAGAACGAAGGCATGCCCCTGCTCTTGCTCCCAGCACTCCCCTCATTAAGGCAGCGTTTGTCCTTAGGAGTCAAATTCCTGGTGAGGCGGGAAAAGTGCCGTGTCCCTACATCTAATGTGCTTACCAGTGACCTTGTTTTCCAAATCCTTTGCTACAGGGCTGGAGGCTGATGCCCTGCCTGAGCCCTGCTGCTTGAGTGGGTGGGGGTCCTGGGGAGCCCCGATGGGGGCTGTGGTCCCAGCCCTGCAG
Organism: Burhinus oedicnemus; assembly: GCA_008921705.1. Lineage (NCBI taxonomy): Eukaryota > Metazoa > Chordata > Aves > Charadriiformes > Burhinidae > Burhinus > Burhinus oedicnemus. The sequence continues at coordinate 151,753 of VFFE01006628.1, read as the reverse complement.
CGCTGAAGGACAGGCTGCTCTGTGGGAGCCCTCTCCCGCTCACAAGCATCTTCTTCCAAGCATGGCCCCATGCTCTAACTGGGACAAGCCGTAACCATCCCACTGTGCAGAAATGCCCCAGGCGGGATTTCGGCAGTTGATTTTGGTGATGGTGGCAGTGCTCGGGCAGGGTGCAGGCAGGGATGCCGAGAGCCGCAACACTTTGGGAAAGGCAGGGTCCTTGAGCGCCAGCGGGGAGGACACAGGAAGCCCGAGCCTGGCTTGAAAGCGGCGAGTGTGGGCCCGGAGTTCTGCTGGCAGAGAAGGGATGCGAGCGGCAAAGGGAAAGGCAAGGCCATGGAGATGTGATCTAAAAAGGCTCCTTTCAGCATCGAGGAACCCAGCTTGCCTGAAGGCAAGAGAAAGGAGCAGAAAATATGGTAGGTCAGTTGCAATATGTGGCTTAGGGAGGATACAGTGAGACTGAGGCAAGGGTAGGGAACAAAGTGCTCGAGCACATCAGAGGGAGAAGGGCTGCAAGGGAATTCGTGCATCCACGAGAAACCCACAGGCAATAAAAGAAAAATGAAGGAGGGAAGGACACTGCAGAGCAGAGAGCGGATTTCTCTGCACCGAACACACGTGCGACAGCGACGCCAGCCAGCCCAGCCACGGGCAGGGCCAGGGGAGCTGCTGCCGCCAAAGAGGGTTCCCGAAATCACTGGCACATCAGAGAGCATCGAGGACGGCCAGCCTCCTCCAAGCCTCCAGAAGGATGAAGCAGCTCAGCTGCTAGACTAAATAGCTCAGCCTGGGAACTGGCCAAGGAAAAAAATTTCTATTAAAAATGCCGATTCATCAACTTTGTCATGAACAGATCAGCACTGTTTCCTTTTTTCACTGCAAAAAAGAGAAAAACTCTCCAAATTACTGAATGTTTAGTTCTTTTCTGTTTCAAAAATCCTGAAATTAAAGTTAATGATAGGAAAACATATTTAAAAATAAATGGCCATCATGACTGAAACAAAAGCTTATGAAAATAAGGGGAGAGCACGTTTTGATTGTCCTGAGCTCTTCCTTGCAATTATTTTCCCTTCCCTTGCTCTTTTTTTTTTTTTTTTTTTTTGAGATAAGTTGTCCTTGCTGCCCAGCTCTGCAGCTGTGGCTGGATTTGGATGGAGACGGGCGAGAGGAGCCCTGGCCCTAGAGAAGCAACTGAGCCCCTGTGGATGGCAAGGATGGGGCCAGGGGAGCGGGAATCCACCTGCAAGGAGCTGTGGAGCGAAGCTCTGCCCCACCAGCGCTGCTGAAGCAGCAGCAGCAAAGTGCCACAAGGAAGGAGGGTGGCAGGCGCTCCGGAAGGACAGATGCTGGCACGTTGTGTTGGGTGGATGGAGCTGCGAGCTGATAATTTTAGCTGCACCTCTTGACTACTTTCAAGCCAACACTGAAGCTGTTTGGTATTCTGCCCCCATGACTTTTAAGAGAGATTTTACAAAGTCTTTGAGGCATTACTAGATGCTAAAGTTATAATGAATAACGTTTTAATTAAACTTGTGGTCCCTAAAAAAATACCTTAATGAAAGATTGGGGAAAATACTGCAGAGGAAATATCTCCCGTACAAAGAGCGAGGCTGTGTGAAACCAGTAATGGGTCTAGCAGAAGTTCTTTCCGTTGGATATAGAGTGAGAAAAGATGTCTTAATTGCTAATCCAGAGAAATTTGGAGCAAGAGCTGAAATGTCCCCTCCCCAGTGCGAAGCGAATCTGCAGAGGATTCTTGGAAAGATTAATCATGGGACAAATTCATTACAAACATATAGGTGAACCCGAAGACTTGAGGCACTGTGCAAGGTTCCTCTGGAAAAGGGATTTTTAGTGGAGGAGAGGAAGCTGAAGGAGGCGTTTGAGCAGCTCCAAGCAGCAATTGCTCCTGGGTGACCATGCTGGTGGCTGAACAGGGCTGGCCTGAAGGAAGGGCAATGGTGGCATTTCCCAGCCGCCACGGCATTGATGTTGAGGCCTGGGGACCGTGCTGCTGTGAAGGGAAAATCCCTGCTGCAGCTCATCCATCCTGGGGCAGCACGGTTCAGGACTTGGGGAGTGGGTGGATGCACAGCTGGCTGTGCCACTGCTCAGGAGAAGACCGCAGGGTGACTGCAGGGCTGTGAAACGTCCCTTACAGCAAGACAAAAGTCCCTCATCCCTGCTGTCCCACGCAAGGGAGGGTACGTCCCTGAAGGACGCAGGCTGCTGGGTTGGGTGCATCACTGGCCTCCACCGGGGGTGCTGGAGAAGGGCGCTGTGTCAAGGGGAGAGGGCAGCAGGGAGAGGGGCAGGGGAACCTGCCAGGACTCAGGGACACAAGCCCAGAGGTCCCGTGCAGCCTTCAGGGGCATTTTTGTGGCAACGGTAGTGGCCAGTGAGAAGCTGCAGTCCCCATGGGAGCGTGGTGGATCCTAGCAATTCCCTCTTCCCCAAAACAGAGTGCTCCCTCCTACAGCCCCACATTTCCAGGTTGGTTTCCCACGGCAGGCTGTGCTGCAGACCCCAGCAGAAGCGTGAGCCGGGAGGACCATGCCATGCCCCACGGCAGCGCTGCCCGCAGTGAAAGCTGGTGGGGCAGCTGGCAAGTTCAGGGCAGAGCAACCCACAGCATTTTGGCATCTGCTCCTGGAGCCAGGCTTGAGTCCCAGCAGGGTCCCACATCGTGGGAAAAGGGGAGCAGAGCACAGAGAGTGGCTTCACCCCATCCACGGGGGTCTGTGCCCCAGCTGCAAGCCCACGCATCTCCCACAGCGACCCATCCTTTCTGCTGGGATTTCAGCCTCTCTGGGGAGCTGATGGTGCTGCCGTGGGTGCCTGGCAGCACTTGCAACCTGGGGTTGCAGAATGGGGACCCCCAAGCATGTGAGCCTGCGACAGGGCAGTGAACAGGGCTGGCAGGACGCTGATGCTGCGGACAGGATCCTGCCTCATCGACCTGCTCGCTCAGTGGTGATGACCCAACAGCGAAGGAAAGCCGGGCTGGGGTCTTGTTTTCCCATCTCCGCAGCTGCCAGTGGGGAGCCAGGGAAGCCCTCTGTGCCCTGAACCGTGTCTGGAAGCACTTGCACAGCCCCGTCTGGGAGGGGGTGGCCGGGCATCCAAAAGGATGTGCAGGGCTGGGGAGGGAAGGGGTGATGAGCGGAGCAGCATGTGTGGTGGGGACGCACGATTTAGCGCAGCCATCCTTCCTGCGCTGCTGCTGACAGGGCTCCGACCCGCGGGGGAGACCCAATGTCGGGGAGATTCACGTGGCTGCAAAGCCGATTAAACCGCTCTGCGCGGATGCGTGCGCTTGGTGAGTGGAGAAGTGGCCAGGGTGGCCATGCCCTGGCCCCAGGAACCATGCAGGGCTCACGTGGGCCTGGGTTTGTTTTGGTGCAGGGCTGCGAGACATTTGCACGACCGGACTTTGCTCCTGAGCCGGGTGGATACAACTGGGGAGGATGTGGCTCTTCCTGTCCTGCAGCTCCTGGGACTCCAATGCCCTGGAAAAATGCTCCTTGCTCAGGCGCTTGTGCTGACCTTGTCCCAGCATTGCTGGGACGCTGCCACAGTCCTCGTACCACCCAACACGTGAAGCGTGAAGCCAAGATCTGGCCAGGGCAGCTGATGAGCTTTGCAGGTTTGCACTTGTCTGACAGGAGCCCGATGCGATCGCCCGGTGCCGAGCAAGCCGGGAGCTGCAGCCCCGGCAGCACCTCGCCACCAGGCAGCAATGGGGAGAGCACCAGAAACCTCACCCATGAGCTGTGTAAATGGGGGGGCATCCTGCAGTCCCCAGCCACAGGCACACGGCAGCAGCCACTTTCTCTGCCCGCTCAGGGGTCCCAGCCATTTTCTCAGCTGTCGCAGTTTGGAAAAGCAGCTTGTTTCACGGGGCTGACATCTACAGCCAAACGCTCAGACCTGCAGCCGCTGCTCCCGGCAGGACGGGGTGTGCAAAAGCCCTTTGTGTCCCCTTGGGGTGTCCCAGGAGAGGACCTGTTTGAAGAGGGGTGGGATGCCCCCGCATTTAAGCAGCTCTGGGTGCAGACAGTCCCTGCAGCGTTGTGCCGAGCGCTGCCCTCGTGCACTGACCCGGGGAGGCTGAGAGCCGGGGCTGGGAGGAGCAGGCAAAGGTTTTGATCAAAGATAGGTCACTCTTGTAAACACATCTGAAGCCACCCCACCGCTCCTCTTCCCACGGAGCATCTGCTGGGTAATGTCTTTCAGGTGTCCCAGACGTGCGTCCTGGGGGGATGTTCAAAGGAAGGGTGAGGGCTCCTTGTGCAAAGGGTGTAGGGGTGCAGTGGAGGGGGGACACACAGGATGTTGCAGCATCTGGATGGGAAAAAGGATGATGTTAAACATGACCATCCTCTGTGGGACTGCCATGCACAGTCCTCCCCACCTTGTACCAGACAGATGTTGATGTTGATACCTCCTTTTTGTCAGTCCTGACATGGAAGAGTCTGAGTTGAGAAAGAGAAAGTCTGAAAATGAGAATTTTGGGAGGAGCTCTTTTCTCTTCCCTGTTTCAGTCCAGGAAACAAATTTCTGTTTTCTGTCTCCCCCAATTTCTATGAAAGACTGAAAACACACTTTTTTCCATCTTTCTTACATGTGGGGGAGGTGTTGGCTGTTTTATGACCAGTCCCACCCCCCCATTTTACCTCAACCCTTTTATTTGACTGAGTCACGGGTGCCCATGGAAGCCCTGCCAGCGCCAAAGCGGAAATGGTGTGATGGCGTTATCATCACTTAACGAGTTACCCCACGTCAGCAGGGCTGCGGCAAGGCCATAAGGTGGCAGAGCCTGTGGCAAGCACGAGGTAAAGGAGGACATGAAAGAGATTTCATCGCCCGGGGTGGAAGCAAACATGTTTTGCCCCATGTTCACCCTGGCCACAAACACTTGGATGCTGTGGCTGGTCTGATCTGGGGTAAACACAAGGAAAGAGCCCTTGGCCATGGCGAGGGGCACCTGGCGCTGCCAAGGGCATGATGTGGATAATCAGGATGGAGCTGGGGTTGCCACTGGCCAGTGTGGTCCTGCTTGGCCAGTGGAGACTTTGGCTGCTCTGGCATCCTGGGGCGATGGGGCTGATCTCCGAGCAAACACCTGCAGGGCTCGGCACAGGGAAAACAAACGCGATGTGTGGGTTGGAGGGAGAGGGGCTTGGCGGGTCACCCGGCCTCCTTATCTCCCCAGACTGTTTGCTCCAAGATTAAGTCAGAGCCTGCAAGATACAAAAGTCCAAGGAAAGCCAGCTCGGAGGAGGCCGGGTCGGGATGATCAGGCAATTTTCCCCCTTCCCACCACGGGATTGCTGGGCACCTCCACTGGGGGCTGGCGTTTAAAGTCCAAATCTGCTGGAGTGATTTATGACTCATTATTCTTTGGTGCAAGAGTTGGTTAATGAGCAATGAAGGGTTGGGCAGGTTGCAGGGGCCATGTGAGGAGGGGGCAGGCTGGGCGCACCCATGGAAGCCTGCAGGGAAAGGGCTTCTCCCCCAAGCAAACACCGGCAGCTGCCTTGGGCAGGGGGAGCAGGCAGGGGTAAGGCCATCCCCAGCTGCCACCCTCAGCACAGGGACAGGGGCGGGCAGGCTGGCAGGAGACCCTCCCCTCCCCAAACCCAGCCAAAACCAGCCGGGTTACGGTTAAAGCCTGGGTAAGAGGTATCCAGCTCTGCTTAACTGCTTGTTGCCAACCTGTCGGCAATTTCTGCCTGGTGAGGGCGTCTCACCCCAAACCTGGGTGCCAGAGGGGAAAGGATGGGGCAAGGGGCTCCTTACACCCCCTGGCCCCGGAGCTCCCTTGCCAGGAGTTGCCTCTGACCTGCCCTTCCCGACTTGGGCACAGAGCGGCATAAACATTAACAGATTAAAAAGAAAAAAAAAAAGAAAAAAAATATATAACTAGAATCCTGCTGAAACTAAAGCACTCCCCGGGCGAGGGAGGGGAGAGCAAAGGTGGGAAGGTTAGTCTCTTGGCATTGCCTTGGAAGGGTGCTGCAGGGCGCTGCTGTGCCTGCACACTGCTCCCCCCGCCTCGGGGGCACGCACCCACACTGGTTCTTGCTCAGTGCCAGCCGCCATGCCCAGGGCATCCCAAAACCCTGCCAATTCCCAGAAGAGGAGCCAGGCAGCCCCTGCCTGACCCCCAGCCCTCCTGCAGGACCATGTATCTGACCGCCTGCATAGCCAGGGGACCCTGTGGCTCCCCCCACCCCCGCAGTGGGTTTCTCTAAGAGCATTTCTGAAGCTTTGATTCATGCCTTCCAGCCTGCCTGGAAGCAGCCCCTCACCCCAGCCCTGTCCCAGCAGGGTGGCGAGGTGGGGCTGGGCTCTGCGAGTGGTCAGGCAGATGGTCTCTGCCTGCTTGAGGCACAGATGACCATAAATCATTGCCCGAGGAGGGATCTGCAGGCCAGAGCTCTCTGCAAAGCCGGGGCTGCCACGATGTGCTGCCCACAGGTCACTGGCTGCGGGCAAAGGGCACTGCCCAGGGTCTTCATGTTTGCTCTGGGAAGTGGCTCTGCAATAACAACTTCTGCTTGACTCATGCCACGTGTGCCTCCACACATCCCCAGCATCCCACCCGCCGGGGAGACAGGCAGCGTATCTGTGTATACAGCGTAGAAGCGATGACAACCCCAAATCTCCCATCCCGTGCATGGTGGTTTTACCAGCCAGCTGCCACCCGTGCCATGAAGTGCTTCCAGCACCTTTGGGTGCAGATGCTGCGGGCAGCTCTGCTCTCCCTGTCGCAGGAGCCATGCACCGGCCAGGGGAGAGCTTCCCCGCCTGGAGAGCTGCCTGCGTGGGATGCTCTGCTGCCTGCTGAGCCAGGGCCCACGGGGAGCGAGCTGTTTGTAGAGAGGCTGAGCGAGCGCTCCTGCCTTTCCCTTGAAACTGCAATTTCATTAAAGTGGTATTCAGCCGAAAGGTCAGCACAAAACCCCCGGCTGAGCTCATCGCTCGGGCTCCCCTCCGTGAGCCGCCCCTGCAGAGTGTCACCGCTGTGGGGTGTGCGCAGCCCATCTCCTTCCTGCCCCTGCCCACCGGCAACGTCTCCTCTGCTCAGGGTGGGACAGGCAGGACAGCCTGCCCAGCCCTGCACACTGCCAAGGCTGGAGGCATGGCTGCACCACAGCCCTGAAGCCCCCAGGAGCAAAGCCGAGGCTGGAAACAAGCCATGATGGGCACCCACTGCCCACCCCAGAGACGAGGTACCTCTGCAGCACAGCTGAGGTCCATGCAGAGACAGGGCCAGAGATGGGCATGCCTGCACTGAGGTGAGGAAGAGACTGAGGGCTCTAGGCTGAGCTTAAATGCATCTGTGGGCGGGTGGGGGGAGCCCCAGGTGAGAGCTCAGAGTGCGACAGCCCCGCAGTGCCCCCAGGGCTCTGACCACAGCTTAACTTAGCTCTGTGTCTGGGCTGCAGCATCCCCAGCCCTGCAGGAGTGCAGCTAAGGACCAAAAAGCCCATCCGAGCCAGAAGGGTGACCATGGTGACACCAGAGCTCCATTCACCTGCTCACACACCCTTTTGCAGGCAGCAAGTGACTGGTCCTGGGAGAGGGACCCCCAGTGAAGCCCGTATCCCACGGTCCAAGCGAGCTGGAGAAGGCAGTCAACTCTGTCTCTCCAAATCCCTTCTGTTTTGTCTGTGATACATATTTAGGGAAATTGGAAGAAAGTGGTGAAGAAGGGAAGGAGGGTCCAAATCTAATTTAAGTCAGCACATCAGGCCAGGGGCTTATTTAGCCCAAGGACTGTTGGCTGCAAATGAGGCCTCAGGGAAGGCACTTGGCATGGGATGTCGGGAAGAGCTGCCGTTCCTGAGGTCTGGGTACAATACGCTGTAATTAATATCTGCGAGGAATTAGGGAGGATTTGGAGAGAAAATGGCCTTAACTTAAGTTAAACAGCAACATGATCTCAGCTTTGTTAGGCTAAATGGACAGATGCAGCAGTGGAGCTCGGTAGCCAGCAGCAACTGTCCCCTCTGTCCCTCCTCACCCAGGCAGCATCAGGGCCATGCACCACCCTGGGAGACCACTCTAATCCTGCACCCACAGCCCGAGGCATCATCTGCAGCGTGAGGGCTCTGGGAAAGGCTCAGAACTCATCACGCGGATGCTTCAGCCCTGCTTAGTCGCAGGTCTTAAGTCCTCTCTGACGGGGGCAGAGGAATCCTCTCTTCCTCCCCAGGGATCAGATATCAGGGGAATTAAGCAAGAAACAGGATCCAAATCCTCCAGTTCCTCTCTAAGCCGCCTCTTGCACAAGCAGGTTCCTCCAGGTCGGTCCCGTGGGTACAGCACCCCTCTGCCTGACCTGGCCTGGCCCCAGCCATGGGTGTCACCCCTCACTCGTGTCCCCTCATGATCTGGCAGCTTGAGCAAAACACCCAGGTGCAGGAGGGTGGCTCTTCTCTGAGGTCAGAGAGCCAGTGCTACTTTTGGGGTCCTTTGGGCTATTTTGCAATCAAGCAGGTTACTGTCAGCAGAAAGCCCAGACTGCAGGTCCAGTGGCGGGAGAGGAGGAGGAGGAGGAAGGTGGGCACTGGGGCTCCTTTGCCCAGAGAAAGCACGTTTGCCCCCCATCCACCCTGGACCCCGCTGCCCTTTGGGGATTGCTGTAAACGACTTGGCTGCAGAATTAGCCCTGGGGTGGGAGGAGAGGTGCTTTCTGCTGCCCCAGCCTTTGCTCCTGCTTGTGCTCCCTGGGGCATCACCATCCCAATTCCTGCAAAATGAGGCTGCGGGACCAGTTTCCCCATCTTGCCCCTTGCTCGTGCCTGCGTGCTTTCCCTGCAGCCCCTCTCCCAGGAGACCCAGAGCCAGCTCTCCCTCCCCTTGATGCCACAGCTCTGCCTGCTTCTTCCTCGCCTCCTCTTCCTCACTACACGCCGCTGCGCACGGCAGCAGCACTTTGCATTCCACCCTGTGCAGGTTGGCCTGAGCTCTCCTTCCCTCTGCCAAAGTCAACATGGCACCGGCAACACGCTCAGCCCAGTCCCGGTGCTGACGGTCCCCCAGCCTCCAGTCGACAGGTAGGAAATAAATAATGTCAGAAAGATAAACAGAGTAAATACAGCCTTGGCTATTTCATTTCAGAAAATATTTGCAGAAGGGGTGCACCCATCCAGCCCGGCATGAGTCAGCGGCCGGGCAGGGTGCTGCTGGTGGGGGGATGGTGGCAGGACCCTGCCCGCGTCCATGGGGGATCCCCAAAGCTGGTGCTGGGGGTGCAGCACCCGCCTTTCCCCGGCACTTCTCCTCTGTGCCTGTAAAGGGGCACCTGGTGCTTTCTGACCCGTGGACTGTCCATTTGCACCAAAGCCCTTGGGCAGGGGTGGGTAGTAGGCACCCATGGGTCCATGAGGAGGGAGAGCTGCCTGCTCCTGCAGACCCTGCTCCTCCTCTCTGTGGGTCACCCCACACCAGACTGGTTGTCAAGACCCTTGGGTGGCCCTCCAGCTCCCGGAGGAGTCCCTGGGAGATGCTTGCTCTGCAGCTCTCAGTGCAAAACTGCAAAAGCAAGGGAATGCTTGGTTTGGTGGTTGCTGAGTTTGTCGAACCAGGAACCCAGAGTCCAGCTCCCAGGCCATCCGGAGGGGCTTGTGAAGAGCACCTCCAGGGACTTCAGTGGGGACTGACCACAGTGACACTGCAGACAGCATCAGGAGCAGCCAGAGCAGCCGACATGGCCAGGAGATGTTCTGCAGTAATCCGGGTGCTTAGCACCGTGATTTATCTTGCCTTGCTCACAACTTTGCTTTTTCCTCCTCTCCTCGCATCTGGCCACATGTGCTCTGTGACAGCGCTAGCTGCTGCAGCACCCCCATGCCTGCAGACCATGTGCGCCCCGCTAATTGGCGGTGATGAATGAGGGAAGGAACGGAAGTGTGGCTCGCATCCCAGAATACAGCTCTCGGCGTGACAGTGACAGATCGGCCTCCTTGGACCCAAGTAGGAGCTCAGGCTAGGCTGCTGGCTCAGGCACAGCCTCTGGGGACTTGCAGAGGAGGTCCCAGGAAAGCACCGACCTGCCCCATGGCCCTGCTCGGGGCAGACAAGGGATGAATCCAATTTGCAAGGGCAGGTTGTGGATGCTGCAGAGATGCTTCCCCTGCTCCCTCCCAGCTCTGCGGGGCTTGTGGTCTTAACCCCTCCCTGTGCCACCGACACATGCATCATGCAGAGCTGGTGCAAGCTGGTGGGGCTGCACTGACATCCACAGAGCAAGTCTGCTCCACCACAGCCGGGTCCTGCGATGCTGCACCTTTGGTCTCCATCCAGACGTTGGGATGGCTCAAGGGGGTGGGACAGCAAAGGGAGACTTCCCTTCCTCTGTGCTGACTTGGGCTGTCCAGGGACATTGGCACCCCAGTGGGCATGCTGCAGAAATCACAGGGCTTGGGAAAACTCCCACAAAGCAGGGATAAATTCCTCAAAAAGCATTTGGGAAATTCCTTGAAACATTGGGGTGTTCCTGAGGTGCAGATGAAAAAATCCTGGAAAGCACAAAGAAAATTTTTAGAAATCACCAGGAAAATTGTTAGAAAGGTCCACATCTGAGGGATTTCTAGAAAGCAGTGGAAAAGTCTGAGAAAAGTCCTAGACTGAGTTTTTCCTAGATGGGGAAGTTTCTGAAAAGCATTTGGAGAATTTCATATAAAAAGATTCTAGACTGAGGAATTTCTTGAGAGCCCTTATGGGATTCTTGAAATGCATTGGGATGCTCCTAGACAGGTTGTAGATAAGGAAATACCAGAAATCTCCTGAGAGACGGAGAACTGCTGGGAAAAGTGGAAAATTCCTGGGAAGTTTCTAGATGGAGGAAGGTCAATAAAGCTCTAGGGCATTCCTTGAAATGTTCCAGATTGGGGAAGCCTTATGAAGCCCTTGAGTATTCCTGGAAAGGTTCTAGACACAAGTCATAGAAAGACCTGTGAAAAATGTAAAAAGGCTGAGGATTTCCTAGGAAGCTACAGAAAATTCCTAGAAAACAGTGGGGCATTGCAAGAAAGGATCTAGATGAAGGATTTAAGAGGAACACCCCCTCCTCGAATTCATAACACTAGGAAAAAAACCCTAGAAACAGTTGACATGTGGATCCCTAGAAAGCTCCAGAAATTTTCTGGGAAGTTCCAGGTGAGGGACTCAAATGCGGTGCTTGGTCCTCTTCACTTTTCTTTTCCTCATCCATAAGCTCTTCATCTTTCATGGAAAGCCATACAGAACTCGTGGGACATGACTTTCTTGTCTCACAGGCCTCGACGTGTTGTTTGATTGCGATGGTCAAACAGACATGGCACATCAAAGGGCTCTGCTGGGGGAGGGAAGAGCTGCCGCTTGCGAGGGCTGGGCAAACTGTTGGGCCAGGTTCATCACTCAGTGCAAGCACCAGCACGGCCCGAACCCCAGCAGGGTTTATCTGGAGCTGATCCTACTTCTGCTTGCTGCCCATTCTTGGGCTGCGGAGCTGACCCCAGGGAGCCATCAGGGTGGTGAGGGGTCTCTTCTGGTGATGAGTCCCACAATTCGATGAAGCCACTTCGTGGGAAAAGTATTTCTACTCCTTTGCCTTAAAGCTATTGTCTAAGGATTGCATTGTCAATTTTTCCATTCGCTCTTTTGTAAACCTCCATGATTTTCAGTTACTTGTCCCTTCATCTTCTTTCCCAGGCTGTGGGGTCCTGGTCCATTTTAACACTCTCCATACAGGTGCTACCCCAAACCTTTGATCAATGTTTCAGTGCTTTTTTGCGCCTCCTCTTCTGTTTATGGCATGAGTCAGTTGGAGCCAAGCTGCAGGAGCTGCACAGCTCCAGATGAAGGAAAAATGACATTTTCTCTTTTGTTCTCTCTTCTGGCTCTAAGAGTTCTTAATATTCCACTTGCCTTTTTTGACTCTCACTAATGGTTGAAAGGATGTCTTCAAAGAGCTCTCTGCAATGTCTCCAAGATCTCTTTAAAGACCAGTAATTGCTGATACAGAGCCCGTCGCTGTGCGTGTACGGTGGGGGTAATGCTTTTCATGTTCATTACTTTGCAATTATGAATAGTGAAGTTCATCTGCCATTTTATTGCCCTGTTCTGCATGATCATTACATTTCTCTGCAATTCTTCAGTGTCAGCATTAGATGTGGCTGCCTGAATAATTTGGTGCCACGTACGAGCTCAGTGCTTCGCTGCGCTCTCTCCTCTCCCAGATTATTTCTGGGAGGGGACCAGTGGAGGTCCCTGGCCAGGCTCCTGGAGGACCTTGCTGAAAGTCCTCTCCACTGCAGAAACAGGCTGTTCACGCTGAATCCTTGCCTGCTCTCTTTAACCAGTGATTAATCTGCAAGACCTTCTCATTTAACCCGGGGCAGCTCTCTTTCCTCACCAGCCTCTGCTGAGCGACCTTGTAAAAAGCTTTTAGAAAACTCAACTATTGCACAGCAACCTCTCTGCTCAAAATGTCTTCCAAGAGCTGAGCTCAATTACTTTAATTGCACTTGCATTACAGCACGGTCGGGTGCAGACAGACCTGCCCCGGCCCCGGCAAGCTGCCGTGGTGCAGCCAGGCTCACCCAAGGGCCACCACGCAGGGAGCAGAGCTGCTCGGGGACAAGTCCATCCCTGCCAGGACTCAGTGTTCACCCTGCTTTCCTCCCAGAGCATCTAATGCTGGAGACTTTGCAGGTCTCTGTCCGGAATGGTGCATGAGCTAAGTGGCCTGGAAGTTCAGGGGACGGGTGCTGTGCTCCTCAGGGCTCTGCTATACAGCTTCAGCCTGGCCACAGAGGACCCGGGCTGGCCAAGAGGGGTGCTCCTTCTTTAACAGCTTCCAGGAAGAGCAGCACAACAATAGCAGAAGGTAGAGGAAGGTAGAGGGGGCTTTTGGAAAAGCTCCCTGGGCTTGACAAAAGTTCCTGAGATGCTTCCCCTGCTGTCAATGGTACCCGCTCCTTCGGCCAACACCCCGACGAGGTCAGATAGCTGGGAGGAAAGGGGTGGCCAAACGGCCTCTTTTTTCCAATTTTTCTCTCTTCTTGAGTGAGGAGCTTGACAGGAATTGGCTTAAAGTAAACAGAGGAGTCCCTGGGGCGGGATGGCCAGCAGTTCTGCAGAGCTGGCAGAATATGCTGAGGTTGGTGCTGCCATGGACAGGGAGGATTAAGCGTGGGATAGTTAGCTGGGCTTTCCCAGCATCCATAGGATGTTAGTTTTTGGACTTCATCAATAAGGCTCTTCTCCTGTGGCTCCCAAAGATGTTTATGAAAGAGATACAGGAAGGGAGGAAGATCAAACCTGCTTTAGCGAGGCCTTTCTGGCTTTATCTGTGGTTTATGAGGTGACCAGACCTTGGCGGCTCTGTTTTAACTTGTTTTGATCTGGCGATGCTTTATGACTGTTATTCTGAAATGTTTTGACAGGAGCGAGCCTCACCCGTCTGGGCTCCTCCGCGGGAGACCCATCTCCCTGCCGCAGGGAGTCTCGGGGCCACGCTCCCTGGCTGTGGCCAGGAAAGCGCTCTGACAGCCCGGCTTTTCCCTAAAAAAAAGCAAAATGCAGAAGGAGTCACAGGGCAGATGATGCCAGCTCTGGTGGTGCTGCAACCCAGGTCTGGTTTCACCAGGGAGGACTTGACTTGCTTGTGGCGCTTTGCTTTCCTTCCTCGCTTGTGCAGAAGAGCAGAGGGTGCATCAGGCTTGTGCCAAATATCTGCATTTAGGTCAATTTAACTTTTCTTCTCATTTGCACTGGCAGTGGGGTGACTGCAGTTAACTGTAATGAGTGATGTGGGGATGGCACTGAAGGGACTTGGGTGTCCTGGGTGCAACAACTCCGTGTCAGGGGTGAGCCCACCTTGGGTGCTGGGGACCCTGGGGAAGGGGCGCGGGCAGGCTGCTGCTCCCCCAGCCCCTCTGCCCGGAGGCCACTCTGCCAGAAGTGAATGTGCCTGCTTTAGCCCAAGGGTTTGGCAGCCTTTGTCTTCGTGGTGCTTGCTGTTAGAGGGGCTTTCTGAACTTCCCAGCAGTGGTTTTCCAACAGATATTTGGGCTTTCAGGTTGCGTTTTTTTTCCCCCTAAAATTGTCTTTTGTTTGCACACATTTCATCCTTTGTTTTCTTCAGTTAAAAAAATCTCCAGCTGCAAACCACAATCTGCAATCCTTTGTGTTTTCAGTGAAAATTGGAACATTTCAATAAATCATTCTCGTTTTTATTTAATTCTTCCACGGACAGTACTCAAAGATGGCATCAGAGCTGCTGGCTGGCTTTGGAGGAAAGTCAGATTTACCCATCAGCAGGGGCAGCGGGGTGAGCTGTGCTGGGGTCTGCTGAGGAGGAGGGAGCTGCAGGGAAATGCCAGAGGTTCCTGGGAAGCGGTGGAGTTACTTTAGTAGCAGACACCTTCCCGGTCTCCTGTTTGCAGCCATCAAAGCACAGGCAGCGCTGCACAAATAACAGTGTGCCACGCACCGAAAGCTGCCAGCGCGCGCTGCAGCTGTGTATTGCACACCCGAGCGATGCAACGAATCCTTGTGGGAATTGAGCAGGTCTCCAGCTCAGAGGATGGGGTCCCCAGGGGCTGAAGCCACACGGGGAAATAAAATCCATTGTCCTTGCCCACCGGCAAAGGTTGCTTATCGCAGCAGCCAGCATCTCGGCACTGGATGGAGGCGGGCAGGAGCAACGCTGGGGTGGTGGGGACCGGGCTGCAGAAGGGAAGCCGCCCGGACCAGCATCGTCTAAAGAAGCTGGGCCAAGGGAGGGCTGCGGGTGCCGGGGGAGGGCAGGCTCCGGCCCCGGGCACTTGGCACCGTGCTGCAGGGCTGGTCCTGTCCACAGTGCACGCAGCCCTGTTACTAGAAAGCTGGCATTGGCTTATCCGGATCAAGTACCTGCTCCCTGGTAATTAAGGATGTGTTGACATTAAAAGCCCGATATCTCTATTTTGTTTAAGCATGCTTATGGACTAAAACCGCCCTGCTTTGTTATTAGCTTTGTGGAGCGGCGTGTGCAGCGGGTGATTAGAAGATGAGTGTAAAATTGCCTCCTGCTAATTTATGCAGATTTCCTCCCCTCTGTCTGGGCGCTGCCGCCTGCTCCCCTCCCGGCTGTGCCCATTACCGGCCCCCTCCAGCCCGCTGCCCACACGTAGCAGCACCCTGTTTCGGAGATGCCTTGCTCTCCAGTGTTGGCCGTGGGCATAAGACCCATGAGACGGGATTTGCAGTGACCTTTCTGCATCGCCGGCGCCTGTTGCAGCCGGCAGCCCCGCAGCCAGGGTGCCGTGTGCGGCTGCAGCAGGGCAGTTAGCGGCATCCCTGCATGAGGCGAGGTGGAAGGAAGATCGTCAGGCAGCAAGCTGCAGCTGCCGTTTACATCTCAGTGGGTGTTTTCTTCATTAAAATGCTGTGGGAAGAGGTTACCTCGTCTGCCTCGGTGTTTATTACTGCTGAGGTGGAAGCAGAAGCCCTTTGTCAGAGAGAATGTAAAGTAGTTTTGGCTGCAAGGGTTTTCTGCGTGCCGGCGAGGGCACTCGGGTACCTGGCCGTGTCCATATCGGTGCCCATGGTGGTAAAAAGGCTTCCCCCTTTGGCAGGAGGAGGACGGGGAAGGGTACCCCTTCAGCCCCCCACCCTGCCCACCCTCCCGGGGGCAGAGCCGGCTCCCTGCCCGCTGCCCTGGTACCTGAGGTCTGCACCGCTTCGCTCTTTCTGCAGGTTTGGCTTTTGGGCAGCCAGGCTTTTAAGTGGGCTGCCCCATACGCGAAGCTGAATGTCTCTTCTGACGGCCGAACCCCTGTCTGCGTCTGTCACTTGTGTTTCTGAGCCAGTCTGTCCAAGGACCCTTGCGGCCCCCCATATCTTGCTCAGCATTTCTTCCCTGGCAGTGGCTGCAGGTAGGTTATTGCCAGCAATTATCATCTGCCTCGCAGATAAGTTGCTTTTGATCTGCTGCTTCACTGGAAAAAAAAACCCAACATGTCTCTCTCTATTTTGTTTTAAGCATCGTTTATCGGAGGAGCAGCACCTTCTGGCACAGGGGTGTGCGGGCAGGGTGCTGGGGCTGTGCCCCCCACCAGCCATCCACCCTCTAAGTAAAGGGCTTGGGGGCACCTGGGGGGGTGGGAGGGCTCGGACTGGGGGCTGCAGGGACTCCCTGTTCCCCCTCGCGGCGTGGGGCTTCGCACAGCCAGGCACCCACCCAGGCTCCCCCTGCCCTCCCGCTGCCTTCCAGGCAGAGCTTATCTGGGCTGGACATGCTTTAGAGGCACTGCTGAAATGGATGCTGCTCACTGAACTCCTTAATTGCTTTTAGTTGTAGAGTTATTAAGGAACAAGATTTAAATAATGTCAGAGGGGGGGAAAAAAAGCAATATAAATGAGCTGAAGGAGCTAGCAGAGAAGCTTCCCGTAGTGCCGAGATGAGCCTTAGCAGCAGCAGAGTTATGGCGAGGAGTCGTCGGCAAAACCCCCCCTTTCGGAGGGTTGCAGCTTTTCTATTTTTCCTCCAAATGTGCTTCACGTTTAAGCAAATGCTCTGAAGATTGTCCATGAATAGTCATGCAAGAACTGCCTGCGCTTGTGAGCTACCTGTGCATCGGCTGCCTTCGCTTCCCACAGGTATCCCAAAAAATGAATTTCCTGGCAGAAAGGAGATGAGAAAAAGCGCAAGATTTTCCTTGAATATTCCTTATTATTCACTGAAGACTTGTAGACACTAGTTCATGCTTGCGCTGAAGATCTGATAGGAAGAGCAGTGTTTGCCCAATTATGGAGTGGAAACGATACTGGGGGGTTCGCAGCCAACTGGAGCCAGCTCCTGCGGTTCAAACGGCAGAGCCTGGTAGAAAACACCCTGCCAGGCAGGGAGAAACCGCTGTCGGGCGCAGGACTGCCCTCGCTCTGCTCTTGGCAGATACTTTCTTCTTGTGTGCGTGTGGGTGTCTAAATCTGAGGGGGGAAAAAAAAAAAATCATGATTATCTGGGGGAAATCCAGGAGCGAAAAGAAGCCAAAATCCTTCAGAAAAACTTCCCTTGATCACAGCTCGGTCCGCTCAGAGGGTCGGAGAATAGGAGATGAATTACGGGTGCGCCTTGACTGATGGAGACAGATCATAAGATTCATACTAAGCAAACATGCTGAAAAGGGCATTAGAAGAAGCACTCATTATCTGCTTCTCCGGAGTGCTAATTGGGGTCACAGTGTGATTTTTGGAAGGTTGGTACTGCGAAACCCGGCGTGAGCCAATTGCTCTTTGAGTAGCGAACAGTTGTGTCTGGGTGCCGGGGGCTCTCCGGTGAGATGACAGATTCACCCAGGGCTTGAAATTCCTGCCGAAAATTGTCTCTCCCAGCAGAAAGGCACTTGGTAGAAAAGACATTTCCCACACTGAGGTTTCTAGAAGTTTCTCTGGAGCTGGATGTCAATAGTTCAAGTATCAAATGAACACAAAGCAGTTGGCTGCCCGTTTCTGCCCACTGTATCCACCAGTCCTGCCAGCCATCCCATTTCTATGGCACGCTTGATTAAAGTAAGGAACTCAATTATTTTGGTGGAAACACAGGAAGAAAATGGCTCAAAGAGGAGGAAAATGGGAAAGAAATGGGAGAAGAATGGGATGCTCACAGAGCAGGAGCTCACACACCCTCAGCGTTTCTCCCACGAAGGACCCAAATGCTCTGGGCTTGGCCCCCCCTTCCCCTGTGCTGAATAAACCCATCGCTGAACCAGAAACCGCCCGGCCTGATCCCAGAAATGCTGTTGCCCATCTTTGAAGCTGGGGAAAAACACCAACAGCAACAAAGAGATGAGATCCCTCGAAGGAAAAAAAAAAAAAAAAAAAAAAAAGACATCAACAGCTCTGCTGTTTCCTAATGTTATCTTTGCATTTCCAGCAGCACCCCAGCAAAATCTCCTCTATCCCCAGGTCCGGTGCAGCGGCCGATGGGGCAGATGCAGCACCCCATGGCACCCCGTGAGCTCACAGCCACATTGCAAGGCTGGATCGGGGAGAGCAGTGGCGAGAGGGGAGCCGAGGGCCGGGGGGGCGGCAGGGGTGTCCCTCGGCTGGTGGGGAGGCAGCGCCGGTGGGGTGCCGGCTATGGGAACCGCTGCCGGAGGCTGGCGGGAAAGGGGTTCCTCTGAACCGGGCCGGTACCTGCTGTAGATGCAGCTCGTTAAATGACTGGCTGGAGGCGAGACAGACAGATCGCTTGATAAAGATGTAAAGCGAAATAGAGGGTAAATACAGTAATCTCCAGAACTTCCCACCAGGGTGTTAGCATTGAGGTTGTAAATACACTGAAATCAAAGACTCATAAAACATGCAAATTGCTCTCTGTGTGTTTGTCTGTCTCCTTCCCATGTCTTTGCCCCTCACCCCTTTCCTCTGAATTTCTATCTTTCTATCTCTCTTCTTTCCATGTTCTCTTCTCTGCTCCTGATGAGCCTGTTAGGGCGAGGGAGGGAGTCTTTAAAAGACATTTTTGTGGTTCTGGGCAGCAAGTCAAAAAAAATCTGCTTTTTTTTCCTGCCCCCTTTCCCATTCCAGACTCAGGGACACGTCACCCAAAACCTACACAGCCATCAAAATAAACATTAATTAAGATATTTTCAGTGATGTTCACTGTCACAAATTACCAGTCCCACAAAAGAAACGCTGCTGTGCAACTACTCATGATGTCAGTTTATCCCTTTTGCGATTGCTGAGATAAAGCATCATTTCTCCGCTTTCCTCTTCTGCCTTTCACCCCATTCTGCTCTGTGCCGGGACCCAGGGTCTCAGCATGGCTGGAAAACCAACGCCGCTGCTGTGAGCTCCCCGGGCTGCATTGGCAAAACCTGCGGCTGGGCATGGAGCGATGGCCCAAGCAAGCAGCACGACACCATGATCTGCTTAAATGGGAGGATTTCATAGCCTTGGTGCCCAGTGAGAAACTGGGCCCCCCTCCCGACACCTGGGGTGGGTGAGGATGGGCTGTGGGGTGCAGGGGTGCCAGGGTGTGGGGATGCAGGGATACAGGGATGCAGGGGTGCAGGAGTGCAGAGATACAGGGGTACCAGGATGCGGGGATGTGGGAATGCAAAGATGGAGGGATGCAGGGGTGCAGGGATGCAGGTGTGCAGGGGCACAGGGATGCAGGAATGCAGGGGTGCAAGGGTGCAGGATGCTGGAGCTCGCTGGCCTGGGGCAGTGGTGATGGTGCTGGTGGGGCTGCGCAGCCGCACGGGGAGGCAGCGTGGGCCGCCTGGCGCAGGATGGCTGCCAGCAAGCCGGAGCTGGCAGGGCAGGGTGGGGAAGCAGGAAAGGGAGCCCCGCTCCTCCTCCCCTCGGGGAGAGCTGTGGCTCTCGGCGGGAGGGTTGTGAGTACACACAGACTCTCTGGAGCCTCCCATGTAAATCCTGGCAGGACCCAGCCAGCTCTTAGCTCATTCACGTGAGATCACCGTCTTGGTCGGGGCACTTGCGCGGGTAGGTACGTGCTGGGATTTCTGTGGGGACCCTGCCCTGGGGGCTGCCCATGAGTTGGGAGCTGGGAGAAGAGTTCAGCCCATCCAGCCCCTCTCCCTCCAGGTTCCTTCTGCAGCAGCATCGTGACTATGTGGCCGTGCACAGGAGTCCCCGGCCTCTTCCTGCCAGCTGGCAGAAACCCACTCTGATGCCGAGACACAGGTTTTGATCCTGGGGATGGAAGCTCTGACCCTGGGGACAGCAGATCTGATCCTGGGGACAGCAATGCTTTTATTTGCTGCCTTGGCCAAGGGGCAGAGGCTGTGGCAAGGAGGAGAGCAGCCCTGGGAGCAGCTGAGGTGTGATGCCCCGGGCACCTCCGCCGGCAGCCGCGTGCCCCAGCACGACGCCGGCGTGGTGCGAAGCACGGCCTCCAGGCTCCCAGCAGTTTCCCCTTGGGTAGGATACAGCCTGAGGTCACCTTCTGTTCTTCTGCCACCCTCAATCATTTTTCCTTTGGTGTTAAAACCTTGTGGGATATTTGCATGCAGTTGTGACTTCCCCTAGCCGCTACTGGTCCAAAGAAAACAGATCCATGTGTTTTAAAATCTCGGCTTACATACCAGTCCTCCAGCTTCTGCTCCTTTTTGGGGCTTTTCCTTCTTTCGGTGGATCAGTGACCTGAAAATGCACTTTATGTTTTCCCTGGGAGAGGCAGATGAGGAGAGCTCCGGCATAGCTGCATATTAAACCCGACCTGCTGCCGCTGCCGTCCCCAGCAGCCTTTGCTGAGCTGCCGGCTGCTGCTCTCCCCCCTCCAACAAGTTTTTAATCACTCACCCCAGATAGAGCCGATTAGATTTTTTTTCCCCCTAACAAAATCATTAAGTTTCCTGTGCGTATTTCCAGCCGTTTAGGCCCCTTTCATGTTCCTCTGACTGTGGAAGTATGCACAGCCCCGCACATCGGGGTATCTGCGGGAATTTCATTGACAAGCTGCTTATCTTCTCTGCCAGGTCATTAACATGCTGTTTACGCGTTCTGCCAGGTCATTAAGGAAGATGTTAATGAATGACCTCTGCAGTACCCCATTAGATACTCCACCTCCTGCCTCCTCCAGCAAGCTCTGCACAAGTGGGTAGGTTGCTACCTTATACATATATATATTCCCACCATATTGCTGTTGGGATGTATTACCGTGCAGTTTAGGGCTGCTTACGCTCCAGCCAATTTGAGTAATTTTCATTATGTTTTCTACAATACTGTTCAAAGAGCTAAAAATAACTCCCTATGGCTTCTCACCCATTGCCATTACTCCTTAGAAGAGCACGGCAATCTACTTCTGGCGGGGACTTTTGGCGTGCATAGCTTGGCTTTCGGTAACCTCTGGATGCTCAGGACCTTTCTCCCCCTGGTTTTCCTCCTCTCACATTTTAGGGTGATGCCAGCCGCCTGCCAGGGATGCAGTTTTCGGCATCGCTGTCCTCACCCCCTTGGCAGCCCACCAGCTCCGTTCCTCTGCTCTCCCCCTTGTCCAGGGCACAGCCAAAGAAATGAATTTACTCTTGACATGGTGAGATGGGGAAAGGATTTGTCCTGCCCTGGGGAGGAGCACGAGGGATGTGCGGGACCCAGCCTGCCCACACCATGCCATCCTGGCCGGCTGCGGAACCAGCAGCTGCCGCTTCTCTGCTCTGCTCGTTCCTTGCAGAAGGCAGAGTAAAGCGGTGAGTTCACTCTCTCTCACCCATTTCTGAGGCCTCATTAATTTAAGCCAATATTCTTTCCTCCCCAGAGGTCCTGATGAAAGAGAGCAACTCCATTGAAGATGCTTAAGCATTAAGCCTGTGCTCAAGTTCCATTAAAGTGCCTGATTAAAGCGGTGAATGGCTGGACTCAGGACAATGCTAAGTGCTTTCCTGAATCAGGTTCCCTGACTTCCCAGTGCCTGTGGCTGCACACCGAGCTCCTGCTTTCTGCCACTCTTCTTCCCCGCAGCCCCTGGCTGGACCCTTGTTCAGTCGCCTTGTACATTTTCTTTTTCTTGCAGGGATTCTTTTTTTTTTTTTTCTCCTCCTTTTTTTTAAACCTCAAATCCATGAGTGGCCACTTCTGAAGTGATAAAAATCTTATTCCTTGCCTTTGGTTTTTTTCCAGGCAATTGTAGCTTACAACACCTTAATTATCGCGTCTCTGAAAACTGGTTAAAGATTTTAATACTTCCTTCCCCGGACCATTATGCAGTAGACTTCTCAGCCCCATAAAATGTGCTTTCTGGAACCTGATCGCCTTGTGCTGCTGCATTTCCCTGCTCGGTCCTTGCCCCGACGGTTCAAGTGCCTCCAGCTCCCCCCTTGACTCTCCCCCGGCTCCTCCCTGGCACCCTGGGCAGGTGGGAAGCGCCAGAGGCGATGGCAGGGCTGCAGGCAGCCGTAGCAGATTTTCAGTTAGAATATGGGCTTTTAATTTAAATCATATTACACAGCAAGCGAATATGTTGCATCATTTTAATCAGGCAGCACATCTGCAGAAGGTGCAAGTTTCCAGGAGTCGGAGTGCAAGAATGATGGTATAAATCACAGCGAAGGCAAATCCTTGACATCACCTTCATTTCTGGATGTGATCCTCTGATTTAGCAGCGCGACGCTGGCTTTCTGGCACCCGTTTTGCCTAGCTGTTTGCTATTTAATAGGTACAAGGCTCGTCAGATGTCTCTGTGCATCCGATGTCCTGGCGTTTCAAAAATCCCTGTGTTTTTTTTTTCAAAGAAGTTTGGATTAATCATGAATTTTGGCCCCAATCTGCACAGGGCTGTCTCCCTGGAAAGGCTCTGCTCAGGGAGAGGGGCTGCGCCTCGCTGCAAAGCCATTTGGGATACACGTGCTGCGTGAGTTCAGCCCGGTGAGATCTCATCCGTTTCATCCCAGAAAATAGTTAGGGGGAAAATCTACCAGGTCCCCCGGTGCCCATGCCTTTGGGATGAGCGAAGTTTATTCCCCACCGATTTTTATTTAGGTGAGTTTTAAATAACTCAAACGCTTCCCCGGAGGAACCATCCCACAGCCGAACAGATTTCAGCACTAAGCAGTTTTTCATGGTGTTCAGCCTAAATTTTCTTTTGCTCTGTTTTATCCCATTACTCTTTCGCTATAAAATTTCTCAGGTAATTTAAATATGAAGTGGCTGTGGAATACATTTTGGGATGCAGATCATCATTTGATGAGGGTGTGATTGTGCACAGTAAGAAACTGCAAGCCACGGCTGCTGGGGAGGAGGGGGGGTGACGGTGAGCTGCCGGAGAGCCACAGAGATCGGGGGTGATACCAAAGGGGGTACAATAACGTTTTTCTCGCCTTGACCCTTTAGAATGGAGCAGGTGGGGGTGAATCCCCCACATCACCCCCCAAAATTGAATTATCATTTTAAATCAGGTTTCAAGGGAGGTGGAAGAGGGGGGAGGTGGAAGCCAATAGACCAGAGTACACATGTACCGACGGCATGGGAAGGGGACAGTGTGATATACAGGCAGGGGAAGCACTAAGATGCACGTGCACGTGGAACAAAGCAACTCCTGGGCCCCAAAAATATGAAGAATGCAGGAATTAAGTGATGCCCTTTCTTCTCCTGCAGGCCCCCTTCCCCAAGGTTGTAGGCAAGAAGTCTGGGGGAGCGCCAGGTCTGCGGGCTGCTGGAGACCCCTGCACCCCTCCCAGAAAGGGAGCCCAGTACAGTGCTACCCTCCTGGGAGCCGGGAGGGAGCCTGCGTGGGAGCCGAGTCCCCTGAAACTCGTGACACCCGCAGTCATTTAATACATCGGGCAGCTGTCCCTGCTCAAGACATCAAAGCCAACCAGAGCCGCCCTTCGCTGCCGGAGCGGGGAGCTGGGCCAAAGTCCCGCATGGCCTCTTCTGCATCCAGAGCTGCATCACACTGCGCCTGCGGCTCGGTCTGCTCCCCCGGGGCTTTGGGTGGCCGTGCCGTGGGAGAATGCCTCGTGCAGCTGGTCTGGGGCTGCGCTGCATGTGTAGTTATATTCGCCCCCACGCCTGCGTGCGCATACGTGCCCTTGGCACGGGATCATATAAGCACCGCTTCCCCGGATCTATGGCATGCGAATCCTCCGGACAGGTGGGAGGGCTGGGGCCGGCGCAGCGGGAGCCCCCTGATCTCTGAACTTTAACCAGGGCTGCTGGCAGGTGCGCCCGAGCCGTGCACCCTCGCTCCGTGCACGCTCTCTGTACGTGCTCCCTCTGTGCCTGCTCACTCCGTGCACGCTCACTCCGCGCACACCCTCCGTGTGTGCTTTCTCCATGCACGCTCGCTCCATGCGTGCTCTCCGTGCATCCTCTCTCCGTGCACCCTCTCCATGTGCACCCTCCATGCACGCTTGCCCCATGCACACTCTCCCTGCACGCCCGCTCTCTCGGCTCTCTGCACGCGTGCCCTCCATGCGTGTGTGCTGTCTGTGCTCTCTCCCTGCGCGCTCTCCCTGCGCGCTCCCCTGCCTCTCCGGGGAAGGGGCTGTGCCCGTGGCCGGGTGCAGCGCGCAGGGACGTCCGTGCCCACCCTGGGAATGCGCTGGGGAAGGAGAAGGGGAGACAAAAGGATCGCTGACAGGCAGGCGTGGGCAGGGCGGCAGCTTCCCGGCCACTTCTCTCCTTCGTCCAGCTCCTTGTGAGAGCACGAGGGTGCTCGCAAGGCCTGGGATTTTTGGAGGACAGGGTGTTGTTGCCGCCCTGCACCTGACCCATAACTGCCTCATCCCTCCAGGACAGCAATCCCTTCCTGCTGCTGTCCGCACCGCTCCCGTCCGGAGCTCAGCCCAGTTCCCCAGTGTCATTGGTGCAGCTGAGGCTGGGAACCATTTTCCAATTAGTTTATTGTTTTTTTCACCCAGAACCATCCTCGGCACCACCAATTTCCTTACCGGGGCTGGGTAGGAAAAGCAGGATTTTATCCCTGAGTGACTCTACTGGGTGAGTGTTCCCTGCTGTAGGAGTGACACCGGGAAGGGTTGGGCAGGGGTTTTCTCCTTCTCCCGGAGTGGTGCCCACCTCTCTGAGGTGCACGCTGCCACGAATGAGACCTCTCCCCACACCACGGTGACTTTCCCACCTTAGGAATGTTTGGTTTGGTGTCCACGGAGACATAGACATTCCCACCTGGGCAGAGGCAATAAACCCAGTGTTTACCAGCACCCAGCCCTCCCGGCGTGCCGGGGGTGGCTGTGCCTCTTGAACCCACAGTAAGGTGGCACAGGGTGACCTTTGGATGCTTGTTGGTGACTGTGCCTGTCTGTGCCGGTTCCCCTCATCCCTGGGATGCACCAGCACCGAACTGGTCTCCACTGGTTTGAGGAAAGGGGTTCTGGTCCCAAAGCGATCCCGAAGTGATCCTGCCTCCTTCTTCCCCTGCCCGTTGGGACGGTTTGGGCACGGGGGGGGGACACGGGCACAGCCGCTTTCTCCTGGAGGATTCCTGGGCTCTGGATCCCCACCTGAGCCTGTGCCGGGAGAGCCGGCATCGCCATGGCAACCGGCCGTGATGTCATCGGCAGAGACGATGGGGCAGGGATAGGGAGAAATGGGCAGGCAGCAGGCAGGGCAGGCAGGGCAGGCAGGGCAGGTACCGCTTCCCCATCTCCCAGCCACAGGACCCAGCGGGGCCGGGGCAGGTCGCCCTCTCAATCCTCACTCCAAAAAATGAAAATAATCGTTTTATTTCCCCTCCTTCCTCAAGTATTTTCATCTCTGTTGAATTAGGTTGTCATCGGAACAGCGTCCGCAGCCGGGGAGCCTCCGCTCCGCTGCAGGGCAACAGCACCCGGCACCCCACGTTGGGATTTTATTTTTAAAATGCAGAAACCTGACATATCTCCACCCAAATTTGACGGCAGGGTTTTGCCATGTAGGGTGCCGGCGGAGAAATGCGGAAATAGATAAATAAAAAAAAGGGATGGAGACAAACGTGCCTCGGGGGTGTTGCAAAACGAGAGCGTTCAACTTTTTCTTAGTTGAAAGTGAACCCACTCCAGAGGGTTTTTTTCAATTTTTGTGACAGAAAGCAAACCGACTTGAGGTTTTTTAAAATTTTCTTAATAAAAACCGAACTGACTCCAGAGTGTTTTGGGTTTTTTGTTGGTTTTTTTTTTTTTTTTTTTTTTTTTCTGGCGGGGGGGGAAGGAAAGCAACTTTGTTGGCACACACTGGGACGGCGGGTCCCGTAAGTGAATTTTGTTCCTTGGTGTGTCTTTTCTTTATTTCCTTTTGGAGCTGTCTCCGTTGGCTGGGAGCAGAAAAAGAGCCTGTACCCTCGGGAATCGATCCGTTGTGTTTGCGAGCCTGCGATGTCTGTGAGGGGGAGGCAAATCGTTTCCAGAAAATACATTTTTGGTTGAAAAAGGGCGTCTGGGGGTAGAAGTGGCTTTGGGTTGGTGGTGTTGGGGGACGCCATGTCACCCCGGCCCGTTTCATTAGCGTTGGCTTTTATTAAATCGCCAAGGCCCTGAGTCGGGCGGAGGCAGCAGCGATGGAAGTCAGGGATGGCATGCCAGTGGGTTTTCCCAGCCAGCCACTGGTGTGGTGGGCTCGGAGGCATCTGTCCCTGGCGGGACGTCCAGGGACACTTGAGGGGTTTCTTAGTTCTCCCCCGATTTGTAGCTCAGTGGTTGTCCGCCCTCAGTGCACCTTTCTGGTTGTGTGGGGATGGCTCCCATGGGTGCCTGGCGTGGGACAGGGATGGGAGAAGGTTGGAAGCACCCAATATGTTGGCGTTCCCACCCAGAAACGGCTCTGCTGGGGCAGGACGAGCACTGGGGAGGGATCCCAGGAGCCATGGTTGGGTTTTGCCATGGAAGGGGCTGTGGGTGCCCGGCCACGCTCCCAGTGGTGCCCCCATCGGTCTGCGCCCGTGCTGCCTGACCCTGGACCATCATCTTTGGGGTCCCTCACTCTCTTTTATCCTTGAATGTTCCTGCCTCCTATCTTTGCAGGTGGCGTGGTGTTGGGCAGAGCCGCTTCACGGCCGCTCCTGCCTGTGAACGCAGTCGAGCAAGCCCATCTGGGGAACCGCCTGCTCTACAAAGTCTGGTTCCAGGTTGAGGAAAAGCCGTGCTCTTTGTTAGTCTGGGCTTGCTCCTGGATAGATGCGTTAAAATCCCCCTACGCGTGCTCGCCGCTATAGCTTTCAAGCCCCTTTCTCCAGTGCTCCGTGGGCGATGCCGTGTCTGTGCCAACCCTCCACCCCACTCTGCCAAGCTTTAACTCTTGTTTTTAGAGTAAAGAGAGCTAAAGCCTTTAAAAATAACATTGCTAAGTGGAATTTTCCAACAGATAGAAGGAGAAAGCGTGGTGCATTGGACCGTCTGGCCTTGGCGGTGTCACTGTAAATAATGAAAATATTTTCCTGCCCTTTCCTCCCCTGGGCAGCTCGGGGCTGTGCTTACAAAGTGTGGGCTTATAACTTGGCTGGGACGTCACCAGCAGGTTCCTGATCTCGTGGTGGTTATCAGAGGGATGCTGATAACGCACCCGATAGAAGGAACGATTTCCTAATTGAGTTAAGACCAGCTTAAGCTGCAGCACTGTGTGCTGTGCTGGGGAAATGTTTCCCTTCGGCTCCTAGGTCCTTGTCTAAAAGCCAGCAGTGAAATCGTCACCATCTCCCTATTGTGGATAATTCTGTGTTTTTAAAGGGGGGAAAAATAGGCTTAGAAATACTTTTGCTGGATAAAAGGTGGTAATTTTCACAAACCTGTGACTGGGACAAGTTCAGGCTAAATTAGATCCCCCTTGAGCAAGCTTTCCCCGGGATGTCTGTGGAGTCCTGTGGAAGGGGTCTCAGGGAGCCGATATGGTTTTAATTTTATTCCATCGTGTGCAAAGAGTCTTTCATGGGAGGGGGGTGGAGGGTGCTTTAGGGATTTAATCGGCCCTTCTGCTGCTCAGCCGGGGGGGTTGGTGGGAGCGTGCTCATGTTGGACAGCCGGGAATTGCAGGAGAAATTCTGGCTAAATCCTTTCTGAACTCCCTTGGCTGTAATTTTGGAGAAATATTGACCCTGGTGGGCTCCTGTGCCGACCGTTAAAAGGAAGCATTCCTAATAAAATATGGTTTGGAAAATTCATTTCAGGCTGGAATTTGCCTTTCCAGAAAGTATTTTAATAAGGAGGTGGGGGAAATGGGACACATCATCCGTGCGGCTCTGAAGAACGGGTCGCTTCATCTCTGCTTTTCTCTCTTTCCCTTATATAAAGTTTTACTCGGCTCCACTCACTTGTTAGCTCTGCAGCTAACCCAGCAACTTTCTAAAAACAAAACATGCATATTTTTTTTTTTTTAAAAAAAAGCATGGAGGAGGGGAAAAAAACCCCAACCAGACAAAAGTCTAATCCTTTGTGGTATTTTTATTCTGTCTTTAATGACATTATGGTGTCCTATTGAATTCTGTAAGCGCCGAGTTTGAAGCCTGGTGTACCTTTGCCTTTTTTAATGCCTTTTACGAGGGACAAAGTGCTTGCGGGAAGGCTGTTTCCGAGGGGAATGGCTGGCCTGGAGCTCTGCATCGGTGGGCTCACACTTGTCGGAGCAGATGTAATTTAATTACTGTACCAGTGGGTGCATGAGGCGCTTTGCAGTATAAGGAGTTGGGAAATAGTGAAAACACGCTGCTTATTTTTAATTAAAAGCCGCGTTTGGCTCGCGGAGCTTTCAGGGACTCCGTCCTCCTGGGAAGCATGCAGAGCCAGGAGGTGGGGGCTTCCTGGGGAAGGGGAGCCCGGAGAGTCCCGTCAGCACTCCGATGGCCCCCACGCACGCCTCTGCCTCACCGGGGCTTTGCTTCATCTCCAAAGGCCGGTTTGGATTAAGTGAGCCTGGATGGTCTACATGCCGGTTGGAGTTTCCCTCTGGAAGGGAGGAGCCCTTTCCAAGCTCGCTGGGAGGGTGCTGTGCGCTCCGGTGCTGTGGGGACCCTTTGCTGGGTGCTGTGGGGTTGTGCTGGTGGAGGGAGCCTGGCGGGGGGCTGTTGAGTGCTCTCCCAGCATGGAGGGCTCTTGTTCCCCCGCCCAAGGCAGAAACCCCCGTGCCCAGCCCACGTTGCAGCAGCGAGGTTACCCTTCTTGCTGTGCCTGAGGGAAAGGAGCACCCAGGGCTTCTTGCATGTCGTTTGGGAATGACTTCATTAACTTAAATTAAAAAAAAAAAAAAAAGTGAAGGCAGGGTTGCGGCTATTGCAGTAGCTGGGTAAATACCACTGGATTCTATAAAATGGATTTAACTGCTTCCTTTAAAAGAAAAAAAGAGCCGTGATGGGGTGGCTGATTGATTGTAAAAGGAGCCGTAGCTCTCTCCAGAGCAAAGCAGCTGCTGCTGGTTCTGGGAGTGGGGACGGGACGGGGTGTTGGTGCCATTGCTGACCGCGGAGGCTGGGAGGGGGCTGCCGGGGGGCTGCTTCCCTGCGCCACCGCACCTGAGCGACTTCAACGCCTTGGGTTCAAAGCTGCTCCTTGGATGCAGGGCCCGAAGAGGCTGTGTGTGGCCGGCTGGGATGTGCCTGTGCCCTCGCACAATGCGGCCCTGGCCGGGTGGGCAAGGGTCCCTTCTGAGCAGCTTTGCTGGGTGGGCAGGGGTCCCTCCTGAGCCCTGCATGTGTTTATAGAGATCATGGGGATTACAAAGAGCCGTGATGCATATGCAGCCCCTTGGACGACACACGTTGGGAGGTGTTTGGGTTGTTCCCTGGAAACTGGGGGCTTAGCAGTAGGGATGGCCCCTTCTTTCCATGTAGGATTTCTGGGTCCCACCTGCCCCCTGGCTGTCCGGTCCCTGTCCCGCTGGCAGGGCACCACGTCATCAGCGGAGTGGTAGCAGTGCTGCTGGGAAGCCACTCTGCCCGAGGAGCGCTGGGGTCCGGTGGGAAAACATCTTGTACCGATCAGTAGCACATGCTACTTGGAGTCTGGCAGCTGAAACAGGGTGGGGAGAAACAAAGCTGAAATCCATTCTGTGTCTAATTAATGATTGCTTGTATCGGGAGAGCAGGAGGAGGACTCTGGGCTCGGCGCTATCGCGGCGTCACATCTGGACAGGAATGCGGCGGTGGTGCTGCGGGGCTTTTGTTGTGCTCGCCTCGAAAGAGCCGGGGTCCTTTCTACTGCTTTTTGTGCTTTTTCTCCTTGCCGTCTCTCACTCTGGGGCAGGTGGCATGGCAGAGAACCCTCCTCTGGAGAGCAGGAGGGGTGGTGGTGGTGTTTTGTGTGCTTGCGGAGAGGTTCACTGCACATCCAGCATCTTCTGGGGAGGTTTTTCTTGCCCCTTGTGTGTCGTCTCCAGTTGGAACACCCATGTTCTGCTCATGGCTGTGCTGGAGCCTCGGGATCCCAGCGCTTCTGGCTCCGCCAGCCTGTCCAGGCTTGGTCCCAGATGAGTTGGACAAGCCAGGGCTAAACGTTGTGCTTGGTGAGGCTGGGTTTTTGCGCAGGGTGAGGTTTGCGTGGCCCCTGCGCTTTTTGGAGTGGGGTCCTTCCCCTGGGGCTCAAGCCAAACCCCACGGAGCCTGTGAGTGATGCTTGCAGGGGAGGGGGGGGAGCTCGGGGGGCCTCCAGCACCCCCCTCCCTGGGGAGGACCAGGGGATGGGGGGCAGGTTTGGGGGTTACTTGCAGTGTTTCAGCGAGTGGTGGCCTCTGCTTGAGCTCTCCCCTTTGGCGCCCCCGGGCAGGATCTGACCCGGCTCAGGTGCCGGCGTGGCAGTGCCGCCCCGGCCGAGCGGAGCAGCTGCACTTCAAAAATGCCAGCTATTTATAACCCTAGCTCGGCTGCTCTGGAATAACCTTTTCCTACCCGCAGCCAGCCCTTCCCAGGTGGGCTGCTCCCCCTTTCTGAGGCTGTGGGACCTGGCTTTGCCAGCGGGGCTGCGTGGAGAGCCGGAGCAGAGGGGCTTGTTAGTGTCTGACCATGAGTTTCCCTTGGTATTTTCCAAGGGCTTCATCCTGCTGTGATGCTGCGCCTGCACCGATGTCCACGTATGTTGTGTCTGCTGACCCAGCTGTCGGCAGGTTGAGCTGTGGTGAAGGCTTCATGTTATAACCCAGTGTGACGTGGGTTGGCTCTTGCTCATGCCAACACAGAGGTGCTGGGGGCAGGATGCCCAGGGGATGCTGCATGAGCTCTCTGTCCCTGCTCCTTCAGGCTGGAGTTTCGGAAGCGCCCTCCTCGTGATGCTGGGTCCCCTTCCCCTGCAAAGGCCTGGGGTAGGTGCCCTCTCTGGGGGGGTGGAGGGGTCCTGCCTGGTTTTGGGGGCACCTGAGCCTGCCTCATGGCTCAGTGTATGGTGATGGGACACAAATGTCCCATTTCCCAGCAGTCCCTTTCCTCGTGCTGGGGTGGCGAGCAGCTCCCTGGCTGGTGGGGCGAGCCCAGCCTCGGAGACCATCTGCCCTACCTGGCTTTCAGCATCCAATGGCTTCTGAGTAGGTACTTCAGAAAAAGCAAAGTGCGTTTTCACAGCTTATCAGCTATAAATACCCTTACACCATTAATATTGATCACTGAGGGTATGCATGTTTTCTTTCTCATTAAGGTTGGAAAACGTCTGCGGTTGCACATGCATTAGTAGCAAGCCTGAGACTCTGCACTTTCTTCTCTTTGCTACCGATTTTAACGTTTTAATGGGTTTCTGAAATGTGTGAGCACAGTCTGGTGTGTGGGTTTGCACGCAGGGACGGCAGCCTCGGGTCTGGCGGCAGTGCGAGGTGATGCTTGGGGATGCGGTGATGCTCAGGGATGTGATGGTGCTGGGCTCTGGCGTTCTTTGTCTGGGCTTGCTGTAGTATCATGGCCAAACGCGAGGGGGAGGTCCACAGCCCCCCGGCTCCCACCGGGTTTTTGGGGGCAAATTGTGGATGTGCATTGGAAAGGGGGAGTGGGTGCAAAGGTGCTTCCCCCCTTAAAACAGGGGTGGCTGGGTTTTGCCCAGGCGGGGGAGTTAGGGCAGGCTCCCCCCGTGCCGGCAGGGATGCCGGCGTACCCTGCCTGCAGCCGAGCGGACAGCATATGGAAAGGATCTGGGTGTAATATCCCGGGCTGCAGCGCGGCTTTGCTGAAGAGGCCACTTCAGCAGGGGACGCGGCGTGGTTAGTCCTCCTGGCTGACACATCCCAGGCCTTCCTCAGACTTGAAAGAGCTTGAGTTCGCCTTTGAATCTGAGGATTTATAGCCCTTTTAGGCCTCTCCAATAAAAGCACGGCTCCCTCCTCAGACAGAGCCCACCGTCTCCCTCCTCCGGGCTCATTATCCCAGGGATTTGTGTTGCTTGCTCTCGCGCGCTCTCGGTCTGTTGTTTGCTACCGCCGCTTTCTTCAGATGTGTGGCCGAGAACTTCAGAGCATAAAAGCAGAGCTGGAGGAGCTGCGGGTCCCAGCCATGCTGCCAGAATGTGGCCCCTGCCATGATCTTGAACAAACGCAGCTCCGGGCCCAGTACTGTGCAGGGAGAGGACCCTTCATTTGATGATGCTGGGGGTACGCCAGCATCTCCCTCTGTGGCTGGGGATCATCGGCTCCCCTTGCCCCGTGTGTTCCCGGTGATCCCCCTGCCATCCCTCGAGGGCTGCGAGCAAACCGGGATAAGCTTCTGTCCCTCTGGGCAGGCATGTGGAGAGTGCCGGGTGTGCATCGTGAGTCCACCCCTGCCTGCCTTGTCTCGGCACATGTGGGCACTTAAGCATCCTCAGCCCTACAGATCATGTCTGCTTTATACAGGCACGTCAAGCCTCTAACTGTTTAAAGAGAGGCTTAGGAAAGAGTCCAGAGAAACGACATAATAATTATTGTATTACAAATTGTTTCCTTTAATGGGCCCTGTCGGATCGCTCGGTCTGCTAAACACATTGTGCCCTCCCCCAGCCCCCAGCCCTGTGCTGCTGCGGCCCCTTTCCACCGCTCCAGCCTCCCCTCGCAAACCCAGCTCCGCTGGAAAATTCCTCCTGCTGAGGAGCCCGGGTGGTGGGGCGAGGGATGGGGGCTGTGTGGTGACCCACCCGGCGCCTGGGGGCTCCACAAGGCCAGGGGAGGAGGATGGGGTCCTCTCCCTGTGGGTGGGTGGTGGTCCCTGCCCCTTTCCTTGCATTGCAGTGCCCTGGACTTGTACATCCTGAGGGCTTTTGGGCAAGTGTCACCCCCAGCTGATGCTCGGGGCTCAAGGACACCTACTCACCAGTCAAAAAACTTCTTGCCCTGCCTGCACTGGTGCTACAGGCAGGGCAGGATGGGCAGAGCGAGGTTCCTGCCCTTCCCCAGCATTTCGGTGCTTGCGTGGTGGTGGTGGACGGCTCCCAGGCAGCTTTTTGGCAGCTCCCACCCTGAGGTCTGTGGGGTGTAAGGAGAGGAGGCAGTGCGAATTTTTTCATTGCCCCCAAAGAATAAACGTGTTGGAATTAAGCAGCAGGTTACATTTCTTCAAGGCCGAGCAGCAAATATGTTTTAAATTTGGCAGCCGGCAGCGGAGAGCGGGTGGGAGAAATTTTCCAGGTATTGCGTTACACTTTCCCCTAAAAGGGCTCTGCTTTGGGGCTGGGGATTAAAGGGAGGAGAGGAGGGGGCAGCCCCAGGCGTGGGGACAGGGGCTGTGTCCCCTGGGGGAGCAGACCCCCTCCCTTGCACAAGCTCGCAGCCCTGCGTGCTTGCGTTCCCTCCAGCGTGCTCCTGAGGGCGCGGGGGCCGTGATGCTCGCCCTGGCTGACTCAGGCCCTGCCTGGGGCAGGGGTGTGCTGCGGGGGACAGCCGGGATTAATTTT
Organism: Burhinus oedicnemus; assembly: GCA_008921705.1. Lineage (NCBI taxonomy): Eukaryota > Metazoa > Chordata > Aves > Charadriiformes > Burhinidae > Burhinus > Burhinus oedicnemus. Next base: position 118,484 of record VFFE01006628.1, on the reverse strand, counting down.
TGGGCTTCCTCCCTCTGGGCGCGATGGGAAATTTCCACCTGGCTGTGGGCACCGCCTCGCTCCCCCGGCCTGCCGGGCTCTGCCTTGCCCTCCTCTCCTCCTCTGATGTCTTTAATAACCGCTTCATGCAAGAGTGAACCTGGGATCCACTCCCAGCACGGAACTGGGGCTCGGCCAATTAGTCAATTATTTTAGAAGAAGAAATTAAAAAAAAAAAAATAAAAATTTTATTTTTTTGGAGAAAGGTCTGGCCAATGCATCAGCCAGAAGCCCCTCTCCTGCAGGGGCTGCCCCCCCACCAGCATGTCCCTTGTCCCTGGGCAGCCAGGCGGGTGGTCCATGAGCATCCCCTCTGGAGCTGGCACTCGTGCATCCCATTGTTCCCAGCTTCCTTTGCAGTGGGAGGAGGAGATGCTTCCCCAGGAGGTTGGGAAGGGTTGTCCCAGTGCTGTTGGGGGGTGCACAGGCATGGTGCCCCATGGTCCCCACCACCCAGGGAGCGGGAGGGCCTGGCCAGGTTGGCGTTTCAGGAAGACACTTGCAGGTGCAAAGGGCTGGAAGTGGCTGGAATGTCCCCTTCAGCTGTGTTTGGTTTTAAATTTGTATTATTCTTTTGTGTAAATTCTGCGAGGATGCTGCCTGATTGCATACTTGTGCCTGCACATCCATGCCAGTGTGCTCTCTGGTGGCACGGCTCCCCTCCCTGTGCCCCCGTTAGTGGTGCTTGGGCTGTAGCTAATAGCTGAAATAATTGGGGCAGCAGCAGCCTGGCACGGCAGCGGTGCTGGGCTAGGGTCAGCAGAGGGAGAGGAGAGGAGAGTTCATTGTGAGGCCATGCCTTCTGGCCCCCCCAGCCCTCTCCCACCTCTCTGTCCTGCACCGGCACGGCTTCGTGCCTGTTGTTGATGTTGCTGCAGTAGGAGAACTTTTTCCTATTTTCTTTTTTCACGTGCCTGAGCTACATGAAAACTTGCTGTTGGGGACAGGGGATGGAGGAAAGCCTGCTCATGGGATGCTGGGAATGATGGCACTGGCTTGGCTTGGTGTTCCCTCCCCATTAGCGATGGGTGCTGGGGCGTGGGAGGAGGCACTGCAGGGTCACCCTGGTGAAGGCAGGGAGAGGGGCACAGCTGCTCCCGGGTTCGGTGGCTGAGAGCACTTGGGGTGGCACATGAAACGCCCGGTGCACAAGCCAGCCTGCCAGCGGCCTGCCTCCTTCCTGTCTTGGGCTTTTCCTCTCATTTTCCTTCGCAAAATTAAACTGTTTCCCAAAGGGCTGAGGAGGGGATGGCACCCCACCCTGGGGTAACGGTGGGGAGCAGCCGGCACTCTCCCAGGGACTGGCTCTGATGACTGTCCCGCATGGCCGGGGTGCGGGAGTCCCATGCAAGGCCCTTCCTAGGAGCTGTTCCCAATCCCAGGGAGATTTAACACTTGATGATGCTTTTGATCTCTGCCCTGACTTGGTTAGCGATGGGCGCTGCTTCCCTAATTATCCCCTTCATGTGGGGCTGTGCTGGTTGTTTGTGCTTACCCGGTCTCTCTCTCAAGAAAAAAAAAAAAATACCCTGCAAGGGTGTGTGCGGGGTGGGGGAGTGCAGCGTGCTTTCCCATAGCACGCAGGAATCCTACAGCACTCTTCATATAGCCCTGGGTGCTCCCACCCACGGCAGGCAGTTTCATGCTCCTTGGCTGGTTTCATAACATCCAGGAGAGGCATGAAAGTCTTCCAAAACCACCTCCCTTTGCTGCGCGCAGAGCCCGTGGGCTCGGGAAGGCGGGTGCGGGTGCCACCTTTAGGGTGCCAACCTGGGGCTGGGGGATTGCTGGTCATGCCGCCTGGCTGGGAGAGCACCGGTACCCACCTAGCATCATTTCTTGGCTGAGTTTTACTCCTTTTTGGGGTGCAGGCTGCATGTTGTGCCTGGGCACGTTGTGGGATGTGGCAGGGAGAGTGTGGGGACTCCTGCTGCTTGGGGTGGGGGCATCTAGGGGTGGGCGAGAGCTGCGGGGTCCTCCTGGCTCCTGCTGTCCCAGGCAAGGCCCTTTCCTCCCTCTTTTACCTCTTTGAGGATGGAGGCACGTGGACCATCTTGCAGAGCTCCCATGAGTTTCTCTATGCCTGTAAAAGCAGTTGGAGGCTTGTGGGACATCAAACTTGCAAGTAAAGCATTAACGTGCTGCAGCATTGTATCAGTGCAGAGACAAAGCCAAGAAATTTTTGTCTCTTATCTGAGTGCTCTTTCTCCTTAAGGTACCTACAGGTGCCCATCCCTGGTGCACCCAGTTCACCCCATGTGCCTGCGACCTGGCAGGAGGGACCTTGCCCGCCCTGTGCCCTCTGTTGGGAAAGCCTCCGCTGCCTACTTCTTGTTGGGGAAGGGAGCAAGAATTCCTTTCCTAGTTTATTAAAGATAAAGAGATGTGTTGATAGTATGAATGGTTTCCTTACACAAGGATGGGGAGCGGGTGACAGGTACAAGAGCACTGGGATAATTGTTTCCAGATGCCGCTGGTGCCATGTGTGTTCCAGCACCTTGCCAGCTCCGAGCAAAACCTGGGAGTCAACCTGAAAACTGAGGCTGGCCCGAGCGGTTTCAAACAGTTCAGCCTGCGATGGCTCTTGATTTCACCATATCTTTTGGTGGCCAGAGCGGTCCTGTGTGGATGTGGGAGCGGGCCAGCTCGCAAGCTGTGGCTGGGATTCTGGTTCCGCCAGCCCCTGAGCTGGGGCTTTATGAGAAATGCCGAGTGCCCCGGGACTGGGGCTGCAATCCGGAATTGGCAGTGCCGGCTGCATTGTGTGCGGCAGGCGTCTCTCCCGGATCTGCACCGGAGGAGGCTGCCTCCACTGCGCCCAGCTTCCCCGCAGCTCGCGCTGCCTCGGGATGCTTGTGCCGTAAACAACATGGTTTTTGGCATCCAGGCTTTCTTGCAGAGAGCATCATTGTTAGCAATAATATTAATGATTATTTATAGGTTCCTAATGCCAAATAATGTTAGTATCTGGCTAATGCAGCACACATGTGGCTTGTGAAGTGGGACATGTCTGAGTGTTCGCCATTGGGTTTACGTACTTTGTGAATTGTAGGAGGCAGTAGCCATTGCCCTGCAAATGGTGGGTTGTTTTGATAAACTCCCCTGAAGGTAGAGATTCTTGAAGGGCTTCGCTGCTGACCTTCTTGTTAATTACTGCTCTGCAGCGCCGGGAGGACCAGCTGAAAGGGAGTAATGAAGCGTTGTCATCCGGCGTGCTCAGCCCGGCCAGGGCCCCGCGAGGAAGACGCCTCCTCCCTTCTGCACTGGGGATGTGTGCCTCTCTCTGCATATTTATCGAGCTGGTTCCCCGTGCCTGGTAGATCGGAGCCTCGACTCATAAGACCTATTTTAAGGTTGCATTTCTGACCTTGATTTACACCGGCAACGGGTGTTGATGCAGGATTTTTCCCAAGGTAACCTCAATAGAGGTAAATCTAGCTGATGATAAAGCTGCTGGGAAGAAAAGGGAGCAAAATGACTTGCTGTTGTGTTGCTTGCTGATGGGCACGGGTTCTACTTCCCCACAATTTTCCCTGCTTTTAGCCCCAGACAAAGCTTGGTGGGAAGGGGAAAGGAAGATGTGAACAGAGGAAAATTTACTACTCCTGTGATTTCTATAGAGCTTCTGAAGGTGAGAGTTGAGTCAGTTTGCCTGGTACCAGCTCAGCAATTCCACCTCGTCCCCGGAGAGCGTCTGAAGTCACGCAGGGAGAAATAATGCCTGAGGTTAAAAATAGACGCTGACAATAGGAAGGGAGGACTGGAAACGCTCTGTGTCAGGGGAGGTGGACAGAGCCCGGCAAAAGGCATCAGGGTTGCGCTGTGCTGATAGAGTTTGGCTTTAGTGGGTTAGACACGAGTTAAACCTCATTTGCGCTTGTCATAACCGGAAGTGGGTTTCGCTCTTTGGCTTGGATGACAATCAGTCAACCTGGGGAAAGTGCCTCTGTTTTTAACAGTCTTGCAAAAAATTTGTTAGCAAGGATGCGGTGCTGTGGGGGCTGGGAGAGGAAAGCAGCTCGTTAAATTCTAATTGTTTGAGGAGGGCAGGTGGGACATGGCTTTGACAGAGGAGAGCCTGGCATGGGATGGAAATTTTCTGGCTGCCCTGGCATTTTTTAGGACTGATCTGGAGAGGGAAGGACTTAAACTCGGTCCACTTCATTGCCAGCTGGGAGTTGTGCTGTGCCAAAGCACTTTGCCAGGCTGTCCTGGTGCCACCAGTAACCGCCTTGCTGGGAGCGGGGTGTGCAGGGTGCCGCTTGGCCAGGGACAGTGGTGGTGCCAAGGGGAGGGTGCTGAGCAGTGCAGGACTGCTAATTCTGCAACCCTTGCCCGAGGCTTTTCTTAAAGCTCATTAAAACCATCTGTGGGTACCGGAGCCTGACCAGAAAGCCCAGGCAGCAGCAGAGGCTGGGGCAGCCTGAGTCCCCATCCCCTCTCCCCGTGGTGGGGACACGGCCAGCGCTGTCCCCGCGGGGCAGCTGCCAAGCAGTGGGCGGGAGGAGAGGGGGTCACAGCTCCTGCTGGAGCCGGACCAGGAGTGATTCCGGCTTCTCCCTTAGTTCAAAACTTTTTTCTTTCTCTCCTGTTTCTTTCACTCTGGCAGCCTGCTCGGCCTGCTCCACCGTGCGAGATACTGCGAGTACAATAGGGCCGCGAGGTGGGGTGGGAGGGTGGAAGGAGATGAAAGGGGAAAAGTAAAATTGAAGCATGTCTGGAAGGGCATTTTGATGTAAATGGGACTTTTTGATAGACTTTGAGAGACACCGGCAGAAAGGGCACCAGCCGCCTTCGGTGTGCTGAGCTCCAGGCTTGGTTCTTTCATTTGCTGGGGAAAAGGGCATTTTTTTCATCTCCTGTTGGGTGCTCTCACAGTTCCTACTGGTCCTCCCCATCCGCATAACCGTTTGTGTCTTGGTGTGGGGCAGCCCTGCGGGCATATCTTAACAAAATCAAACAAGTGGAGAGTGCTCTTCAAGATGTGAAGTAGTGGCTGAACCTTGGGAAGGGGAGATGTCTTCTTGCAACCTAAGCAGGCAAGCCATGGGTGGCCAGGAGGGCATGGCTCCATCCCATCTTCCTCCCCCGGCAGTTCCTGCAAACCTTTCCCCTCCCTGGGGAGGGCGTGTGTTTGATCCGCTCTCGTCCTTTTGATCCCAGCCCTCGTCCTTGGCACCGTCTTGGCAGCTCTCCTGTGTTTGTGGAGATGTGGCCTTGCCATGAGTCATTCTCCTTCCTTTCTGCTGCTTTTTTATTTTTCCCTTTTCCCTCTCCTAAGAGAGCACTTATTAAAAGGAAGCAGCATATTCATCCAGGAAACAAGAGCACAATAAACGCACGGCATTTGTACTTTAAAAGGCATCTCCATCATGGTTGTTGCTACTGCTTTGACAAGCTGGGGATGAGAGGCAGTGGGGAGCCGGGGATGCTCCCCGTGTGCATTGGCCCCAGAGTCCTTGGTCCTGTGTGGTGGCAGGGGGCCCTTGGAGGGTCACCGGTCTCCTGTCGCCTTCCCATGTGCTCGCGTGCTTCTGCTTGGCAGCTACTGACCCTGCCAAGGTGAGAGGAGGAGAAACGAGGACAGCACTGCTCCCTGGAGAGAAGTCTGACAGGTTGGGGGGCTGGGAGGGGAGAAGCGGGAAGGTCGGTCGGAGCTGGCGTCCCTGTCCCCGTGCTGTCGCAGGCGATGGTTAGCCCAGGAGGAGACCTGTCACTTCTCATCTGCATGTTGTCGGCTGAGCCCGTGGCTGGGCTTGCGTCCTCCCTGCGCCTCCCTGCTGCCACATTCGCCTTCCTTGGGTTGTTGTTGCACACCGAGCTGTCGACAGTCTGAAAATTTACTGCCGGTATAAAACCATCAAAAAACTGAAGTGTTAGTCGGTAAAAATGGCAAGGCAATTGCAGGGAAACTTGTTTCTTCCTCTGACAAACTTCTGAGTCAGTTCTTTAATCTCTAATCTAGGTTTATGGTCATCTTTATTGAAATGCTGGGCCCTGTGAAAAGTTGACATGTATGACCATCATAAAACAGGAGTTATGGGAGCTCAGAATTGCCTTGATGGCCCAAGTGTCTGCAGGAAGCATTTTTAAAATCCGTAATCGGGATTTATTGGCCATTGTGGCTGAAACTGTCAGTAGAAAATAAAATAATCAGCCTGGGACTTTTTTTTTTTCTTCCCCCCCTCTTTGGCATTTGACTCCTTCCACATATTCTTAAATCATTTTATGTCTTGCCTACATGCTTAATGCCTTTCTAACTGGGGGGCTGTGGGTGAGAGGAGGGGGATCCAGCCCCAGTTGGTGCCAGGTGCCCTGTCTTCCATCCTGTCAGGGAGTGGGCTCCCTGGTCCTGTCCTGTCCTGTCCCTGCGTGCTCTCCTGCCTCCCTGTCCTCCCCGTCCTGGGCAGGCTGAACATCATCTAGTTGGTATACCACGGTGTGTGGTGTTCATGGGCCCAGCCGTGGCAGCACCACTGCTGTGGAAGAGGTGGACATGGGGAACATGGAGCAACATGCGTGCCTGGGAGGAGGCATCTCAGCTGGTTTATTGCCCTGGAGTAGCTGGGTCCAATGAATTTTATGTGCTTTTTGGGTTCTTTTTGTTGTTGTTAAAAATGTATGTAACAGGAAACATAAGTTGTGGAAAGGCATCCTCCTTGGGTCGGTCAGGGAAGGGAGCAAAGCACTCCTTGTGTCCACCCTGGTCTCCATCGCTGGCCTGGCGCTGGGTGCGGAGGCTGTCCCGCTCCTCCTCACTGCTTCTGGGAAATGGAGACTGCCAGGACCTTTATCACTCAAACTATCAATCTCCATTGAGTTACAACAGTACTGAGACCAGTGCATGAGGCCAACAATGCATTTTTCTGCAAGACAACTAATCAATGCCAGAGCCGCAGAGGAGCCTGCGCTCTCCCTGGGTGGTGTGGGCGATGCGGAGCTGCCCTCCTTCTGCTATGGCTGCATTAGCAGCCCCAAAGTGCCCACAACTCTGCTCGGTGTCAAAGCAAACCTCAGTGCCCCATAGCTTCTCCTTGTGAAGGACCTTGCTCTTAAATCTCTTTGAGTTTTTGTTTTTGTTTTTTTTTTTTTTTTGGATAAGCTAAATTGACCCAACTTCCCCCACACACACTTTTTTCCAGTCTTTGCATCACTTCTGTGCTTTGCAGTTGTTCAGCATCTGACGCGGGCTGTCCAGGCTATGGATGCATGGTATGGCTCTTGCTGGTGCCCGGCGTTTTCCTGCTTGTGGGTGCAGAACATGTCCAGAGCTCCCGGCATCCAGAGGCAGAACTCTGCTCCAGCCCTGAGCATCTTTCTAGCCCGTCCCCATTGTCTCCAGTGGCCCTTTTGCTCTCTGCTAACCTGTGACCATAAGCAACACTCGACAGTGACGGGTCCTGAGTTAGCCTAAAATAGTCTGCTGGGGTTGATAAATATCTCTGTTTCCGTTTTGTTTAACAAATATCTTCTTTAATGGCAAATCTTTTTGTTAAGCTTTCTCATATTATCATCACGCTTAATCATGCAGGGTGACTTCTAAAAGTACTTTTTTTAAATGCCAGTTTTTATCCAGGTTTTAAAATTGAAATTCATTTTTTATCCAGAGGCAGGATATAAATGACTCTACTAAAATTAGATTAATCCTAATAAGAATGTCAGTTATCATTTCTGAATACATTAAAATTTTTTTTTTTAATTTTACATGCCTCTTTAGCTATAATTGCTAGTGTAATTTCTTACATAGACATGGTGTGTCCTCACGGTTGACAGAAATACTTAATGCAATGTCGACACCGCAGTAAGTTCCAAATTAGTGTGTCGCAGTCACTGCAAACGTTTTGAACTTTCTCCTTAATAAGTTAAAAGAAAAAAAGAAGCACCTTAAATGCAAAGCAAGAGTAAAATGCGTGTAGCTCGCTGGAGTAAAGCAGGACCGTGTGAGGCTGGAGCCCTTCAGAAGGGCCTTTCTTGAGCTGGGAGAGGGAGGCAGAAAGGGAAGGGGGAGCTGAGGGTCCCGGGGGGGGGCTGGGGAGGCGATTTGGGGTCTGGTGAGTGAGGGCGGGTTGTGGAGTTTGTGTGGAGGGGGGGTGAGTCCTGCCCGGACCCAGGTGCTGCAGGGCAGGACTGGGGTGATTCTGCAGCAGCACTGCTGCTCGCTTGCGATTTTTTTAAAGTATGGTAAATAAACCCACTTTCCTGGTGGGTGCCCTGAAATCGTCACTGCCCGCCTGTGCACAAGGTGGGCGTTTGAGCTCTGTTTGCTTCTGCAGCTCCGGTCCCTTCGAGTGCTTGCGTTCCGCACTGGGGAGCGGGTTTGAAGCGAGTGTGCCACCCAGGCTGCAGCCCTCCGGAAACATCTGCCAGCAGCGTGCGTCCTCTCAGCACCCTGAAACCCCCCCGGCTCTGCCTGATGTGCGGCTGGGGACACGGTGGGGTGTCAGTGCTGCTCCTGGTGCGGGCAGACCCCACTGCTGGCAGCATCCCCATGCATGCAGCGGGCGCTTTGCAGTAAGCTCACCGTTGCAATAAAAGGGTTGGCAGCATTAGCTTTCTCTGCTCCTGGCATGGTGGTATCACGAGGATGTGTCCCCAGCCTGGTGGCACAGTGTGTGGTGGGGCGAGGACCGCAGCTGGGAATGGCTGAGCTAGCGGGATTTTGGGGCAAGGCTCTGGGGAATCGCATCTGGCAGCAAAGTGTGTGTGGGGGGAGGAAGTGGTTGAGGGGAGACTTTGGTCTCTCCTGTGGCATCTCGTCAGCTTTCTTCCATGTGCGTGGGTGGCAAGTCAGGTTTTCGTCTCGGGGTGGGGGGAAGGATTGTGAACGCTCCCCATCCGTGGGCAATTGGAAACTGCTGCATGTTGGGCCAGTGGTGGAGTGGCAGTGAGGGCGGCTGGGGAGCTGCAGGCTGGGTGCTCTGCCCTCCTCCTCCTTCTCGCCCTCCCCAGGCCCGAGGCCTGGTTTATTTTTAGGTTTAAATCCCGAGCTCTCCTTAGTGCCTTGTTAAAGCTCCCTTTGGGAGCAGGGGCCGTGTGTCCTGGACATCACTCGGAAAGGGGCCGGAGAGGAACACCAGTCCCAAGACCTCCGTGTGTGGCAGCATCCGTGACACCCGAGACAGCAATGGTCTTTCTGGTTCCTCTCCTTCTCCTGTTCCCAGCAGGAGGTTGTACGTTTTATTAAAGTTCAGCTGTACGTGTATCTGGCCTAAAAATAAAAGCAAGTAGGAGCCAGATCTCTTTTGGCAGGAGGAGAGGTTTAAACCTGACACTCTTGTGTTGTGCTGGCCTCTCTCCCAGCCCATCTCTAAGCTGCTGCCGTGCTGACCAGCCCTGAACTGGGTAAACTGGGAGCAGTGAAGAGGTAGGCGGAGGGAGCACAGAGTGTCCCAGCCCCTTGCAGTGGTGAAGCCTTTAGAAGGGTCTTTCTCTTTGCCGTAGATACGTAGAAATGGGGGCTTTTGCACCTGAACAAGACCTCTCAGTAAAGAGGGAATGTGGGCAATACTAGGAAGAGGTTTTGGGGAGAAAGGGGCAGTTTTCTTCCCTGCTAAGTGACATCCAGGAGCACGGTCTGAGGTGGAGTCTGGATTCATGCTTTCCTGTGGAGCTTGCTCACCAGGCTTGGGTGATCACTCACAGTTTGTGTGCAGGAGGAAAAGCGGGGCAGGGGGAATCTTTTGAGGTGCTATGACTCATCTTTAGCTTTTTCTCCTAGACCTAAACCAGACCCATCCACCCCCGTGGTGTGGGGCTGAAGGTCCTGTACAGCCAAATGCAGCATGACGATGATAGGGCTGACTCAGGGGTGAGGAGTACTGTGTGACCTGGTTACTGGGGCAGTTACTGCACGGCTGTAGTGGATGGCTGTCGGGGTGGTTGTATGCATGCACTTCGTTATAATGGGGTGGTTAGAAGATCTTAATAAGTTATAAGGCGGGCTGCAGTCGAGCGAGTTCCTAGTAATGACACGAGGGCTGAGGGATGATAATTTGCAGCTGCCTGGGAAGATGGCACTTCCAGACTGAGCCAGAATGACAGAACTTGTTTGGCCACATCTGGGACCTGGGAGATCAAAGGGCCCGGCAGTGAGTCAGGGCGGCGTGGCGAGGGGTGATGCTGCTCCCCGGGGACACACGGGCTGGCCAAACCCGGGAGACCTGTTGGTACAGGGCAGGGCATCCCGCAGCCGGGCTGTGGGTAACCATCTGCAGGGTTCGCTCCTCTCCCTGCCCAGTTCCTAATGTTGCGATTAATCCTTCAAACCACAGCATCGCTTCCCCGGAGTGAGCCTGAGCGCCAGCCCTCCTGGGGACCAGCTTGCCAATGGGATTGGTGCACAGGGGCCATCACCCAAGCCCTCAGTGGGACCTCTGGGGATGGAGGCGCAAGCCATGGCACACCACGGAGGGATCCCAGGTGCCAGGGAAAGGGGCTTCCTGGGGACCTGGCTTGAAGCCAGGAGGCCCCCTCTGCCACTGCTGTTCCCTAGGGCATGTGTGGGCTTTATTTTTGTGAAAGTCCTCAGAAAAGCGGGTGAGGCTAGTTGCCCCTCTCCCTTACTTCAGAGATGGCTGTATGGCTGGTTCACTGGGGAATTGGGGAGCCAAGGAGTTTGGAGACCCCTCCTGTACCCCTGGGGATGCAGCAGCAGCAACTCGCAGCACTTGGTGTTGGCCAGATCGGGGTGCGAGAGCATGCCCAGCCATGGTCCCATGGGGAGGTGGGTGGCTCTGGTGCTCCCAGCTGCAAACTGGCTTTGTGGGGTGCAGGGTTAGCCAGGGTGTCAGGTCCTGGGGTGCAGGGAAGGGGTGCACAGAGGGAAGGGGCTTCCTCTCTCCCAAGGACTAACCACAGGCTGTAACTTCATCTCTTGGCTGTTTGCTTTCAGTTCTTTGTTTTTCCAACCGAGTTGGAAAAGTGAGAGGTGGGAAGGGGGGGGGGGGGTGTCTTCGGAAAACGCCGGGGTTGGTGTCAGGTCTGGTGGGCTGAGCACACACACCCCTGCCTTCCCCTGTGCCCCCCAGCCCAGCATTGTGGAGGGCTGCAGTTTGCCTCCTTTCTGTCCCAGCTGGGGATTAATCTGCATGACAATTAACGGGGCTTGGCGGGGAGGTCTTGCTCTTGGGTTCCTTGGGCATATTCCTGCCGCTGCTGCTTTCCTTTCCAAGTGGGCGCCCAGCCGCTGCCATGTCCCCTGCCAAAGTAATTCTTTGCTTTGGAACTCAGAGACGAAGTCTCCTCCGTCTTATTTCAGAGGGGTCAGGGAAGGAGTGGGAGCCCCGCTGATCCAACCTTGTTCCCTTTTAACCTGCCTCTCCCTCTCTCCCGTCCCTGGCCCCTGTCTTCTGGATGAGTGAGGCTGCAGCCAGAGCACGGGTGTCCAAACCAAAGCAAAGCCGAAAAACACGCGGGGCCAAGCAGGGACCCTGATGTGCTTCTGCCGGATCGTTTAATATCTGCAGCGTCCCGCGCTTGAGGTTTGGGTTCGTGCCGCTTCTGGTGCTGTCTGGCTTTTGCAATGCCTGCTGTGGTGCTGGGCTCCGCTCCTTACTGCTTTCCTGTTTCCTTGGGGGTTTTTTGGGGGAGATGGTAGTTGTGGCTGCAGCATCCAGCTGCCAACCTCTGGAGGGGCATCCAGGGTGGGGGAGCTGCGGTGCGGGCAGGCAGAAGGTGAGCGCTCGCTGCCCGCGCCTCGGCCCCTGCCGCCACTGCCCGCGCCTCATTGTCTCACTTCTCTCTCCATTCCTACGCCAATTAAAGAGCCGTGTTGCCATTCATGGCCCTTATGGTTTTGTTCAGTTGTCTGTCAGCTCTTGTCAAGCCCTGTCCCCTTCCCCTCCCCCGTTTTCAAAAACAAAACCCCTGACAAACCCCCCTTTGAATCCCCTCTTACCTCACTCCCAGCGTGGGGCCCCATTGACGGGAGATGCCGGCGGCGGCGGCGGGGAGACCGCTCCCCACGCTGCCTTTGTGGGCCACTGGCAGCCCCCCCGGCCCCCAGCCTCCCCGCTTCTTGACAGCATTAATTAGATAACTCGGCTCGTCTTTATTTCTCCGAGGGGAGGTGCGGGACGATATTACTTGAGGGAGAAAATATGCCTTTTTTTCCCCCCTCTATTTTTTGGCCAAACCCTTGGTTCCATCACTGGCGGAGTTGCTTATTGTGCTGAAAAATAATGAGTTTGCAGGGGTGTGGGGGAGGTGGGGGGAGAGCCCGGGGGACCCCCAATGCTCCTTATTCTGCCTAAATGGCATCTGCACCCCGGGCCAATGCTGGCGGGAGCCTGGAGTCCCCAGAGCCGCATGCCACCGGCTGCAGAGAGCGCTGCAGGTGGCAGCAGCAGCCTGCGCCAGTGCTCGGGCCCCAATTAAATCTCCTCCAGACTCCCACAATTACCAGCTCTTCTTTATTTTTTTACCCTCTCTCACAGTGTTTGGATTAATATCATTTGTTTGCATGGTTTGAGTGCAACATCTGAACGCACGGGGTGCTGCACAGAGGTGGGAAGATGGAGCAGTACGTGGCTGCTCACATCAGCACCTGGTTCCTGCAAGGGCTGTGAGCCTTCCTCTTCCTCCTCCTCCTCAGGGCATTGGGGTGGTCGGCAGCCACACTCTAGTTAACCTGGACTGGCCTGGGGAGAAAGCCCTTCCCGCAGCCCTGCCGTGGTGCAGGAGGGCTCTGAGTCACCGGGGCCAGACCTGGCTGCCGGCGGCCGTGGGGCCGGGGATGTCACTGGCTGCGGTGGCAGGCGACAGCCGTGAGGACCAAGGTGTGGTCGACACCCCGCAGCACCTCTGCCTGCTTGCCTGAAGCCTGGCTGCTGACCCGTTTTCTGCAGCATCCTTGGTGGCTGAAGCCCTCTTCTGCTTGGTTTCTTCTGCTGGTGATAACTGGTGTAACTGCTGCTGGAACCACCTGGTCCAAAGGCACTTGGGAGTAAAGCAGTCTCCTGAGCACGGCAGCAGGAAAGCTGGCACGGAGGGCAGAGCAGACCTGTGGGGATCGTCCTTTTTGCCTGGTGACTTCTGCTAGTTGTCTCTCATCTGGACTTCCCCTGCCGTGGCATCTGGTGCAGGGACAGTAAAAGCAGAATCTGTACAGAGGGACTTCCTTGCTGCTTGGTGGGTGGCTTTTTTGGCTGAAGAGCACCTCCACGAGTGGATACGTGCTGTGGGCAGTGGTAGCAGGTGAAGTTTTGAGTCAGCCCTTTCCTGGTGTTGCTCTGGATTCCTTCTCCCCTAGCAGAGGGGTCTGTGCTGCAGGAGGGGAGACCAGACCCTTGTCAACGCTGCAGATTTGCAGTGGGAACCTGGGTCCTCCTGGCTTCACATTGTGGAAAGACACCGCAGTTGCATGTGTTTTCATGGTAAAATGGGTTCTCTCTGGTTTTCTCCATTTGCTAATCAGGTGCAACTGGGCCACCTCCCTTTACATTTCATAAGGGCTTGGTCTGCAGACTTACAGCAGCGATGGTGCAACTTCTGAACGCTCCACGAGCCATGATGAGATCTCTCCTCCTTCCCAGCTGGGGTGGGCAGCTCTGCACAGGGTAAGCAAGGTGCTTACTTGGCCTTCAATGATTGAAGCTGGTTAGGAAGAGTTATGGTACAAGGCTTGGAATATGAGGCTTATGGTTACTAAGGCTGTCTGTGAAGTGTTGGGAGTGGCCTCCTGGCATTGCCAAAGTCGCTGGCTTCCGTGCAGAGAGATGTGGGGCTGGGGCTTGAGCATGGACTTGCCTGCGCCGTCTCGAGCGTCACTCCTCATTCTGGGCAGAGAGGGGTATTTTGGTTTCATTTTTCCCCCGCAGCTGGTGTTTCCTGGCCTTCTGCTTAATTTGAACCCCGGCTTGACCATGGCCTGGAGTCAGTCACAGTGCAGAGCTTACCAGCGTGCCTGTACCGGGGGCAAACGGGCTTGAGCATCTTTTCATCTGAAAAAATGGCATCCCTGGTGACTGTGAGGGGTCAATTTTGGGTGGGGTGGGTGTTTTTACCAGCCTGTGCTGAGCCTTACATCTGATAGTAAAGCAATAGGGAGGGTTTGGGGAGCAGTGGAGTTAGAAAATGGCATCCTCTTGCGGGGGGGTGGGGGTGTCAGGGTGCGGGTTGCCATGACGACCCATTTATGCCTCACTGATGCGTTGTGTAAATCCGTTTGGAAACGAGAAGGGCCTTTTGTCTTTGGGAGGGTTGAATGGGCCTCATTAAACCCGAGATGTGGAAAAAGAGCCTTAGAGTGTGTCTGGGAGGGGGACGGGATGGGACGGCCCTGTGAGGCGGCTGCGGGGGCTCGGCAGAGGCGGTTCCCCCTGCCTGGGGATGGAAGCTGGGGGGCCTGGAAGGTGCTGTTGTGAGTAACTGGAAAATATCTCTCTGAGCAGCAGAGGCCAAAGGAGTGAAGGAGGTACGAGGCTGTTTTCAGAAAGGGTTACCTGAAATTGCTGGGTTCTGTGCTGACCACCTCGGCTCCAAAAGGATGTAGCAGAAATAGAAGAGGTCTACAGAAGGGCAGTGAAAATAATTACATGTAGATTAATGGGGGGAAAAAAAGATTGAAGGCCCTTTTTAAAGGAGACTAATAATAGAAGAGCACATAAAAGAAGTGGAATATAAAAGTGTGGGGATTTGTGTGCTCCTATTTACCCTCTCTCATGGTGACGAATAACTCGACTGAACAAGCGAGAAGGCGACAGATACAGATGGGAGGCAGAGGAAAGCAGGGAATCTTTTTATTTAAGTTTTAATTAACTTCTTCCATGGGATATCTTTGTTCACAAGAATTTAATGGGAGTCAAAAAGGAGAATGGTTCCGGCACTGTTCCTGGAAAGGGCTGTGGATCCTGCTGGTATACTGGGACGGTCTACTGGGGTGAGGTGGGCCTTTGGGTAAAGTATGTAATTCTGTGTTTTAATTGTCCTTCGCTCTCGAGAGGTGAAGTGAGTTGGCTGGTGGGCTGTGGTGCCCCACAGGACTGGCCAGGGGCCCCCACTGATGTGGCAGTGTCTGTGGGCAGCCCAGCCCTGCCTGGGGTATCACCGGGAAAACCTGCCCCCATCCCCATGAAACGGGGTATCTGATGCTGTTGCTTCAAGCTCACAGGGAGCTGTGCAGTTGTCCATGTATGGTTTGCTCTGATGATGCTGTTTGACTGCAGCCACGGCAGTGGTGCTATGAAGGTACGGCTGTGATGGTCCCAGTATTTGCTACCAACCCCTTGATGTCTCTTGCTTGGCGAAAATACAGGTTTTGGCAAACATAGAGATGGTTGGGCATCACCAGAGGAACTCTGGAGTGATGGCTGGAGCATGAGCTCTGGAGGGACTCTCCGATGGCTGGAGTGTGACCTGGCTGCGTGGCATTGGGAGGTCTGGAGGACTCCTCCGTGGACAGGACTGAGTTCTTCTAGCTGGTAGCTGAGTGTCCTGGGCAGAGAGGGTCCCCTGTGCCTGGACAGCTGCTGTGAAACACTAGTGCTGTGTCTCAGAAAAGCAAGTAAGAATGAGGTGGAGAGAGGCAGGCCTTTAATTCAGCATGCAGTTGGGCATCAGCAAAGCTCTTGTAGGTTTCAGACTGTTTTCCAGGAAAGTACACCCAGCTTGTACATAGAGTTTTGTTTTTTTACTGGATCTTTCTAGCTTGGAGAGCTGTTTCTGTGATTCCTGTCTGAGGTGGTTCCCAGCTGGTGTGAGCTGCGGTGGCTCGTGGGAGCCGTGGCCCTGCTGGGAGGACCCATGTGCTGTGTTGGTATGGAGAGCTGTGCCAACATGTCCTTCAGCTGCCCAGATACCAGGAGAACGCACAGCTGCTGCATGCTAGAAAATGCTGTATGTACCTCAGTTATTGCTGCCCTCCTCTCACAGCGCCTCGCTCTGCCAGGCATCAGCAGCCTTTCTGCAGCCTTCACTGCCAGAAGTAGATGTCCTCCTTGTAAGATCCAGTTATTTTTGGATTTCTTTGAAGAAAACAGCATTTAGCATATGTCATCTTGTATGTATGTCAGCATTAATGCTTTAAAGCATCTTTTCCAAGGAGGAGATTGTTGTTAAATGTTGTTCTATTTTCTGCAAAGCCTGAAATAAGGTGAGGTGCATCGTGTTTCTTGGAAATGGGGAAAGGTGATGCTGCCCCAAAGATTTTGTAGTTCATATTATGCAAGGAGTGCCAGGGTGTGGGGGCAGAGAGGTCGGTGGAAAGTGTGTCAACCCATTCTTTTAAAAAATTACATTTTCAAGCGATTTACTGGTCATGTTCTCCCTAAGGAAGAGCTGAAGGACTGCTAACATGTTTGTAAAGGTGCCGGATACCTTATCTGCAGGAGAGTTGTGTTTGCAGCTATTGCTGTGAACGTGTTAGCTTGTCCACATTTAACTGTGACCCAGTCTGCTAGCCTGTGCATGCCCACATAGAGAAGAGCAGCCTGCATGGTGTGTCTGTGTGTGGAGGAGGGGAGGTTTCATGCCAAACACGAGTCCTGAGCTTGCTCTGGCCAAACTTGTGTGGTTTGCCCTCTCACCGCTTTTTCCTGGGCTTGTTGAACCTCTAGCAGTGGTGGGATGGAGCAGGTCATCCCTGTGTGATGCCGGTTGAGGTCTGCTGGTTGCAGGAACCCTGGTGTTGCTGGAGCCTCTTGGCATGGCTGGTATCCCACAGGCCAGCCCAGGAAGCCATGGGCTTGTGATCTGGCAGGGGGCTTGCAGGGGGCCTCACCAGCCTCTTAAGTGGCTGTTCCTCCTCGAAGCCAAGCTGTGAGCTTCTCTGGTGCTGGTGGAAGGACGGCGTTCTGTGCCAGTGGTTGCACCAGGGTTCCCGGTCATCTTTGGTGTGCAGAGCCATTGGGTGGGTCTGTGCCTGGCCTTGTCATGGTTGAACTGAAGGGCTGGAGGCAGCTGGCACCACGAGGGTGGTCTGTGCTCACCCAGGGAACATGCTGGTGCTGCGGTGTGGCTTCAGCTTCCTGGCTGGGCACAGCATGGGGATGCGAGGTCTGCGATCCATCCCTGGACCTCAGGCAGCCCCACTGCGTATTTCAAGGGATTATCATCTCTTATCACCCCATTCATCTTCCTCTCCCAGCAAATCGTCTCCGTGATGCCAGGATGGCTGCCTCTGACACTGGGCACTGGCTGAGCCCGTGGCCCTTCCAGCAGGATCTACTTGTAGCCCCCCGGTCACTCCAAAAGTCCCACTGGAGCTTTTTGGAGCCCTTAGTGGGGACTGGCCCTCTGTGCTGGGCGGGGCTGTCTGGTCTGCAGGGGATTGGGGGTCCCCAGCAGCAGCCCCCCAGCTCGGGGCAGGGGAGAGGCTGCTCTTTAATCCCATCTCTCTGGTCTGGCATCCAGGCATCCCGCTGCCAACAGAGCTCCCCTTGTTTACCCAACTCAGAGGAATCGGTTTACAGGGCTCACAAATACCCTTTTCACCTTTCCCATCAGAAAACACCTCCCGAAACAATGAGGAAATTGGACGCTGCCACCTGATCGCTCCCAAGGAACCTGCAGGGCTGGGAGCTCGGGGCCAGGGGGCCCAGGAGCTGGGGGCCATGGGCTGGGAACGTCTGGCTGGGATGCTCCTTGGCGGCTGGCACAGCTCTGCGGGTGGGCAACCACAGGTGCCACCCAAAAGTCACCTTGAGGGGCTTTACGTGATGATGCAGGTGATAACCAGCATGGAGGCCAGTGCTCCCTGCCTGGCGTGCTCTGCTCAGCTGGCTGCAGTCTGCAGCGCCCGCAAAAAAATTTTTTTTTTTTAACTTTAATGGCTGTAGTTAATCTTTCCCACCACCTTTGACACCAGGAGAAAGATGCTGAGATGTTATCTGTGAGCTGCTAACTGGTGGTAGTACCAATGCTAAATAAATAAAGCCTGAGCCGCCATCCTCCTCCCAGGTGGTGGGAGAGGTAGAAGAGGGTGGTTCAGGGGGGAAAAGGTGAGAAGGTGTGTGCGTGGAGGGACCCCGTTGAGTGCTGTGGGGTGGTTGGGGTGCTGGGTGTCTGCTCATGGCCTTCCACAGCAGGGCTCCAGCACACACCACGCGGCATTAGCCCACTCACCAGTGGGACACTAATGGTGGATCCATCTCCCTCCCATTGCAAGGCGCGTGCTGAGCTGGGCAGATCATGGGCAGGGGTCTGCTCATGTCCCAGGAGTGGGGTCGGAAACTGGGTTTTCAGGAGGTTATGGCTTCGAGCAGCAGTCATCCTTCCTCTCGGTGCCCTGCTGCTCTGTCAGACCCAAATTCAGGTTGTCTAATAATTAGAGTGTGTGTCTGGGGCTGCGTCCCAGAGTGTGGTGGTGTGCAGATCCAGGTGTCAATCTTAGTTTCAGCATTAAGGTTGAGTTGAATTTTGAGTTTTATTTTTTTCCCTCCCCACCTTAAAACAGGGAAATCAAACTGTAATGTATGGAGGATATAGCAGATCCCCCCAAACTATTGCCTGTGCTCTGAGGGCATGATGAATTTCCCTATTAATTTAAAAGATTTGTTCATTCTTCCCAGTTAAGATAAATGTGAAGATGTGTCCTTGTTAACACAAGTCACAAGTATAATTCTTTTTTGTCTTCAACGGTCCTTCTGAAGTAAAATTTCTCATACTCTTTGCTGTAATACTGTGTACAGGCAAATTGTGACAATTTTTGGACGCTTTTTTCTCTGCTGTTCTTGTGACAAATGTTGCTTTTTGTGTTCTGTATTTTAAAGGAGAGTTTTCTGGAGAACTGGCCTTTTGCACGATGGGAACAGTTATCAGTCTTCCCTAGGATGGCCATCACAAGCCATTGCTTATGACAGAAAAACATATTTTGGGGAAAAAAATCTCAATGTACAGTTAAGAGTTCAAAGAGCAATGAGAGAGGTGTTACACTTCAGGGGTTTCTCATCACCGCTCGTGCTGCCCGGCCTCTCGTCTGGGAAATAGCCCTGCTTTTAGAGAAGAGAGGGAGGACACTAAGGGGGAAATGGAGGAGAAAAAATCAGGTAAATTGGAGGACAAAGGGTAAAATGTGTGTGTGCGGGCAGGAGTGCGGCTGGCAGGGAGCAGTGGTTGGAGGGAGCACCCCTAAAAGCCCCTTGTAGTGCTGCTGCTGCACGCGATGAAGGGCTGCCTGCTTTGGCTGGTAGCTCGGGTCTTGCTCGATGTTCCTGTAGGAGATCTGGAAAATGTTCCTGGGTTAATTCCCAGGCAGAAGCTGTGTGCTTCTGAAGCTGAGACTGAGCGTTCATAGAAGAAATACAGCTCGTAATTTAATCCTTAAAAGTAATAAAACAAACATAGGTTGTCTTTCTGAATTTTCTGGGATGAAGAAGTGCCAGCAGGATGTGGTGCTGCGATGTTCTTGGCTCCCTTGATTGCTTTACGGCCTCTCCCCTGCTTAAAAATCAGCTTGACCTGATCCCAGACAGCCATGCCGTCAGCACAGGCTGGTGTTGCGTGAACCGGTTGGTTTGCAGGTGTTGGCCAAGGCTTTGGCCAAGGAGGTGTGATAGTTCCTCCTGGTATGGAGATGGGGGATGGATAGGAGCCTTCTCCTCCTGCTCCGGCATTGCAAGACATCTGCTTGACTTGTTTGTGGCTTCCTGTTTGGCATCTTCTGGGCAGGAGGGAGCTGGCAGGGGCTGGAGGAGGGAATTTGAGTCACTTGGGAGTCCTGTGCCAGAAAGCCTCTGACTCAGCCCAGCCATGGAGAAACGAGTGTGGGATCCAGCTGCCTCTCGGGGTGGGAACCCGTGAGCGAGCGTGCAAGTGTTCACTTGTGCGGCATGTCTGCGGCCTGGCGCGGGGTGGGGAGGGAGGGGCAGGGGCTCCTACATCTCCTGCTGCATGGTTCCTGGGATTGCATCAGGGCTCTGGCCGTGGGTGGGGGAAGCCTTTATCGCTCCCAAGGCTTTGGAAGCGGTGGTGTGCTGGCCAGGGGCCAGCTGACCTACTTGGTAGTGTGCAGGCGAAGCGTGGCTCACCTGCCGGCAGCGCTGGGGATGGAGCTGGGCTCTGCCGTGCCAGCAGCACGGTACAGCATCCCACCTGCACGAGCCCTTCAGGGGTTAAAGTTTCCTGCTCTTTCATGAGGCTGCTGCATCGCCCTCTTCCAGAAGTCATGACTTTTACAAAACTTAATTGCTCCCTGCAAGCTTGCATGGCAAAGGCACAGCCACTGTACTGGTGGTGCCAGGGTTGGGATGATCCCGACTGTCCCCTGTGCTTGATGCCCCGTGGCCATGGTGCTGCTTTGGGAACGGCTGGAGCCAGCATGGTGGAGGCAGAGCCGTAGCTGGGCAGGGAGGTTGGAGCAGATAACCTGCCTGAATTCAGCTGCCGTGTTCAGAGCAGTGTGGGTGAAGGGGACTGTACCTGCTGTCCCTGTGCCTTGCCTTTGCTCCTGGGGTTGGGCGGGCACTGGGGCTGCCCCTTCTGACCCGGCGAGCTGGAGGAGAGGTGCAGCTGATGTCTGTCTGTCTTGGCCGTCCCTCCCACTGCCACAGCTGGCACAGAACTCTGGAGCCCTTGCCAAGGGCATCGGGGTGTGCTGTGCGTGGGCTTGTGCTCCGCCTGCCTCCTCTGAGCCTGGTCGGTCAGCGTGCAGATCTGCTGGGGCTCCTGCAGCCAGAGGCCTGGAGCCTGGGCTGCTCAGGCGCTGGTTTCAGCTCTGTGGCTTCTTGCTGAGACTTGTACCGGAGCCACTGAGCAGGTTGGTCTTGTGTGTTTGATCTTCCTTCCATGGTGCGTGCAGCCCCAGCTGGTGCAGCTGGCTGGGGGGAGAAGGTGTCCCGTCTCCCTGTCAAACTGCTGGGGTGGGATGGAACAGGGACTGGCCGTGTCCGGGAGCAGAAGGGAAAGCCGTGGACGTGCAGCCTGCCGAAGAACATGCTTCGGTTTTTGCCATGCCCAAATTACACGAGGGAGTTCCAGCAGAGATAACTTTGCAGGAACATCTATTCCCACCTTATCTTCCATCAAGAATGCATTATGTTGCCTACATCAAAGTAGATGCTCTGCTGCTTCCCTCCTTGGTGCCCTAATCCTCTACTTCATGCTGGAAAAAAAAAAAAAAAAAAAAAAAAATCAGAGTATTGCTCCACAATAATGAAATCTGAATGCTAATTATCAGCATATTGCCTTCCTTTCCTTCACAGTGCCCTGCCTTCCAGCCCCAAATAGCTTTCCTCCCTCCTTGCTCCTCTCCATCCGGTCCTCCCACGCTCCTGGGCATGCCGTTGAGCCTGGCTTGGTAGAAGTTGTCCTGCAGGATGCTTCCCTCCCTTCCATTTAAGGACAGGAATTCCTCGGGGAGCCTGGGTGTGGAAGGGATCCCTCCCCATGCCCCGTTGTCAGGACTTCTCCCCATACCTAATTATCGCCTGTCCCTGCAGGAAGCTCCTTGCCTGGCCGTCGGGCAGAGCCGCAGCGTCTCCAGTCTGTCCGCTCCACAGCTCTTTGTGGGAAGACTCCATCCAGTTTTGGGTGCCAGGCTTGGGTCTGGGAAGGATGCTCACCCTTGTCGTGGCAGGAGGGCTGGGGAGCAGGACTGAACCAAGTGAGCCACTGTTTTTGTTGGTGGGAGCCTACACTGGCTCCTTGCACGTGCAGTGATGGTGAAGGAAGAAGAGAGCTTTATTTTGGTGTCAAAAATCATCTTGTGGAGAGAAAGCAGCAGAATTTAAGCACAAAATACATGGTGTGAAAGCGGGGCTCTGCGGGGATGGGACGGGCTGGCCTGGCCCCCTCTGCCTGCCCTCAAGCACGTGGCTAACCTCTCACCCTCCTCTCTTCCAGGTTCATGACTGGGAAGGGACTGGTCATCTACCCGGAGATTGGGGATAAACTGGACATTATCTGCCCCAAGGCGGAGCCGTCCAAGCCTTACGAGTACTACAAGCTGTACCTGGTGAAGAAGGACCAGGCAGATGCCTGCAGCACCGTCATGGACCCCAATGTGCTGGTGACGTGCAACCGGCCTGAGCAGGAGATCCGCTTCACCATCAAGTTTCAGGAATTCAGCCCCAACTACATGGGCCTGGAGTTCAAGCGGCAGCAGGATTACTTCATCACATGTGAGTCGCCATCCTCTTCCTTGCTGCTGGCCCCGGCTCGGGGGGGCCGTGGGGGCCTGGAGAGTGTCGCCAGGCGCTTGTTCGCAACTTGGCTGGTGCAAAGAGCTGACACGTACGGAAAATATTTCCTGCTGGATGGGAGAAGAGGGAGGAATGTGTCGCTGGCCAAGCGGGTCACTGGCCCGTATTTGGCTGCTGTGCTGTGCTGCGTGCCCCCTGCCCTGCCCACGGCTGGGAGCAGGAGCATGTCCCCCAGCTGGGGTGAGCCCTGGTATGGAGGGGTAGTGTGTGTCTGGAGCTTATTTTTTGCAGCTATCTTCCTCTGAGGCTGGAGATGTTGCAGGGCATTACTTGTAGTGCTTGCCCTGGGGAGCTCCTGGTGGGGCAGTTGGGATTGGGACAAGCTGGGGACCAAGGAGATGCTCATCCTCCTCCCTGGCCGCTGCCTCTGAGAGCAGCCCAGCAGCGGGAAGCTGCTGGTGGTGCGCAGTTCTTGCTGTGGTCTGAATGGCTGCAAAATTCTATGTACTGGCCTGTTCCTGTTGTTTCTTGGTATAACATGGCTTTACAGAGGGCAGAGGGAAGGAGGGCTGAATTTTCTTGGGGCCCGTGGTCTATGTGTGCAGGAGGCCATTGCACAGGGGTGTATCTGCCTGTGTCAGCTCCGGCGTGGATGGAGGGAGGACTCTAGGGAGCTCGGCTCTCCCTCCGGAGGGCTTCCCACCGGGCTTGGCGATGCCTGCCATCTCGCTCTTCCCCTGCTCGGCTTCTTCTCAACCTCGCTGTTTCTGCCTGGCTCGGCACATCGCGTGCAAACCTGCGGCAGAGCAACCAACAAAGGGCACAGTGGCCGCGCAGCCCATCTCTCCCCTTTCCATCACGTGCCGTGGGCTCGCCGGCGAGCAGCCCAGCACAGAGGTCAGCCGCCTGTGTGGGAGGTGAGCGCCGAGCCGTGGGAGCTGGTGCTTTCTAGTTGGTAAACAAAACGTATTTTTAGCCTGAAATCTTTGCCCTCGGAGGGGGTGGTGAGAATCTTGCAGACAGTTGTGGGCAGGAGGTGCTCTGCCATAGCGTGGTGCCACGGTGATGCTGCCAGCCTGGATTTCCCCAGCAAGCCCTACTTGGAGCTGGGGCTGCCTGTAGTTTTGCCTCAGAATAGTTTGACTAAACCCGGTGCACAGAAAGCAGCTGGGGTGGGCTCCCGCAGGTCAGCCCTGAGCCCGCTCTTGTGTCCTTTGTGGTAAATTTTGCTTAGTGCTTCCTAATGGGTGGCTGAGCACGGGGTGGTGATGACGGGGCTCGCAGGGGTTTCTAGTGATCTGTGCCTGGCACCGCATCGCTGTAGGAGGGGTGACAGCAGGGAGGACCTGGCGAAACAACCCGCTCAGCCTGCTCGGCACGGCGGCAGTGCTGGCAGAGACTGAGGGCTGTGCAGGACTGAGTCACTGTTTGGCGGGGCCGGTCTCTCCCGAGAGCTGCCATCGTGCTCTCATCCTCACTGGCCGGTTCTAGGACCATCTGCCTGGTGTCACTCGAGGGGTACAAGTGGGGTCATCAGCTTTGCAGCTGTCAGGGGCACAGGCGACCCTGGCTGCAAGCCCAGGTGCCCTGGGGATGGGCTGGGTATGCCAAAAGCCCTGACACAGGTCCACCCCAGGCTCTCATCTCCCTTACCACGAGTAACCAGGATTGTCTCCAGCCTGGTGGCTCTGGGACCCCAAAAGGTCAGCTCTTCTGCTGTCCCTCAGCTGATGCAAGGCTTAATTCAACAGCAACCTTTCCCTGCAGTGAGCAAAGAGGGGGAAGAGGGGCTAAATGCACAGCCATGACTCTGCCTTTTGTATGTCCGGCAAACATCTTGAAGCATTTGGTCAGCGGCTCTTCTGTGCTCAGGGGTCAAGTTCAAGCAGTGGCACAGTTGTCAAGCTAATGAGAGCTGAAAGCGGGGTCCTGCCTCGCGTCCCTCTGCTATGTCCCGTGGGACCCTTGGGCTGCAAATAGACCCCAATGACAAATACGTTCCCCAGAATGAGCTCAGGAGCCTAACAAAGCCCTGAGGAGGAAAAACGCGAGGGTACCTCGCATTGCAATGTAGTCCAGCAGGAAGGTGCAGGCAGGCAGAGTGATTTACCAGGCTCTGAATTGCACAAGTTTTAAGGAGCTTCATTGCATTTCACACAAAAGCTCTTGCTTAAGTTAAATCAACCTCCCGTAGCTTTTGGTGGCGTTTTCACAAGTGGCTGACGGCACGCTGCTGAGTACAAACGCGGCTCCCCAAGGGCCCCCATGACTTTGAGCGGGTGCCAGCTCCCCTCCAGTGCTGCCAGCACACCTGGGTCACCATCGCTCCGGCTTGCTGCACTTCGACGGGATGCACAGCCGGGATTTTGCAAGCTGCACTGTGCCGGCAAAGCCCGTCGGAGGTTTGGCTGAGGCTTTTAAACTCATTGCATTTTTGCCCGATCTTTTTTCTTTATATGATTCTGCTACCAGCAATGGGAATCTTCTCCCATATCTAGAAATTTTTTTCTGTATTTGTAATGCGATCCTGCTTTCATCCCAAGGCAGGGGGGGATCTCCCCACAGACTGCCATAAACTCCTATTTATCCTCTATTTCCTCGTCTCCTGCTGCAGCATCTCAGAGTCTGTATAGGGATGTGGTGAGTGGGGTGCTCAGAGCATCTCTGTGGGGTTCCCCCGTCTCTCCTCAGGGGGCCGGCAGTGCCCTCTGCACCCTCCTCGGACCGTTTCTGACTTTAATTTCTCTTGACTCCTCTGCGCTTTGATGCGAGCCCCCTCGGCGCTGGGAGCGAGCAGCCGCTGCCAGCTGAACTTTGGCCCCTGGGTGGGCCGAGGATGCTCCTGTGATCTGGCCATACCCTCTGCTGAGCAGCCCCAGGAGCTCTTTCTGCCAAGAAATAAAATAGCCAAAAAAACAAAGTCAAAAGTCTCCTGAGCAGACCACCCACGTGTTGTCTTTTTTTTTTTCTTTTTTTTTTTATTCTCCTTTTTTTGCCCTTCCCCTCCCCTCTCCCCAAGCTTTGCCTTGACACACAAAAGGTTTTTTTCTTCTTTTCATTTGCCGGCAGCCCTAAGCCGGGGGAAGTGATGCTGAAGCGGAGGGGAGCGGGGCAGCAGCAGGACGTGTGCCGCTTGCCCCCCACCTTCCCCAGGCGGCTGGAAAACCTCCCTACTGGAGCCAGGGGGCTTCCCGGGGTCCCTCCCCATTCAGGGCTGCTCCCCCTCCTTGCCCTTGCCTTGGATATGCCAAGCCTTGTTTACGGCCACTTTTATCACAGAGCGACATGGCCCCAGCCCTCGGCTTAGCAATGAAAAAGGCTTTTGAAAGCAAATGTAACCTCTCCCCATCCTCTCCGAAGCCTTGCACTGAGCCCCTCCACGCTAGCCCTGGGCTTCGTTAAAAGCATCTTTTCTCCCAGGGCTGATGCCTCTTCCTAAGTCTTTTTGTAAAAAACAAGGTGCGGCAGCTCCTGCCTGCAGGTTCACCTGGGAGCTCCTGCCTTCAAGTCCACCTCTGAAACAGAAGGACGTGGGGCTCCAGCAGGACATGGGGCACAGTCCCCAGGATGGGGCCCTGAGAGGGCAGGGAAGCTGGGAATTTGGGAATTGGGTCTTTTGCTCTATGGCAGACTTTGGGTTCAGGGCAGCCTGGGGTTTCTTCTGTCCTTGGTCTCCTGTGGCTGCCTCTGTCCCTGTCTTTGGTGTCTGGGTAAGAGTCTCCTGTCCCCAGCATCCTGTCCCCTCCCTGCAAAACCATTGTATGCTGTGGGCAGACAGAGGGAAGCGTGCAATGGTGGCTCTCCTGGGTGGTTCCTCCTGCTGTGCTTGTGTGGGAGGTAGCAAGGTGAGGAATGAATTCTTGCTTTTTGCCGCAAAAGAAAGTCCTTTTTGGGGGTTCTGGGCCAAGCACAAAGCCATGGGCAGGCTGCTGGAGAGGTCGATGAGGACTCAAGGGTAGCTTGTACTTGCACACCTGTGTGTGCAGATGCGAGTGCTGCTGCCCTTCCCCAGCCCAGCGGTGAGCTTTGGATCCTTCACACTGTCCTCATCAAGACAGAAGGTGCTTCTGGCTCATTAGCAGGCGTGTGGTTACTCTTCCCTTCATCCCTGCTGAGCTGGTAGAGAAGCTGGTTGCTTGTGAATGGCTGAAATGGGAGGAGAGGGTGTGTCTGAGTGCTTAAAAATAATCCATCAGATTGCTGTTTGGGCTAGCAGGAGCAAAAGGCTATAGGAAGGTGAAAACTGAAGACTGTTTTGTGAAGGTGCTGTCCTAGAGGTGGAGTAGGGGTCCTGCTTTGCGTCTGTGAGTCATCTGCCCAAGATCTGAGAGCCTGGCCATACCAACATTTCTCCTCAGCCTCGCTTTTGCCAATTTTGATTATTTTCTCTGCTTCCTTGGATGTCTGTATCCCTCTCAAGTAGTCTTCCCCCCGTCCCTGGTGTCTGTGCTCCTGGGATGCTCGTGGGCAGCTCCGTCCCCGCCATGGCTTAGCCAGCCATGCAGGTTTGGCTCTCTCCAGCTCCCCTCCTAATGCACTTCAGCCCTTAATTGCATTTCCTGCTACTCTTTGAACTTGCTCCAGTTTTACTATCTCTGGTAATGAGGTGCCTAGATAGACATACATTAATCCCGATGTCCTGGCAGTGGGGTGGTGTGAGGAGGAGCTCCCGGCGTGGCTTCCCACCACACAGGATCTCTGGATGCAGCCCAGTGGTGCCCTGCCTGCTGCCCTGCCTGCTGCTGGTGCCACTGTGCTCTGGCAGGGAGCTGCCTCTTGGGTGACGTGTTCTTCAGCCTGGCACTTGCTTCATCCTTGGGTGTGGTGGTGGTCCCTGGAGCCCTTTCTGTGTGTGTGGTGCAGGAGAGTGAAGACCCCCAAGCAAAGCCTTGCTCAGCCTTTCAATGCTCTCCAGGCAGCTGTTTGCAGATGTGATGGGCAGCACCTTGGCGAACCAGCGCTGTGATGTTTTTCCAGGTGGGGTCTCTTGCCCATCCCTCTGCCAAGTCTCTGGGCATGGCCGCCGTGTCCCACCTCTTCTGTGAACCTGTTTAAGGCAAGGAGACCTCATTTCATGAAAACACTAAAGCAAAAGCGAGGGCACGGTAGATGTTTGCCCAATACATCTATGCTAGTTATTGTTAGTCTTTAAGCCCTTCAATCCATTTTTGATGTAATAATGTTTGTAATCCAATCTAACAGTTTTTGGCAGCGGGATTCAGTGAGACCAGATATATTACCCTGAGTGTTTCTTTAAACCTCTTGTCTTGCATTTCTGTTTTTAGATGCAATTAGACTTAACCTGGCAAGAATTATTTGTTGTAAACCATCACTGCTTATGGGCTTCATTCCTGGGCCTTTCTACATCAGCATTTTTCTATAGCTTGCAGTTCAGCGTGGAGAAGGGGGTCACCTATATATTGCCAACTGCCAGAATCCTCCTTCCTTCCTTTTTTTGGAACATGTTGCCATACTTGCTTTTCTGGCTGTACTCCTCCAGCTTCCGAAATAGCTGCCGTTGGTTTGGGAAGCCTTTAGCCCATGCCAGCATGTGTGAGAATGTGGAGCCGCTTGAAACTCCTTTCTGCAGCCCTTGGTATTTAATCATTTCCTCCCTCGTTCCTTCTGCCCTGGCAAGTGCCGCGCTGGCTGCCTGTCTCTGATGGGTGCCATGCCGGGGGGCGGGGGGTGTGTGTGCGGTGTGGCCCCCCGGGCAGTTTGTCAGCCCGCCAGCTCTTTGCTGGCTTTCTATGCTGATTACATTTGAATGTGGCCACTTTCATGTGCTCCTCATCTTCCATCCCACAACTTGTTTGGTGAAGATGAGTTGAAAGCAAAAGTGCTGTTTGATGCTGTGATGAGAGCTATGAACTTCTGCTGATAAAAACCCAATTAACCGGCTTCCTCGTTCTTCACCCAAATGGGCCAGCGCTGTCCTCATCCCACCAGCTTGCGACATACCTGCGGCAATGCGGAAAGCCTGGGTGAAGCAAAGACATCCTGGTGTCATAACCGTCTGGTTTTGGGGATTGGCTTTCCTCCTCCATCCCCATCCTGCTGGGAGCTGGTGGCAGAGTGTGGATGAGACCTTCTCTCTGCGGGAGATGCTGCGTGGGAGCCGGCGGGCTTGTGCCGGAGACAAACGGGTCTCTAACGGTGTCCCACTCCCAACTTCAAAGCCTGGGCACTGGACGTGTCAAACCCAAATAATGGCCCTTAGACAACACGCGGTTCCTTGTCTTGGAGGCTTGTCTGAAGACCGTGACCACAGTAAATGCGATTTTGTTGAGCCCTGTCCCTTAAGCCTCTGCTTCTTTTCTCTTCTCCTCCTCCCTCCTGACCTTTTCGGCTCAGCGCTGTCCCCGGACAGCCCCTGGCAGCTGATCTCATAGCTCAGCCTTTCACGGCCCTAATAGGGATGAAAAGCCCTATCAGAAAGGGCCAGTGTCCTGCACCCAGCCAGGAGGTAAATACCCACGCTTTGATCTGCTCCTGGGCCGGGGAGGGAGGGGGACCCTGCCTGCAACAAAGACCCGGGCCAGGGGTGCTGGTGCCCGCTTAACTCTCTGGCTGCTGGGCAGCCCAGCCCCTGCCTGCACCCGGCGGGCAGCTGCCCGTGGCTCTTGCACAGCCACAGGGAGTCGGCTACCAGGTTGTGTCTGCCCAGGGAGTTGAGCTGCCTGCCTCCGAGGATGCTCTTCCCCAGGAGAAAAGATTTCCAAGAGCAGCTCTTTAATACTGACACAATCCATTAGTAGAAAATAAAACATGTTTAACTTCTCAGTGCTCCTGAAAACTGAGGTGATGTGTGGAGGTGATGTGTAGCCTGGACGATGGCAGCAAGGAGGTGACATCCAGCTGGTACCCATGCATCGCCTGCCTGATCCTACTCTGCACCCCTTGATGCTGCTGGAGCAGTGTGACTTGACCTGCCCCCACCCCCCGTCCTCAAGGTGCCCCCCTTTGCGGCTGTGGTGGAGGATCAACACTAAAGCAGTCCCTTTGGTTTTGTGGTGCATGCTGTGGCCATGCCGCCACTCCCGTCTTCTTCCTCCTCATCCAGCTCCTGCTCCCCCTGGCAGGTCTGTAGCAACGGGGCATGGGGACCTCCTGGAGCTGCGGGTGCACAGACCCTGAGGGACCCTGCTCTTCACTGATGGTCACCTCCAGGGGCTTCCTCCATAACACAGGAAGAGATTAAAACTTGCCTCCTTTTGGACTAAACTTCCAGTAAGAGACTTGAAAGGCAGAAGAAGCCTTCAACTTGATGAAGACTTGAAAAAAAATCCCGGTATACAGGAGTGACTGGGAAGGGAGTGCAGCAGATAAGTGCAGGCAATTACTTCTTTGGCATATTTTTTTAAATAACCACTTTTTCATCAAGACCCTCTCCCCAGCTTTTCCCCTGGATTCCTGTTGCACTCTACTGCTCCTGTACCTATGGTGCTTTCTTGCTGCCAGGGTGCCGGGAAGAGGCTTGGAGGCACCACCGCAGCTCTGCTCTGGTCTGAAAGGCTGCGTGTTGTAGATTCAGCTGCAAGCCCGGCTGCCGGGCGATCGCCTGGGAGGTGCGTGTGTGGCCGTGGGTGCTGGGGTGTGTGGCAGTGGGTGCTGGGGTGGACACTGGCTGTCAGACCAAGAGCACTCTGAGGACTTCAAGAAGTGATGCCATGCTTGGACCATGAGACCTGCAGAGTGCAAGCAGGTTTGGCATTAGTGAATTTTCCATCTCTAATTTCTAATAAACTGTGTTTTGAACTCCTCCTGACCAGGCTGGCTGTGCTGGCGAGGACTGCCCAGGTTGCATGCGGCACCTTTAAAAGCTTCCCTTTTCGGGGAGAATTGGTTTTTCTTGCCATTTGAAGTTTCTTTGCCCTAGGAATGATAGTTTTGCTGCTGCTGCTGTGTAATGACAGTGCTCTTTGATCCTGCCTGGCAGCGCGGAGCGGGTGTTAACACAGCTAATTGAGAGCTGGCTGCGGCAGGCTGGTGGGGAGCAGCGGGGTCGGGGGGGTGGGCTGCTCACCCCTCTGCAATGGGAGTCAGCCCTAACTCGGGGGGTAGAGAGGCCCCTTCCTCCATCCTTCATTCAGCGAGGGAGCAAGTCCTCGTCTGGATACTCAGGGGCTTATTTAGTGTATATTGGAAATCTCCAGATTCTATAACGCAGGGTGTTGCTGGAGACAGTTAGGTCCATGTGCTGGCATCCTTCTGGAGTGGAGGGCTGAGACCACCTCTGGGGTCCTACTGGGACCTGAGGGCAACATGTTGGCTCTGCAGCCGGTGGCCTCTGGCTGGGGCAGTGTGGGTGCTGCCATGCTTGCTCTCCGGGGCTCCGAGGGCGCTGCTTTGCAGAGGTGTCGGCGAGCTCCTGCTCCTACTGCCATGGGATGAAAGTGCTGGGAGCCCAGGGTGATGCTGCTCCGAGCTGGGCTCCAGTCCCTGCGTGGGTGCAACACCGATGGGTGCACGGCAGCAGTGGCTGCTCCCCTGTGGAAGCAGGGCTGGCTCCTGTCCCGGCTGTGGGGTTATTTGCAACTCTAGGCCAGGAGTTGCACCAGTGTAAACTTCCCCGCTGCCAGCAGATTCCTGATGCTTATGCAAAGTTTACCTTTAATTGCAGTGGGGTTTCCTCCCGGCTGTCTCACAGTGCACCCTGAGCTCTTGTCCCTCCCTGCTGCCCTGCACCTCCTCAGCTCCCCATACTTTCCCAGGCAGAAGATTTGCACATGAATCAACCTCTCTGGTCCCTGATAACTTTAATTTTTTTTTTTCTGAGTCACCTCCAGCCCAGCACCCAGGCAGTGATGGAGCTGTCATTGGCGTCGGCCTCGCTGGCGGGGGGTGTCACTGTCCCCTTGCAAGTCCCTCTTCATCCCCTTCCCAACAAATTTCTCAGAGTTGCAGATGTTTTGCTACCTGACTGAAGAGATTTACACCCTGTTAAAACGCAATAAGTGCTTTCCTCCTCTCCTGCTCCCAGTGGGGCCCACAAATGACTCTGGCAGAGCATCAGGTGGAGAATTACATGGCACTTTTTTCCTGACCTGTAAGCAGCTGCTTGGGGCTACCGCAGAGACTGTGCAAATAACCTTTCTCTTCCACCAACGCCCTTTTTTTTTGGAAGGGGGTGGATAGACCTGAAGACAAAGGCTTTATTTAGTGCCCTGGTCCCCCCGAGCTGTGCAGGGAGCGAGGCTGCGCATGCTGCCAGGCGCGGGATGGGGAGGGGGACGCAGGGAGCTTGCAAGGCTTTTCTACATGGATGTCTCAGCAGCATCGGTGCACGAGGGCTTGCAAGTGTGTGTGTAAGCAGGCAGTGGTCTTGCGACCAAGAATTGCTTTCCGGCCTTGATGAGGTTACCTGTGA
Source organism: Burhinus oedicnemus (assembly GCA_008921705.1). NCBI lineage: Eukaryota > Metazoa > Chordata > Aves > Charadriiformes > Burhinidae > Burhinus > Burhinus oedicnemus. The sequence goes on along the minus strand of VFFE01006628.1, from coordinate 86,999 downwards.
TGTAGCTGTGACTTTTAATTATGATGCTGATGGGGTTTGGTTATAATTTTTCCATCAGAAAGCTATTTTAATGGGAAATTAGGTTTTCACTTAAGCGTTGCTTGTGTTAAAGTGTCATTGTCTATGCAATACTTCAGTGTTTGCCTGTTCTCCCTTTGCTCCAGGAAAGCACCCTAGACAGTCCCAAACCAGTGCGTAGGTCTGGCAGCAGTGCCGAGGCACGTGGGGATGAGTGTGGGTGCATGGTGTTCTCCCTTCTTACCCCCTTTACCCGGCTGGTGCTGCTGGACCTGCGCTTTGCGAATGTAGCTGCTGCTCTTTATAAGGGTTGGGACTAATTTAACATTTTTATTTATCTTTGTGGGGGGCTGACCCTGGCCAGGAGGAGGTGAACTCCATCCCAGCCAGACCCACTGCTATAATTTTCATTCCTATTTCCAGAAGTGTTTTTGAACTTGGTGATTTGCACATTCCGGTGAGTTTGCTGGAGCAAGAAGCACAGGCTGGGATGTCTGGGCTCCCCAGGGCATGCCACAAGCGGTCTGTCCTCTGCAGTCACCCCCAGCTGTCCCCTGCTTGCCATGTGCATGGGGAGGATGGAGGTAAAGCCCTGGAGTCTTCCACTGTGCCTTGGCCCTGGCTGACGGGAGTGAACCAGAGCAGCACACCAGGCTCTCCTTTGGCAGTGAATATTTGTGTGGTTTTGCAGCAACACAAAATCATTACTATAGCCAATTCAGCCTGAATCAGCTCCGTTAGGTTGTTTCCTCATGCCTTGCTTGGAGACCCACTGGTGCTTGGCCACACCTGCTTGCTCCCCCTTGGTGGGAGGACTCGGTCGGAGGTTGCGGTGGGGATGCTAGCATTTCCCTCCCCAGTGCAGGGAGAGTCATGTGGTTTTGTATATAAAATCTATTTATTTAGTGAGGCAGTTCCAGCGCCGAGCATGTGGTACTGGCGGGCATTAGCATCCCCCTCCCCTCCAGCCGCACTTGGATGCTCCAGGGCTTCCCAGGAGGATGTAGCACTTTGGAGAGCCGATATCCCTGGCAAACACCATGGCCATAAATGGGACCTTCATGTTGGCCAGCAACTGGGTTTGCTGTGTGTCCCTCCAGCTCCGCACCCTGCTCGGTGTGGGCGTATGCTGGCAGATGGGACATTGCGTTGGGAGCATGCTGCTCTGCTGTGGCTTCCACCGTGCCTACTGAGCCCCAAGAGCCGCCTCTGCTCGCAGCTCCCAGCTGCTCCGGGGGGGTGATGCTGTCAGCAAAACCAGAGCCATGGGCTTGAGGGAGCTGCGGGGGCAAACAGCGTGCCCACACCTGGCTCTGCAGATGAAAATGTGGCAGTGGGAAGCTTCATGGCTATGCTGGAGGAGCAGCGTGGCCATGAACCTCAGCATGCCATCGCCCAGCACACACTGCTGTGGGTCCCACCACTGCTTCTCCAGCAGCCTGCAGCGGTCAGCCCTTGGTTCAGTGGGTGTAACCTGCCGGGTCCCCTGTTTATCCCCTGCAGAGGTGGAGGGGAGAACGCGAGCTCCATGTCCCTTCGGTGGTGTTTCCCTGACCCCAAGAGTTTCTGTGCTGTGGGCAGAGGGAACCTGAAACCGATTTCTGGGAGGTGAGAAGGGTTCACCATTTAGTGCTTTGAAACCCCAGCTCCAGCAGTCCTGGGACGGGCTGTTTTCTAGAAAATGTCTGTGTTGTTCTGAGCTGCTTGTATTTGTGGGACCCTGAGACTGTAAACCTCGAGGAGCAAAGAGGGGGATGCAGATAATGAACAGAGATGGTGTTGCTTGTGAAACTCAGGCTTGGGTCTTAGGGCATTTTGGAAGCTGTCAGGGCAGACTGGGAAGGTTGTGGTGGATGTCCTCAGCTCTTGAGGATCTCTGCCTGTTTCCCACCCCATGGCAACAGCCGTCGCCATACATGGAGCAGCCTGAGCAGAGCTTTTTCCTGCCAGAAGGGTTTTTTTGGGTAAATGGAGAGTGGGTGATGGCTGCCAGGCGGGCAGGCTGACTATCCCTGCCCGTGGCTGTCATTTCCTGGTGCCCACTGGGGACGGTGGGGAGAAGGGACCAGGGGCTGTGTGGGCTGTCTGCAGGCTGACCCATGGACAGTCTTGCATGCCCAGCAGGAGTGGGGGACATAAAAATCGCAGTTGACATCATCACATCAGTCCTGGCCGGCTGTGCGGACCCAGCAGTGCCCTCCGACACCATGGCATGGCTAGGGTGCTGAGCTGGGGAGGGGGCAGCCCCTGGTCCCCAGGGCACCCTTGGGGTTAGCGACGCGGGGGGAGCAGGCTGCTCTGCTCTTCTCTTTCCATGGCAGACTGAGAGGCTGGAGCAGCTCTTGAGCTGCCAGGAGGGTGTGTGAAACCCTAGCCTTACACCTCCTGCAGCCGTTCAGGGACAGGACAGGGCTGGGCTGGCTTGCACACGCGTTTCTGGGGCTTTAGGGCCCCTTCCCAGTGCAGCTGCCTCCGGGCTGGAAGGCTGCTGCCGGCCTCGCTGGCAGCGTGACAGTGTGGGGCTCGGCTCCCCCCGCGCAGCCCCTGCCCTTGCTCTGGCAGCCGACCCAGCGAATGTGCTGGAGCTGATGGAAAGGGCTTGGGGGTGATGTGTGTGGGGAGGGGGTGGCGGGCTTGCCTCCCTTCTGCAAGGCCTGGCAAGAAAATAATAATAATATTAATAATAATTGTGATACAGTGAGCGTGGGCTGCATGCAGTGGGGCTGCATGCCCCTGCTGCCTCCCAGCTCAGCCGGTGAGGAGAAGGGGCCGCAACCAAGCCGTGCTCTCTGGGCAGCCCCAGGGTGTTTGTGTGCAGTGGAGCAGGCGGGTGCCTCTGCTCGGTGACTTGGAAGTAGCTCTGCAGGTCCACTGGGGCACCAGCCCTGGCCGGGACGGGGGGAGGAAGGAGCCCGGTGCCTGTGACGGGGCTGGGCACCGGTGCAGCACCTCTGCTGTTGCAACACCCGTAACCGGTGCAACACCTCTACCAATGCAACAGCCGCACCTTGGTACTGAGGGTGCATAAAACAACTTGAAAGTCTTGGAGAAGAGGGAAGGTGGCATGAGCTAGACTTCTATTTTAAATAGAGCCTACTTGCAGATGCGTGCAAGGGTCTGCTGACACAATGTCTGAGCACGCCAGAGATGTGTGAGGCACATCTTTGGGGCCACCTGTAGGGTTTTCACCTGTGACAAGAGGGGCTTTCAGCCTGGTGTGGGTGTCCTGGCTGAGCTGTGGCTGATCGGAGTCTGCCCCTCAGCAGGTTTGGTCAGTGCATTCCTACTGCCCCATCTGCTCCAGTGGGATTGGAGTCAGGCTGGGGGGGCACCCTGAAGCCCTGGTGGTGCGTGGCAGTGGTGCTGTTGGGATGCTTCTGCCTCTGCCTAAGGCTGTGCAATGGAAACGTGACTCTCGGGCAGGTCTGGGAGCGAGGGGGGGATCACGGGGCGGGCATCCGTGCTGCGTCCATGCAGCGCCTGGCTGGGTCTGGAGCAGGGCTGTGGTGCGCAGATGGAAGAGTAATTAAGAATAATAAAAGGAAAGAGACTTGGATTCGCTACAGTCTCAGCACATTAATTGTGCTTTGGGGCCCAAATCATAACGTAGTCCTGCCAGAGGGAATCCAGAAGAGAAACCAAACGTCTTGCTCTGTCCAAAGCTGACCATTTAAGAGACCCTTGCCTTCATCTGCTGCCAGGTATTACTTCCAGAGTCTCCCATCTGCCAAAACCCAAGTTCTCATTTGAAATATTTTTGGGGGAGGAAGAAAAGTTACAGTGACACTCTGAGTGCTAGCGGTGGGGAGGCAGAGTGTGACGCACCAGGGCCAACATTGGGCACCACTTGCTGCTGGAGGTGGAAACACGGGGTTATTGGGGCTCTCCTCCCTGCAGAGGCATCTGTCCCAGCTGGCTGGCGTGTGTCACTGGCCTGGGACTTGGCATTTCACTGGTCTCATGCCTGAGGACTGGGGAGAATTGTGCCAGCAAGCGGAGGTCCTGCCTGTGTTTCCATGCAGGCTGAGCATCTCTTCTAAATTGACAAGCAATTACATGGTTAATGGTATCAATGTTAAATCCTCATCACTCAGCAGCCTAAGGCTTAATGCTTCATTAAGGCAAAGGCATCTAATAGCTCTCTGGGCTGGGAGCTGCCTTTTCTTTAAGCCTGAGTAGAAGTCATCTGTCCAGCGGCTGCTTTTGCTCTCCCCATCCGACAGCCAAACTGTAAGTCCCTCCAAAATGGAACGGGGACAGGAAAATGCTCCTGTATACTTGGTGTTGTTAGGGCTGGCTGGATCAAGCCTTGCTGATGCGACAGAGCTACGCGTTGCCAACGTGGTGTGTGAAAAGCACGGCCGATGTTTGAAACCTGCCATTTCCTATTCCCCATGGTATCCCCAGCTCCCTGCCTGTCTTTGTTAGTCATTTTATATCTCTGCCTCATGCTACTACCCTGCACCCACTTCTCCCCAGGCTCAGGGCTGCCTCTCGCCTCTCCCTGCAGCCCGCTGTTGTGCCTGTGAATTTAACCTTTTTCTCCCCTGCATTACTGTGCATTTGTTGGTGATGAATTTCATCCACTGTTGAGGATCGGCAGTGCCTCCGCTGCTCTTCTATGAGCGCAGCAGCAAGTATCACAGACACTTTGGGTTTCCGTCTCGCTGCTTACCAGGTGCCTCCCGGATCGTGCGTCTCTGCTGAAGTGGTGCTGGCCTCGGGCCTGATCCTGTGGCATTCTGCTGGTAAATCTTCCACTGGGAAAACAAGAAATAACACGAGGATTGGCTCTCCATCTCTGAGCTTTGCAGTGAAGCGCAATGGAAGAGCCTGCAGTGCTGCCACTGCAGCTCCCGACCCATGCGTCAGTGGGGACCCCCTGGCCGCAGCCCCCTGCCTGCCTCCGGACCTGCTGCTCAGCAACGCGTCGGTCTGGCCTACGTGTTTATATAAAATTCACCGGAAGTTGTAGTCTTTTAGCCATTTGGATGGGATTTTGACTTTTGGAAGCTCGACCGGCTGTGTGGAGCATCTTGCTTTGCTTTGGTTTGGCCCATTTTGGATCTGTACAGAGCGTGGCAGCGTGTGTCCTTGTTTCAAGAGGCTGTACCAGAGAAAATCACCGTGGTTTTTGCAAGTGTTTTACCCTTTTAGCTGGCCTTTTTGTGTTCCCTCAAGTAGCAGCTTCCTTTTTTTTTCTGCAGTTCCCTTTCAAAGGTACCTTCTCCCCTCATCATTATTACGGCCAGAACAAGAAGAGGCTTCATGAACAAAGTCCTGTGTGCGACGTGGGAGGAAGGATGCTCAGCTGCATACCCTTGTCTGTCCCTGTGGCTCCTGCTGCCATTCCTCTGTCCTGTTTGGATGTTTAATATTTTTGTCATACCCAGTGCAACGTTTCTGTAGTTATTTTGGAGGAAATTATGTCTCCCATTACTGCTGCGTGCTCTACTTTTGCAGAATCTCCTAGTTACCCGCACTCGAGCCATACTTACTCTGTAGATAGTTTTGATGTAATTACGTTATTACCTTATAAATAAGACCTTATTGAGGTCTCGCAGAGGCTGGTTTTTACAGACTGCTCTGTTTTCCCTTGCCCCTCTGTGTTGCAGCGTGAATGGGTGAAGTCTATTTGAGATGGAGCAACCCATGTCTTGGTGTTGGGGAGCTGTTCGTGGAACTGCTGCGAGGCCATGAGCTGGGACGTTATCGTCTTATTTCATCCCAAAACCAGTGCCTCTGGCCTGGGAGAACTGGGCTGCTGTGCTTTCTACCAGAGTTAGCTCCTTAGAGTTGTTTTTATGGGGAGTTGTTGCACAGGCCCCTGACTCTGGTTCACGTTGGGAAGAGCTTATGCAGGCTGCGGGGGAGTGTTTCTCTGGTTTCCCAGGTGTTTGCATTGGGATTTGTGCTGACAGTGCTCCTGACAAAACGCCCGCCAGCGAATCACAGATGCGTGGATGTACGGCTCTGTCCAGGGGGCTGCTGGCAGGCAGAACCCCGCCACGGGAGAGGCGGTAACTCAGCAAACGGCCCAAGAACTTTCTGATTAATAAAACATTTGCTGGTGTTTCACACGAGAGCCTTGATTGTACAGAGACATTTGAACAGAGCTGATGGACTTCGAGCCTGCATCCCAGCATGATCCAGGCTCGCTTTCCAGCAAAGCCCAGCATCGAGTCCTCCTCAAGGCAACCAAGGGTCCTGGTGCAGGATAGGGAGCACAGAAGAAAAAGAAAGACCTGGCTCCATAGCCGAGCTTCTTCCCATCTCCTCCTTCACCAACACCCAGCAGGATCTGATGGATTCGTCCCTGCTGGCCATCAGGCACCCACCCTCCCCAAACCCGAGTTTTTGCAGGGTGGAGGCAGGAATTGGGCTGCACGGACAACCCAAAACCCCAGGGCTGAGTTTTGGCATTGAGACTGGGGGTAGGTGTTGGCTGCGCTGTGCTGGCCAAATCCTGCTTTGCTTCACTGCCTTGTCTCTGTAAAATTATCCCCATAGCTTCGTGATTCTCATTGCATCACCTTTCCTAAGCTCCGCTCGTGCTGTAGTGCCGTCACCGTGCTTCTCACAGGTGGATAAATACCCATGCCTGGATTTGGTGGAACACTGGGATGATTTGTGTTTGCCGTGATGGATGGAGGTGCCGGCTTGAGAACTGGGGAGAGCAGGCTGTGTGCCAGAGCCGCCCTGCACCCGGTGCATCACACGTCTGCGTGGCACAGCATCTGGCGGGTACTTGCCGCTGCTGGTGACGAGGGCCCTTTTGGGGTCAGACGGGGTACTTGCTGCTGCCAGTGACAAGGGCCCTTTTGGGGTCAGACGCCATTTTTTGGAGTATGTTTAGCAGAATCTGCCATTTAGGTGCTTAATCCTGTAATCCTCTGGTTTGGGTTTTTTGTCTCTCGTGTCCCCCGCTGCCCCGAGCCATCCCTGCCACGGCAGAGAGCTGGCGGGTGAGTGGGTGGAGGTCCTTTGCTGCATGGTGGCAGCGGGAGACGTGTGGCTTCCTGTGCTCCCGCAGGATTGAAAGGCTTAAAAATCTGTGCTGGCTGAAGCAAAAAGTTAATGTGAATTTAACTGGCTTCTGCCCTGCAATTAAAGCCACTCAACCCCATTGGGGCTCTGAGTTTACATTCTTTACTGAGGCACACTGTGTAATTATATATGTATAATTTAAACTGTGCATATGCATGTGTTCCTATTATACACCAAGGAGCAAAGGAAATTATCCAGGAATTAAAGGGGGAGGAGGGTGCAGGCATGGAGAATGGCTCACTTGTGTGGATGTGGCAGGAGGGGAAGCTGGAAGGATCACATCCTCTCCAGTGCAAACACCTTTGGAAGGTGCAGAAAATGAGAACTCAGTGTATTAAACAGTTGCAGTGGGCTCTGGACTGGGACATGAAGGAATGGCTGCAGCAGGGGGTCAGGAGTGGGCCCCTGCACGTGGAGGTGCCGAGCTCCTGCCAGGTCCCTTGTGGTGCCTGGGGACAGCAGGGACCTGCCCAGTGGGGACCTTGCAGCTCCCAGGAACCCTGCCTAATGCTCCCTGTCTTTTCTTACAGCCACTTCCAATGGAACGCTGGATGGCCTGGAGAACCGGGAAGGAGGAGTCTGCCAGACGCGCTCCATGAAGATTGTCATGAAAGTGGGGCAGGGTGAGTCCTTCTGCACCCTGGGGTCTCCCATTGCCAAAATACCTTTGTCCAGCAAAGTATTGGCCCCTGTCCTGCTGTGGTGGTGGGGTTCTGGATTCTGGGGCAACTGAGGCCTCTCAGTAGCAGTGGCCACTGTGCTGCGGGGACAACGCCAGCTGACAGTGGCAGCAGGACACTGAGGGTATCACTGACAGTGGTGCTGTGGCACCAGGAGAAGTGTGCGCTCTTCTCCCGGAGGGAGCTCCCCAGTGCCTCCCATCCCGAGCTGCCAGGTGCCTCCCAGCCCCAGTGATGCCCCAGACTCTGATGCACAGCTCCTCACAGCTCCTGGTGGCTGGTTTTCATTATTGTGTTTTCACTTTGGGGCCAATATTTATAATAAACAGAAGAAGCAGTGCTGCAGCCTTGGCAGGCTCCCTTCCCACTCCTCCCGCTGCCCGTGCGAGAAACTCGCCCCAACCCACGCACAGGAGCTCAGAAAACATAAAAGCAGGGGGGTTAGGGTGGGGAAGCTGCTTCCTACAAGTCATGAAGCAGCTAAGCCTTGCTGTGTTGCTCTCGACAGCTTACATTGCTCCTACTTCTCCTTTGCACCCTGTGGAGTGTGGCCAGCTGGGATTTTGGGGACAGTTGTTCTTTAGATGGGGGAATAAGCTATTGCCATTTCAGTTGAATTGAGGTTTCTTATCTGTCCCTTCCCTTTCCTCCCCAGATCCGAATGCAGTGATCCCAGAGCAGCTGACAACGAGTCGGCCGAGCAAGGAGTCTGACAACACCGTGAAAATTGTCACACAGAGCCCGCGCAGCAAGGTCCCCGCGGTGGAGGAGCCCGGCAAGCCAGGTGGGTTTTGCTGGGGACACTCCAGGAGAGGGATGGGGGCTGTGTCTGCTGGCAGGGCTGAAGGTTGGCCACCACCTGCTGTTGGCAGAGCAGCTCCCAGCCGGGCTTGTTGCATGGATCCCAGGGATACTGGGTGCTCTGGAGCAGAGATGTAGGTGGGTTTCCATAAGCGTTGTGCCTGTGTCTGCCATCCCCACTGCTCGCAGCATTTCCTCACCCCAGCCCGGTGCTTTCTGGCTGGGGACGGCTCGGGGCCCAGTGCAGGCAGCCAGGCTGCAGTGTGGAGCAGCTCAGGTTTGTTTTCCCAGCTCCAGTATGTCCTGGCAGGAGCTTTGCAGGGAAGTGCTGTTTCAGCACTCTCTTCCTCCTCCTCCTCGCTGCCCATCTGTTCCTTGCAGTACATCTGAGAGGGCTTGGAGGAGGTGAGGTCCTTGGGTTTTTGAGCTGAGCCAGTGTGAAAGCCCTTTGAAGGTGGTTTCCTGAGTTCCTGACCCTGCTGAGAGAAAAGTGAAATCAGATGAAGTGGGGAAGAGTTGCTCTTTTCTTCTCGCCTGGTACGGCCAAGCCAAGCGCTCTCCCCTCGGGGGGCTGGGGCTGCCCCAGCCTGGGGGTCAGGAAGAGGCAGGAGGTCAGTAATCGGAATTCGAGGGGCGCCAGGTATCAGCGCCCACTTTCACCAGAGCATCCAGGTCTGTTGCGGAGAGCAAATCCTCCTGCAGTCCAGACTGGTTGTCACCCGGACACAAACAGCACTCTGCTCCGGTGGCTGGGAGATGAAAAGGGGGAGCAGCGATGTGGGGTGGGGAGAGGGTGCGTGATCCCTATTCTGTGGATGCCCAAAGCTCCTGCTTGCCCTGCCCAGAGCCTGCTGTGATTGAGGGCTTGCCCACCCACAGGGCACGATCCATGCATGGATGGAGCATGGAACCAGCTGCGCGGAGCCTCTTGCAGAGGTGGGGCGCAGGCTGCCCTCCAGGCTCTGACACCCTGTCCCCTTGCCTTGCAGGCTCTGTCAACCAGGATGGCCAGGAGACCCAAGGTCCCAGCGATGGCTTCTTGAGCTCCAAAGTGGCAGTCTTTGCAGCGATCGGCGCCGGCTGCGTCATATTCATCCTCATCATCATCTTCCTCGTTGTCCTCCTGATCAAGATCCGCAAGCGGCACCGGAAGCACACGCAGCAGCGAGCCGCAGCCTTGTCCCTCAGCACCTTGGCCAGCCCGAAATGCAGCGGGAACGCGGGCTCTGAGCCCAGCGACATCATCATCCCTTTACGGACTACAGAGAACAACTACTGCCCACACTACGAGAAGGTGAGCGGGGACTACGGGCACCCCGTCTACATTGTCCAGGAGATGCCCCCCCAGAGCCCAGCCAACATTTACTACAAGGTGTGAGGAGCAGCCTGGGCAAGCCGCCGATGCAGGAGCACGGGAGTGCCGAGCACGGGGGGCAGCTGCCCCCCGGGTCTCCCCGCGGGCGGTCTGGCGCCGGGAGGGAGGAAGTGAAACGAACCCCACGGCACGGCGCGGGGAGCACCAGGGTCCAGCGCCAGAGAGCAGATGGCTCGCTCATGCGCTGGTTCTCCCCTTTGTATTTAGTTTTGTAGTTCTCAGCTTTTGTAATCCCGAGACTCGAGGGTGAGCCTTCAGCATCCTCCTCTTCTTCAGACTGTGGCTGGCCGGGGGGCGGGCGCCGTGCCTTTCCGTGCTCACTCGGACACCGCTGGCAAACCCGGAAACTCCACCTCCCCTTTTCGTTTTGGGATTTCCCTGCATCACCCCAACGTCCTTGCGTGAAGTGCCCGTGTGCCTGGCGCCGCATCGGCTGCCGCTTGGGTCCGGGAGCCTGGACCGACGCCGGGGCCGTGGCGAGGAGCCTCGGTCCGAGGAGGAGCAAGCAGCCGCAGGGGGAGGAGGAGGATGCTTTGCCTAGGTGCCAAGATGCAGACAACTGTGCAGGGAGGAAGCTGGCAAACCCGATTTACTACTACTACTATTATTATTATTATAATTATTTTAATTTTTTTGTAACATTTTTATTTTTGTGAATTCCGGGTGGGACTCTGGCCCACCGCCTTTGGGCACATGCTGTCGCCTCCTTCCAGCACGCCATCCCTCCGGCCGCAGGGCAGACCCCGCTGCTCCCGCCGCTGCCCTTTTAAACTTTTGTGTTCGTAGCTGTTGACTCTTGTTTTAGTCTCTTTATAAAAAGAAACAAAGAAAAAAAAAATCTATACCATGTCTCAAACATTCAGTGTGTGAGAGTCCGGGTGCTCCTCCTGCCCCGCAGGGAGCAGCAGCCTCGGCTCAGCAGCTCTCCCCGACCCCCAAGGGTGTCCCGCTGCAGAGAAAAGCCTTTGCTGAAGATTTCCATCGGGCTGGGGCTGAGCCTGCTGGAAGCGAAGCCTGGGGCGGTGGGGTTGGTGGGAGGGTAGGCGGTAGCTGCAGCCCCCAGTCCCGTCCCCCAGCTGGTGATGCTGCGGGTGGCTGTCCTTGGAAAGGAAAACTGGAAAACAAATGTTCCCGACCTGCAGCCTGTGCTGAGAGGAGGTAGGGGCTGGAAGCCCCCCAGGAGGAACCCCTCGGGCCAGCTGTAGCACCGGGCTTGGCTTGGTTGGGAGCTGAGCTGAAGGCTTCTCCCCTGGCCTGGTTTACCAGAGCAACCTAGTACCCCTCTGTGGGACCTGCCTTTGGGGACTGGCCCCCAGCAGCACCTGCCCCCACCCGCCATGCTCCTGGCACAGGAGCATCACCCAGCTGTGCCACCTCCTGCGACTCCTGCAGCCCAGGCTCACTCTGTCCTTGCCTTGCCTATCTCCTGCCCAAAACTGGAAGGGGTTGAGCCTTGGGCTCTTCTGGTGGGATCATTCCCAGCTTCCTCTTCTGAGGATGACCTGCCGGCACTGTAGCTGGCAAGCATGGCAGGGCTGGCAGTGTCCGTGGCGGTGCCCTGCCACCTGCCTGTCCTCGGGCTGTCCCAGCCTGGGGCCTGGCAGCCACCCCCTCCTTCCTCACTATCTTTTCCTTCCAGAAGTAGCTGCTTTTGCTCAGGGAGCAAGTGTGGAGCGGGCGGTGTTGCTCCGCCGGGGTGGCTCGCCGCGTTGCCGGGCGGTAGGTTTGTGGTGGCATGGGGCTGCCCAGCCTGGTTTGTCCTCACCTGTCCCCAGGGCCCTGAAACCCACGTTAGGAAGTGCCCAAAGAGCAAGAGAGCTGCTCTGCAAAAGTGCCTTGACGAGGAGCGGGCAGGGGCGACAGGAAGGGCAGAGCAGGGGGTGGTGAAATCCGGTGGCTCAGATGCTGCACTGGGGGTTTGGCTTTGGTCCTGAGCGGGACAGGAGCATCCCTTGGTGTCGCATTGGTTTTTTTGGTTGTTTTTTGTTTTGTTTTTTTTTTTTAAAGATGAGAGAAGGCAGGAGTTTGGGCTGGAGTTGAGCGGGCTTTCCCAGCTCTCCTCCCGCCCTCAGGATCCCATGGTGAGGACGACTTCCAGGGCCCTAAACCAGCTACCACACTAGGGAAAAAGAGCTGCAGTGGGTGCTCCCCCCCCCTGCCCAGCCCCCCATGTAGCACCTTTTGGCCCCCTCTCCTCCACGGCATCCGTGCCAGCACTGCCCACCCTGGGCTGCTGCTGAAGGGCTGGGAGCCACCTCAGCTGGGGAACGGGGTCTGCTCTCAGAAATCACAAAATTGTGTCTTAAAGAAAATCCCCCTTTCTCTCACCATCTTCCATCTGCAGAATCCTAACCTGCAGTTCCCAAGGGGGGCAAAGTCCCAGCTGGGGTGGTGGTGGTGGAGGGTGCTGTATTGATGGGGAGTTTCTCCCCGCAGCCTGAGGAGCAGCGGTAGGCATGGAGGAGGCAGCTGGGGGATGATTCACTTTTGGTTTGTTTTTGGAGGGGAAAAGAAAGAGTCTGGCCACAGGTTGTACCAAAAGCAAATGGGTGACGGCACCGAGTGGCTTCCCATGGTGGCTCTTCCCTGGCAGGGCAGTGGCTGTCCCCAGCCAGGCTGCAGCTCTGTGGCCCCTGTCAGCTCCACTCCTGCTGCTGGGGGCAGCTGAGAAACCTTGTAAATATGTGAAGAAAGGGTGATATCTGAACTCTTGGTTTTTGCTGAGCACCTCGGTCCGCTGGGTCCTGAAACGGAGTGTGTCCCTTCGGTTCTTTTCATTGAAAGCATTGGAGTTTGGTTGGTTTTTTCTTTTTTTTTTTTGGCTTTTTTTTTTTTCCCCCCCATTTTGTTTGTGTAAATACTAGTCTTTTTTGGAAGAAATAATGTAAAGATGTTTTGTATAAACTCTGAATTATTTTCTGGTTGCTTTTTCTTAGAAAAACAAATGAGAACAAAAAAAAAAAAAGAAAAAAAAAAAGAAATTTTAACCACAAGAACGGGTGTAAAACATTGTCATACTGCGCTCAGCCCTGGAGCTGCCCCGCGGGGCTGTGCTGGTGTGCGGGTGCTGCCGGGCAGAATGGCTGCAGGGGGGCTCCGTCCCCCCAGGGGGGGTCAGGATGGGGTGGGGGGCTGTGGCCTCGGCAGGATCTGCCGGGCCCCAAGCAGAGAGCGAGGTGCAGCAAGGCTGGTCGTGCCCCTTGCTGTGGGCACAGCCCCGGCACTCGCGGCAGGGTCGGACCTGGCTCATTCCCAGCAAGTTTCTGGCTGTCCTGGGTCTGGGCAGAGCTTTCAGCCCTGGCCTGAGCACGGGCAAGAGACTTGGTAACACGAGGTGAACTAAAGGAGCATCAAATTTACCTCCTTTTTTATCTTTAACCAAAAAAAACCAAACCTCGGGATGTGTAACTCAGTGCAGCATCCTGAGATCCTGATCTGCTTTTCCAGACCTATGGAGCTGTTCCTGTTGCAGATCCCTTTTCCCAACTATCCCTCTTTTCCACTTGCCAACTGCAAGCACACAGTAGCCCGATCTCTGCTTGGTGCCCAGGCCAGGGTTGACTTGCTCCTCTTCAGCAGTGCCCATGTTTTGTATGGGGCAGTCCCAGGGGTCCCTGCCCTCAAGGAGGTGGCCGTGCCCACGGAAGCCATCTCTGGTGTCACCGGCATGCCTGGCACTTCCCTGGGAGGCAGCTGGGAGCTCCTTGTAGTCCCAGTTGCTCACAGGAGCTGGGCAGTTGCCTGTGAGTCTGCATGCAGAGGGTGAGGGGGGGCTGCCACAGCCTCCGCTGCCCTGGGGGCGGTTTGGAGGTGCTGGAGCAGGGCTGGTCTCCCTCCCGGCGGCACCGCACACCAGCACACCCACACGATGCGCTCCCACATTTCAGAGCTGTGACCACGTCTACATCCCACGGCGTTGCATCCGCACCCTTGCCACGGTCCCGCGTCCCGAGCGGGGAAAGTCCCCGCATTCCCAGGCGGCCCCATGTCGCACGATCAACCAGCCGTGGGGCTGCTGCCCCAACCCCGTGCCTGGCTGCCCTTGCTGCGGTGCCGGCACCGCTGGAGCATCCGGGCTGTCCATCCTCCACTGCCGTTATGGAAGAGGTGGATTTGGACTTGGAGCCCGGATGTGGCCGGTCCCGCTGCTGGTGCAGGGCACATGGGATGGGGGCTTTGGCCGAGGGCCAGGAATTGCCACTGGCAAGTAGCAGAAGCAGTTTGGGCCCCGTGCAGCTTGGCGGTGCAGGGGGATGCTGCGGCTTCGGCTGTGGCACAGAGGGAGCGAGGACCTCTGTGCCAGCACCTCCTCAGGGGGTGGCCGGTCCCCAGGCTGCTGCAGGGGCACGTCCCAGAGTGGGGCTTGGCAATCCCGCGCTGGTTGATCGTCCTTGGCTCCTAGTGGGGCACCAGTGGTGCCGGGCACCGGAGTCCCATTGGCTGTGCTCCTCGGTGCTGCAGACTTTTGTTTCTTCGTGTCATGTTCCTCTTTTTGATTCCTTTCACCTTCTCCCCAGCTCTCCCGCCCAGTAGCATATCATTGGCATCGGTAACCAGCTCTGTGGCATCTGAACTCCATGGAGCCGTGATGGAACCTGATATATTGTTAAATAAAAGGGTTTTTTTCCTATGGAAACCCGGCTGTCTCCTGTGTGCTTTTTTGCTCTCCCAGGTTGTCTTTTGAAATCGCAGCCTGGTCTGAAGAGATTTGGGACAAGTTAGCTCTCTCAGTTCATCGCCAGCTTTTCCTACTGGTGTTGGAGGGAGCCGTTTGGTTTCTTTTGGTCAGCATTAAAAATTTGGGGATTTTGTCTAATACTTGCAGCATCTCACATGGCCTCAGTGACTCGATGGACTTATGGTTGGATATGGATGGATACGGCTGGATACGGTTAGACTCAATGATCTTAAAGGTCTTTTCCAACCTAATTCTATGACTGTCCCTGCAAGTGGGCTCCTTGGAGGCCACCAGCTCCCCTTGGATGAATGCCCGTCCACCTTGCTCCCTGGAGCAGAGCTGCCTGCCCAGCTGCCATGCCAGTACAGCCCCCGGACTCATGGTGCATCCAGTAGCCCCCGTCCCCTGGGAGCTTGGGGGCTGCTCCTGCACTCGGGAGCAGGCAGAGCCTTGCAGGAGCCATTTGTGGATGGTGCAGGACAGCGAAATTCATCCCATCTAGTGAGTGATATTTATTTAGTCATTGCTCCATGTACCTTCATTTGATAAGTTATTAAAAAGTCATTTTAGGAAATGGGATGGTAATAAATCCTTAACAAATGGTACTTAACCCGGCTCCAAAATGGACTCCACCACAGTCATAGCTCTTGCTCTTTATAACCAGCTTTCATACCGCACTTTGCATTGCTGTGAAGTACCACGCAACACGCTGAATTGTGGATGAGAAGCGGGGTGTGGGTGGGAAACGCTCGGTTTGTTTGTTCAGCCGTGTTACTCAGCCTGGAGCCCATATTTCTGATTTTGCTGGACTTTGGACACTTCACTGCAGGCACAGGACGGTTTCCACGCCCTCTCCGCCTGCTCCTCTGGCAAGTGCAGCCCCTTGGCTACGGCTGAGGCCTTGTCCAAGGATTGCCTCTCCCGGGGGCAGCAGTCCAGCAGCACGGGATATTGAGTAGCATGGAGGCAACTCAGGGAGTCTGGGACATCTGAAGAAGAAAGGTCCTGGGGAAAGGCAGTGCTGGAGCAGTTACGTGTCATCATCATTGCTGGTGTGGATCTGGGATGTAGAATGTGGGATACAGGATGTACAATGTGGGACACAGGACGCTGGATGGGGGATGCAGGATGCAAGACATAGGAGGTGGGATTCAGGCTGGGGACGGAGCAGGAAGATGGGGAAGCAGTTGCTTCCCGACCAGGCTGGGCTCAAGATGGTGCGGGGGTGTGAGTGTTGGCCGCTGAGGTTCTGGGCAGAGGCTGCAGCCTCCAGATGCCCCTTCCCTGCAGATCCCAGGGGACTGGCATGATGGTATGGAGGCTGGGGCACCACGGCCTTGCCAGTCTGCAGCCCAGAGTACAAGGAAGTCTCTTGGCGACCTGCTGGTAGGAGTAAGCCTCCTCCACAAACAGGCAAAGGGAAAAGCAGAGTGCACCAGGGTGCCCAGAGGAGGGGAGCAAGGCCAGATTCCCTCTAGCTTGCCCAGCAGTTGCTCTAGGAGAGGACAGAGGAGTCAAAGCTCTGCCTGCCTGGTGTAAACCATGTCCGTGTCAATCCAGGTTGTCCCATCAGGGGTTGTGGTTGCTGGATTGCATGGTTACTTCAGGGATGCATGAAGGGATGGGTTGGTTTGTGGGGTCTCAGAGGAAAAATGAGGCCGAGGCACCAAGAGAGGGTGGAGGATGAACTTCTTCTTGGCCAACATGTGAGGGGTGAGAAACAAGGTGGGCCAAGGAGATCAAACGCAGCAGGCTGTTCCAGAGGTGCTTGGGGCGCATCCCAAGCCACAGGGACCATGCCAAGATGTCTGTAGGAGCAAGCAGGGGCTGCTTGGGATCGGGGTCAGGGTGGGGGGAGCGGGCCTTTGGGTGTGACAGACGTGCTTATATGTGGTTTGCTGGTTTGAAAATCCTTCTTCTCTGCATGCTTTGATCCCAGTGTGAATTAATTTTAAACAGCTTTGCTGGTCCCTGATGCCCAAAGGGTAAAACTGTAAGTGCCAAACTTGCTCGGACCTGCTAAAGAAGGAGAAAAACACTTTAACAGGTTCCTGTAACCCAGCACCCGGCCGGGGAGCAGGAGCGTGGCAGGTTCCTCCCGGCTCCAGGGCTGCTCCAAGTGGGCCCAGCCAGGGACCCAGCACAGGCTCAGGGACACCTACAGCAGGACCTGGCAGGGCAGACCCTGTCCGACCTGCAGGATCTCCTCCGGTGCCCCTACCTGTGTGTGTCCTGAGGGGGTCCCATGGGGCATGGGAACGATGGAGCTGCGTTGTCCCCATTGCACAGGGCTTGGGGGAGCCACCATGCTCCCTTCCTGCTTGCACCCTGACAGAAGGTCCTGCAAAAGCACCTGGGCTGGGAAGGGCTTTGCTTGGGAGCATCCTCACCCCTGGCTGTGTTGGGGAGAGGACATCGAGCTGTGGGTGCCAGCGCCGGTGGGAAGACAGGAGCCAAGGGCACACAAGTGTGCACAGCTCTGCTCCCAAGGGTCAGCTGGTAGCGAGGGGGATCGGCAGGATCTCGCTTGGGAGCCTCCAGATCTGGAAAGTTCATTAAAGCTGCAAAGCTGCTGATGTTTTTGGACGTCCATCAGGACTGGATAAGTTATTTTAATTATTTAACATAAAGGAGCTTTCTGTCAAGTTTATTAACTTGCCCTTGGCCAGATCCCACTTGGGTCTGAAGCGGCTGCCAGGTCAGCAGAGCCGGAGTGTTTGCAACGGCTGGATGCTGGGGTGCACCACGGCCCCGGTGCAGGAGCCGGCCCACAGGCAGCATGGCCAGGGTGGCACCCTACATGTGCTTGCTCTGCTCCGTGGAAGGGGGAGCCCGTATGGAAAGCACCTGTATAACCTGGGAAGCTCGAACTGCCTCAGCGGTGGGTGATCAGGGAATAAGCTCTGCAGCGCTTCCAGCTCTGGTTTGAGACGAGGCTCAACTGGAGACGGGGCATCGGGCTGGGCTGCTGTGGGGCTCAGGCTGAGCCCTGGCACGGGGAGCGCAGAGCAGGAGCACCCTGGGGCAGGCACAGACCGTGCAGCCCCTGAGATGCCCAGGACTCTTGTTTGAGGCTGCCAGAGGTGCTGCCAGATGTGGGGTGGATGCGTGCTCAGGGTGCAGCTCCCTGTGCTGGGGTTAGAGCATCCCCTCTCATGCTGCACACCCCACAGCATCCCTGTGCTGCAGGGGAGGGTCGGGCTGTTACGGACGGGGAGATCAGAGCAAAGGCTTCCCAGGCCACCTCTGGCCTCGTGGCCACAGACTCACATACCAGCGGGTCCATGTAACCTGGCAGCAACCTCCTCGAATGGAAAGCAGACCGCAGAGAGAGACTTGATGCTTTTCAGATGTTTTTGGTGTATTCTGATCTCTCCGTTTATGTAGGCGCCTCCCGAGTATCGCCCGGTTTGTCCCGGCGCGCTGGGGGGTGCAAGCAGGGGAGGCAGCAGTGCTGGGGGGACTGAGCCTGCAGCAGCGACTCCATGCATCGGTGCTGGGCCGGTGGCACTGATGCTCTGCAGGGTGCTCTCGCAACTGCACCCCCCCTCCCTGCTGCTCCTCGCCCTTCTATTTCCAGCACTGCCCAGGCATTAACCTCCCCTGGAGCTTCCCTCTCCCCACAAGGCCCTGAGCAGTGGTTGCTGCTGCACATCCCTGCGGTCAGTTGGCCCTGGGAGGCATCGGGGACAGAGCCAGAGCCCCAGTGCCTTCAGCCCCCTGCTCATCCCAGCCTCGGCTGCATTGCCCTGGGTCTTCACTGCACCAAGGGTAAGCAGGGCAAGGGAGCCCCAGTTCTCATGGCAGCTCCGAGTTCCCTCTCCGTTATCACACTCCGTTGCCCCCACTTGCTGCAGCCCTTTCCTGGACACAGCCGCCCTTCCCAGCCTGCCCAGCCTCCTCCTCCGGTATTTCCACATCCACTCCAAGGGGAGCATCTGAAAAAAACCCAGCCTGTAAGAGGCTATATAACAGCAATCCCTTTTAATAAACCTTGGCTGGGCCAGCTGCTGCAACAAGGATTGGGAAGTTTATCCTTGTTTTCCCTGTAGTATGTCCAAAATAACTAACAGGTTCCCTTGGTCAAGGCGATGGGCTTTTCCCACAGCCAGGGTTTCTGCGGCATCCACTGACTCGACTGCACCTGGTTTCCACGCTCACGCGGAGAGGAGCCTGGAAGATCCATTAGGCTGTCGTGGTATGCAACGAGTCCCGCGGGCTCCGTAATGAGAGCAATAACGGCAATGCACTGGAGGGCCGTTTGTCACCAGCCCATTGCACGGGCAGTGGGGACGGTGCCAGGGCGTGTGGGGCAGCTGTCCCTGCCCCAGGGCTGGCCACTGCTGCTGGCTCGCTCTGCGCTAGGCACTGCATGGGAGATGAGGAGGAGGAGGAGGAGGAAGAAGAAGAGGAGGAAGAGAGTGTGGCTTATGCTGGCAAGGCAGTGGGTCAGGATCCAGCGCTTGCTCCATGTTTCTGTGCAGCGACCAGCAAGCAGCACCGTCCTTCGTGATAGCAAAGCCATCTGTGCCCCAAGGCAGAGCGAATCTGGGACGAGTAAAAGCCCAGCCCAGGCTCGACACAAAGGACTGGCAGTTTTCTGTAGCTAAAACCAGCTGATCTCAAGTGCTCGAAGAAAGGCATCACGTGCTGCCAAGGTTTTTTCTCCGCAGGCCTGAGGCCAGGGTGATGGTTGCAGGCTTGTTCCCCTGGCAGGGCTTCCAGCATCCGGAAACAGCTCTCCCATCAGGGAGCCTGTGCGTAGGGAGCGGAGAACCAACCAGCCAGGACACACACAGCCATGCAGGGGCACCCGTGCATGACCCCCCCCACCCCCAAATTGCCAGCATCCTGATGGGGCAACCAGGAGGAAAGGGCTGGGCTGCAGGGGCAGCAGGGCTGGGAGAGGCTAAACACCTTTGGGAAGGTGCTGGAAAGCTGGGAAAGAGGAGGGAGGGAGCTTTCTTCCAGTAAGGTGAGGCCCGGCAAAACAAGGAGCTTCAGGACAAATCCAGTAGTTTTTCATTCGTTAAAAAGGAATGAATGCAAGGATTGCTCTACAGCAAACGTAAATTAATTATGTGCAAGGTTTTAATGTTACTGAAACACAACCCTTGGAGAGGGTCCCCCGGCTGCTGGAACAGGGTCTGAAGGAAACACAGAGCTTTTCCTTTTTCTTGTCTTGACGGAGGATGAGAGGTAAATGTGAAATGTCAGTGCTGCGGCCACCCTGTGAGCTGGGGTGGGAATCCTGCCTCTCAGCCAGCCTGGAACCCCACCGGGGGGTTTACCCCATTTGGTTGCTCTGTGCCTCTGCCTGTATAGCAGTGACCTGTCCCCAGGAGTGGGGGGGGATAAGGGCACTGTGACTGCAGGGTGGATGTGTCCTGGGGGGGGTGGCATGAGCTGTGCACCCATCACTTCATCCCAGCCCAAGGAGAGATGACGGTGAGACTTTCCTGCTACTTCCCGCATCCCTAACACCAGGACCTGGAGCACGGGGATGCAATTTGGGCAGAGCCATGACAGAGCTGTGCGCTGGGGGGATGCCTGGCAGGTCTGCAGTCCCCATCCCAGCAATTGCCTCCAGCCTTGGACCTGCACTCCTTGCCCGGGCTGGGAAGGGCTGAGTGAGGCTTCGGTTTCAGCCGGGCTTCCCCCCCTTCTAATTCCTGCAGCCTGGTGTAATCCTCCCGAGTGAGCCCAGAGCCAGGTTCCTGCTGGAAATTGGCTCTTGCTGTGGCTCTGGGGTCTTTGTAAGTTAGCTGAGCCAGAAAGTAAAGAGAGCCGGCGATTCAAAAGGACGGGCTGGGGAGGCTTTGCTGTCTTCCACCCGGGTTGTGGGGACTGGGATGGGGGACCTCAGGTGGGGACATGGCCCAGCTGGTGTCTGGCGTGGGGTGGAAAAGCCCTGAATCCTGCTGGGGGCTTGGGTGGGGCCAGCCCCGAGGCGTGGGGCAGGGGATGGGGTGCTCGTGGGGTGCCAGCCCTGCCCAGCAGCAGGAGACAAAGGCCTTCTCTCTGCCGTGGGATGTTCCCCAGCTGGAGGTGGGCTTCTCCTCTCCGCAGGGTCTTTGTCCTTCCCCTCTTACAGCAAGGCAAAGCCACAGCAGCGTGGATGGAGCTGGGGGGGATACAGGGAAAATCTGGGGAGATGAACCGGCTGGTAAAACGGCAGCATGTCGGCCGGAGCCAGGAGCACAAAGGCAGCTGCCTGCACGGTTTATTTTCCTTTGCATTAATGAGAGGAAAGGGCCAGGAGGCTTCCTGCTGCCCCGGCCCCGTGGCGGGGGCGGCCCGGGCTGCTGGCAGGTGGCTTGTGCCCAGCACTGCCCACTGCCCTGCCCGGGGCTCAGCCCTTTGGAACCGGGGTCTGGCTGCTGCTGTCCCCTCGGGACCCCCTGGGGTTTTGCTGGCTCTGGATGTGGGCCCGTCTCCATGAGCAAAGCCAGGGCTCCCTCTGAGCTGGAAGGTGAGCCTGGCGCTGCCCATCTCGGATAGGAAAATCTGGGCACAGGCTTCCTCCTGAGAAAGAAGGTGCCATTTCGGTGGCTGCCCCTGGGGCGATGCTCTTGCAAGAGCAGCCGTGGTCCTGGCGCTCAGCCACAGGCGCTGGAGCTGGCCGCTGGTGGCCGTGCTTTCCCGCCACCAAACCAGCAGCTCCTGGGCAGTGGTGCCCGGCTCCATGCCTGCAGCATCCCAAAATGCTGATCCTCAGAGCTGCCTGTGCATGTTGCCAGCCAGCGCTACATCACCCACAAACACCAGAGCTTCCCCTTGGGCAATCCTCCTCGCTGCCTTGGGGCCATCGAGAAATCAATGAACAAATGCCCGACAGTGCCTGGCAGCAGCCACGGCCCCGAGCAGTGATGGGGAGCAGAGGGCACGGCACAGGGCAGGGCAGTGGAGGAAGCCTCATGGCATGCTCTCCCAAGAAGAGATGTCTCGGTGTGTGCCAGCAGCGCCCTGGCTGGGGGTTTTCAGCAATTACCTGTGGGCAGCCCCCTTTCACCTTTCGTGTGACCTTGGCCAATGCCCAGCCCGCTCCACGTACCGGTAACTGTGCTGGGGCAGTGGGACCTTCCAAGGATGACAGCTCCTATCCCTGCATTGCTTTTGACTGGGTCTAAATGAAAAAAAAAGATGCGTGATGAACTTTGGCATCCTGCTGCTAAATGTAATAAGGTGTGGGCCATTAATTATGTGGTTAACAGGCCAGCCTGGGGAGGAACCTTGAGGGGTGAGCAGCCGGATCAGGAAGAGGACTGAGTTGTAAAGCCAGAGCCATGCTATGATGGAAGAGATTTCTTGGGTGAAGGATGGATGAGGAGAGCTGAGCTTCATCCCAGCAGGAGAAGGCAGCTCTGGGGAGGCAGAGGAGAGTGTGTGGGTCCCACTGCTGCCCCCCAGCTCTGCCTGTCCCCCTCCCCATGCCACCCGCTCCCACTTCCCACCAGCGAGGTGCCTCCCATGAACCCATGGCCGCAGCTTTGCCAAAGCCTGACGCCTCTCCTCACCCTCCCCGGACTTCCAATAATAATCCCGGTGCCTGCTGGGCTTTGCTGCTCTTGGACGCCGGGAGTGGGGCTGGAGCGTTCGACACGTAAGGCGATACTCCATCAACAGCCGCAGCCTGCGCGGCCGAACAAAGCCCCACTGTCTGCGGGCCGGCCGTGCTCCCCCTGGGCACGCATCGCCCAGCACGGGGTCAGCAGGAAATTAATCCCAGGCTGGGGTGAAAGGGTTAATGAATGCTGATTTTACAAACATCGCCGCTATCCTTCCCCAAACTAATAGAGGGATAATTAGCTCTTAATAAAAGAGAAAGATGAGCCCGGCCATCCTTGGTGGGGATGCCAAGTGGTGCAAAGGGATGGGTGTCCATGGGGTGTGCAGTGCCTGGGAGCTGTGGGGCTGCCGAGGGCTGGGGGGCTCATCCTGCACCCCAATGAAATGCCCAGGAAGTAAGCATCTCTCTTGCAGCTCAAGCAAAGGCAGCAAAGCCTGGGGGTCAGGAAGATGGGTTGTGTTCCATGTCCTGCAGGGTTTATGTATTGCCAGAGTTGGTTTTACACCTTCCTGGGCAGTCCCAGCTGCTGGATGGGGGGTTTGCAGGAGCAGGACCCCCATGCAGGCTGACGTGCTATGGGGCTTTGCTCCCGCGCATGAGCACAGTTGGGGTGTTGGCAACGCCATCATTTGGCTGGGGATGGGGCGGGGGTCTTGGCAGTGGCCAAAAAGGCTTCCCAGGAGTGGTGGTGAGTTTCCCGGTGTGCCCTGACTTGGTGAGATGCTCCGGCATCGCCTGTGCCTGGTGCTCCTGCTGCTCTTCCCTGCAGCACTGCTGTCTGGCGTGCAAGCCTGGATGCGTGCGCGGCGGGGAGGGCCAGCTCACGGCAGTGACCAGGCAAATCCTGCCATGGCCGGCATGAATGGGAGAGAAAAGGCCTTTCAGGGAGTGCAGCCATGCAAGCCGTGTGGCCGGGGCCTGCGGGGAGGCCCCCGTGCCCTGAGCGGTGCGGGCAGGGAGGTGGGCACTGGCCCGTGCCCCCGCCATCCTGCTGCACCATGGCTGGATGCACAGGGCAGATTTTCTGAGCCCCAGGGTAAGTAAAATTTGCAGGGCAAGTGAAGACGGAGGCCCATGACTTGCAACTGGTGTGGGTTAGCTGGATGCTTTGCAGCATCCCGGCTCAGCACCAGCGCTGTTCCTGCTGCAGATGGGGTGGCCCCGCTCCATCCTCCTGCAGCACCACAATGTCCCGGGCATCACCTGGCCCTGGTCTCCCTCTGGCTTGGGCAGTGGCATGGCACAAAGCCAGTGCCAAAAACCCATTGCAAAGGCCAGCCAAGCATTTCGGCAGGCTGTGGAAGCCTGTGGAGCTCTAGGCACTGGCGCTGCAGCATCACGCGCTGCGGGTGGGATGCTGGCGGGAGTGAGCAGGGTGTTCAGCCATGCAGGCTTTGTCTCATCGGAGCTTCGGAACAGGACCAAGCAGCCAGGGCTGCTCCCAGCACCACCCCGATGGCTGGGAGGTGCTGGGGTGATGGCAATGGGGGGGGTCTCTGCGGGGCACTGGCTCTCACTGGGTCTCACTCTCTGCACTGGCAAAGCAACCCACTGTCGGCGAAGTGATCCCTCTTCCTCCCGCCTCCCTCCCCCGCCAGCAGGTTTTTAAAGAAATGCTTTTGCCGTATAAATCACATATATTAAAATTTCCCACTAGCCACCTTTACTGTGTCCCTACCCACCTCATCGCTCAGGGAAGCGCAAGAGGCTGTAAACAGCCGATTCACCCCCCGGCACTGGGGCTCCATGCTCAGCTCCCCCCTTGCAGCACGGACGACGGAAGCGGCTTCGCTGCGGCCGCTTTTGTTTCTAGCAGAGCGGGGTGAAACGTTTCCGATGAATGCTTTGCTCGACAAAAATATGCAGTTTTGGACCGGCCTAAACTATTCATACATTCTGGGTTTGTAGCCAAAATAATGGATTTTTAAAAATATAAAAATGTCTCACTTTGACATTTTTTAAATAAAGTATTTTGGCTTTGCCTTTGGAGTCAAAACTGGGAGATCAGGTTAAGCTATATGGAACATTTTTTAACAGATAACTCTCCCTTCCCCAAATAAACTTCGCTTTTTCTTTGGCTGTATTTAATGCATGTTTGTTTGTTTACCCTCGTGGAGACAACAGCGTTTGCTTTTGCGGTGTTTCTTGTTTGCTCTGGGTTGCTCAAAATGATTTGGTTTTTATTATTATTTGGTTGCTGAAGGAAACCCCAAATCAGTTATTTTCACAGTTATTGTTGCAGTGGGTTTTTCTCCTGCGCTGTCCCACGATGCTGCATTACCCACCAGTTCAGAGCATTGCTTACCATGGATGGCTCCTTTTGGGTTGGTTGGTTGTTTTTTGGAGGGCGGTGGGATCCGTGTCCTCTGTGGTGGAGGAGATCCCAGCCGGCAGTGCTCAGCCCCCCGGGGTGGGGGCTGGGATAGGGGTCTCTAGGGATGTGCCCCACTCTGACACTGACTCACCTTCTCTCTTTGTGGGGCTCCCTGGTGCCCCCCTTCCACCCCAGTGCCCCTGGGACCAGGACGGTGGCAGGGTGGGCGGTGGGTGATGCTCCATGGGGAGCAAACGAGGGTCTTCCATGAGAGCCAAGTCCCCCTTCTCCCCACTCTGCCCTGCTCTGCCCCTGCCCGCACCCTCCCTGCCTCGGCGGGTGCAGGCAGCGCTGCCTAATGCGTGCTGGCAGCTGCTGCCGCCGGCTCCCCGGGGACGAGCGGCCGCGCGGGCTGATGAGATGTGGCCTGACGGCCCGGCCATGTTATACAATGGGCTGTGGTGGTGGGGACCGGGCCCCCCCCTCCATGGACAGCCCCGCACAGGTCATGCTGAGGCCCGTGCTGCATGCATGCTGCGTGGTGGGGGGATGCAGGAGGGCTTCTTGCACCCAGGTCCCAAACCAGTGTGTGTTACCCGGTTGGCTGCTTTGCTTTCTGCTCTCTCCGTGGGGTTTTCCATGAGGATGCTGTGGTGGGCGGTGAGGATGCTCTGACTGTCACTGGCCGTATGGGCTGAGAGCACCTGAGCCATGGCTGATGGAGAGGATGGTGGAGGAGGAAGATCTGCCTGTGCCTGGGTTACATGAGCCCCTTTGCACCCGCTCCTGACGGCTGCCCAGGCCTCAGCCCCGCTGGACCAGCACCTCTCCAGCACTCCCAGCATCTCCTGTCCGGCTGCTTCTCCCAGGACCGGCTCCGCTGGTGTGACAGGCGTGAATGCCGCAGTAGTGACATGGCTACGTGCCCTCATTCTTCACAGTGGCCTCTGTGTGCAACTTTTAATTGCTTTTGTGCCGTGGGTGGTGAGCTCGGCTGCCCAGGATTCGTGGCGCCAGCGGGAGCCAGCTCTTCCTCGCTATTGTTAGCACTGACAGCGCACTGGGTCCCAGCGAGCCCAGGCACCATCCCCCTCTGCCAGCCAGGATGGTCCAAAGGGGCCCCAGAGCCATGCGGAGAGGAGAGGGAGCAGCCCCCTGGGTTGGGCTGGATGAGCACAGGAGGCAGAGATGCCTCCAAGTTATTCCAAGTGCAGGGGAGCATCTACAGCTCTTTCCATTCTCCCTGTCCCCACATCTGCTCTCCTCCAGCCCCAGGCTGATGGCAGGAGTCGAGCGGGTGATGCAGGGAGCTGGAGCAGTGGGGGAGATGCTCATGGCCAGCTGAAGTTCTCTCTCTTGAATGCCTGGTCAGACTTGGCTGAGCTACAGGCATAAAATATTAATTGGAGGCAGCAGCACAGCTCTGTCCCGCTGGCCAAGGGACAAGCCATCAGCTGGCAAGGGACAAAAATGGCGGTGGGAAGGGGCTGCCTCCCTCGCTGCGGGGATGGGGGGACGGCGCCAGGTACTGCGGACATGGTGAACCCCCATGGATCTCCTCCTCCTCGGCCTCCAAATGCTCACACCTGGTGTGAAACTGTGGGTTCTTTCCGGGAGGAGCAGAAGGGTCCTGCAGCTCTCAGCATCCTCCTTGGCTGGCAGCTTGGCCACCTGGAAGATGAGGGGAGTCAGCCTGGTTTGGAGCAGGTTGGACCCCTTCTCCCTATGCAGTCCCTCTTCTTGCACGTGCACTGGAGCAGCGGGGCAGAGGGGGGGCTGGGTCCTGCTTGCCACTGCCAGGGGGGAGTTGGGGGCAATCACGCCCCAGGACAGAGTCACCCAGCTGTTGCCATGGGGTCAAGCCTTTCTCTCCTCCCCACTCAAACCCCTCTCAAAAGGGAGTGAGAAGAGGGGCCGTGCAGGAAGGACACTGCCCTGCCTGCAGCCCTGCTGATTATCCCCGTGGCAGAGGACTCTGGCAGCTGGGGGGGACACTGCTGTCCAATGTCCCCAGCAGCTTGGGACCTCCAAGAGCCTGTGAGCATGGAGACAGCCCCCGCCAACATCTCTTGTACGAGGTGATGAGCAGGATGGTCCTGCACGGATGTCTCATGACACGGTCCCTGTCCATGCCTTCTGACTGTCAGCTGTGCCTCAAGGACCAGTCACCCCCACAAGGCCCCGAGCCCCCAGGGAGCCCGAGCAACCCCAGCCGAGCACTTTCATGGCAAATCTCCAAGCTCACTGGGAGCCCAAGGCGAGAGCACGCTACGGCATGTGGCGAGGAGGCTGAGAGACCTGGAGGAGCCCCTGGAAGACTGTGACAGCTCCTGAGCCCCATGCAGCGTTGTGCTTGGTGTAATTAGTGTTACTGGGGATATCAACCTCTCCTCCACTCCCTGCTGCTCTGCAAAGTGTGTCTGGGCTCCGTGATCCGCAGCTGATGGCTTCCAACTTGCACTTCCTTTTAAGGTTGAGGCAAACAGGTCTTTTATTATTATTTATAGCAGAGAGCTGGGGCTGACCCCCCCGGCTCTCCTCTCCCTTCAGGGCTTTGTGCAGTGGCTGCTCTTCTCAGGAAAAGCGGAGCTCCGGCACGGTCTGCGTGCGGCTGCTGAGCCCCTGGCCCCGCGCTCCGGTCTCAGACAGCCACCTGCGGGGAAGGTGCCATTCCCCATCACAGTGCCCATGGGAAATATATTCCTTCTTGGCTTTTTCAAGCTGCAGAAGTGTCACAGTCCTTCCCGGAGCCCCGAGCACAAAAGCTCAGGTGGCAATAATGAACGTGGTACAGCTGCGTGCTGCTCCATTGCCACCCCCTAACCCTGCCCACCAGCCAGCACCGGGCATGGTGCTCCCAGGCCGGACGGTGCCGGAGCAAGGTGCCAGCATGGGTCCCTCCCTGGCTGCAGGTGGGCAGCAGCCGGTACCCTCAGGGCAGGATGGATACAGGCAAATCGCAGGAGAGGATGCACAGAGCTGGGAGAGAGCGACCGGGTGGCTGCAAGGAGGGAAGCCCTGCTTCCCCAGTGCTTTTGGGGGCAGAAGAGGGGGTTTCAGCTCAGATGCTGCCTTGGCCACGGGGCTGCTGAGCCAGGGTTTGGGTGCTGCTGGCCCTGGTGATGGCCTGCCTGCCAGGCAGCACCAGATCCAAATAGCAGGAGCTAATTTGACCTGGAAATCGTTAAGAGGCATTGCCAGGCACCCTGCCGAGGAGAGTCGCAAATTCCTCGCTGCACTCATCCCGTCCTGCGACTCTGCGTAGCAGCTTTTGTCCGAGCAGCACCCAGCTTCCCAAGGCAGCGTGGGCTCCCAGTGGCACAAGTCACGGCGAGCAAATGAAACCTTCCTGTCCCCTGGCCCATTGCAGACGATGGCACATGGGGAGGGACAGAGCAGGGAAAGATCTGCCAGGAGCTGAAAAGAGCAGGGGAGGCACAGGGAGCTCTTCCTCACTGGAGGCAGGGATGTGGAGGAGCAGGATCTCACAGAGCAGAGGAGGGGGAGGACAGGGAGGGCCATCCCCAAATCTCCCCCAGCCCTTGCAGGGCAGTTTCTCCCCAAGTTGCACACAGGGGGTGGGAGGCAGAGGGACCCCCTCCTTCCCCAGGGGGTGCTGGTAGTCGCCTGTGAGGACCGTGTCCAGCAGAGAGGCTGTCAGCAGATGTTTGGACCAAGCTCGACATCTGCCTCTGTGCCTGTCCTTGCTGTGGCTCCCGTCTGTTCTGGCCCGGCCCTCGGCTGCCGTGTGAAGGAATGTTAATAAGTGCCGAAACGAGAGAATAAAAATATAATTGTTCCCCTCTCTAGCACACGTCGGCTGCTGAGTTGATGTAAGGGCTTCTTTGTGCTGAGTCGGGAGCAACACGAGCTCTGCTGTCCTCCGCGCTCGGAGCCGATTTGCCTGGTAATTGCAGGTGTATCGCACTCGCCGGCTCTCCGGAGATGGTAATTGGAAACACTTGCAGGGACTGTGGCAGGGAGGGTGCCGGGTCACTCTGTGCTCCAGGAGCACCGGCGCGTTCGCCACCGCTCTCTGCCCGTGCCGCTTGCCGCTGGGGAAGCTCCGATTCATGCTCTGCGGACAGGAGCAGAACCCTGTGCTGCTTGTAGAGCCGGCTGCTTCCCTGTGCCTGCTTACACCTGAGTGCGGAACGTTTTTATTTGTACCACCTCTAATTTGCACAATTCAGGAAAATGATGAAGCAAAAGAAGCAAAGCTCAAAGGTGGATTTGTGGGGGGTCTTGCATTGCCCAGGCACGCCATGGCCCCTGGGCAGGAGCAGTGCCGGAGCAGGAGGTGTGAAGCCAGCGGTGACCCCGGCTCTCTCCAGAGCCCTGCCACCAATTCCGTCCTCAAAATCAGGTCCTGGTCGGTGTCCTTGTCCTGCTTCCCTCGCTCAAAGCCAGCTGATTCCCGCGTCTCCCCATCCTCCTCCTGCCCCTTCCTCCGTGGTGGGTGCCGGCAGCAGGCAGCTCTTCCCGGAGGGAGGGCAGCTCTGGCCTCACCGTGCTGCGCCTGCTCTGCCCCATCTCCCGGGGCTCGGTGCTGCTGCGGTGACTCTCGCACCCGGCTGCAATTTCGGCTCCGTTCCAGGCAGCGCGAGCCTCCACTGGGGCTGGGGGCCGTGATTTACCATCGCTTAATCGACACGAGCAGTGCTACCCTCACCCCCTTCGCTGCAGCTGCTTTAATGACCTACTTTTAATCCGGGGACTGGGATAAATTAGAGGCAGAAAAGGCCTGGGAGAGGTTTGGTTTGGCCTTTCTGGGTTTTTTTTTTGTTTTTTTTTTTTTTCCCAGCTTGGGCAGTGCATCTGGGAGCCCCCTTCACTCTCGGGGACTCTTTAAACTCTGCTCCTTGAAAGACTCCCCCAGAACAGCTTCTCTCCCGCTCTCTTTACTGCTGTGATTAAGCTCCTCTCCCCACCCCTGTATCAAATCCAGCTGCAGAGCTGAAGAGATTCTTGGCAGGAGACTGAAGACAGAAACAATACTTCAAGTGGAGAAGGGGGGCCGAGGGCCAGAGCTCTTCCTAAAGCCCTGGAGAGCTGTGGGGCTTCATTAAGGGGATTTTTGCAGCCTGTGGTCAGAAAATCCTTCAACTTTGTAGCTATAAAAAGTAAATTTCTATAATCTGTTTTGCCCAAGCAAATTAACATGAGCATTTCGTAGCTGGCGCCTTGGCTGTATTGATCTGTGGATCACCTGAATGATGCAGCCCTGCTCCCACAGCACGCTCGCTCCCAGCGCGCCCAGCCAGTGCCCGTCCCTGGGGACCCCCCTGTGCCCTGGCTCGGTCCCCACTGGGCTCTGCTGGGCGGGATGCTTGGCATGTGAAAACACTTTGAGTGGGGGCTCAGCAGAGCTGGGCAGAGCATGGGATGTGGCGGGAGCATGCTGAGCACCCACCAAGGACACGGTTCTCCCCTCTGTACCAGTCCCTGCTGTATTCCCCAGGGATTTGCTCCATGCATATCTCTGCTGCTAAATACCCCTGGGATGCTGAAAGCACCTGAGGACCCAGGAGATGTGCTGGTTTGGGGGAGCAAGGATTCCCCCAGCTGCTGAGGTGAGGTCCTTACCCACATGCTGGGCTCTGCTGAGGGCTCCTATTCAGGGAGTGGTGGCTCGGGTGGCTGCAGGGTGCCGAGGAATGGGTGATGCACTCTGCACGTCACGGCTAGGAGAAGCCTTGGGCTGCTTGAGGAGATGGTGCCTACAGGAGCATTCCAGACCTTGGGGCTGCAAATGGGAAGTCATTAGTAGTTGGGTGGGAGGCAGGAAGGGGTAATTAAAAGCCATCAGTAGGCTTGGCAAGGAGGCAGAGGGGCAGATCCCTGCCAGTGTTTGCCCATCATTGCAAGACCCAGCTGGAGGTGGGAGAGCAGGGCTGCCATGCTGTGCAGCAAGCTGTGCTTGGTGGGATGTGCAGTTGCCAAAGAGCCTAGGATCAAAAGGTAACTGGACAACATCATGCAAGATGAAAGTCAGGAAGGTTTGTAAGTACAGTGATAGAAATATTGGCCAGCCAGGACAGCAAGTCCTTCTTGAGGTGCCCATGCATTTGTGGTGAGTCCCTCTCTACCCGCAGAAGGGCTTCCCATGGCCCTGGAGGGAAGGGGAGTGCGGAGTGAAGATCAGGGGCATCTGCAGCCTGTTTTGGAGGTGAGGCTGCCTCGGGCAAGAGGCAAGAGCAGACCCAGTGCAGGAATGAATGTGAGAAAAGCAGACTTTGCTCTGGGTGGGGAATCACCGAGGGATTAAAGGTTTAATAAGATCAGAGGGACAAAGCAATAATTAGCCTAAATTATGCTGTAATTTAGGAAATTAAAAACAAAGCCTCTAATGTCAGAGTAATAACTATGCCAGCAAACAGGGGGAAGAGATGAAGAGCAAAGGGGGACGTGACAACTTGGGGCGAGGAAATCAGAGGAGCGGCCGCCACTCAGACCCAGGAGGGGCGATGGAGGAGCAACAGGAGGGAGGAAAGCACAGCTCGGCCGGGGGGCTCAGGTCTGGGTCCCCCTCGGGGGCGTGCAGGCTGGGGCAGGCGCGTGGGTGCGGCCCTCGCCTTCGCCTCCCTGCCCGCAAGGAGCGGGCGGCGGGCGGGCGGTGGGGCTGCGGCTCAGCCCCGGGTCCTGGCGGGGGGCTGCTGTGAGCGGGAGGGGGCCAGCGCCGCTTTCGGGGCTGCCAGCAGCATGGGGCATGGACCACAGTGCTGCATTTCTGCTCCCCACTTGCACCAGCTGGGCACGGCGTGTCCCCTCTGCACCCTTGTCTTGGGGGTCTGCTGGCCACCGAAAGCCCTCTCTGTGCCCAGGAAGACCAACCCTTGCCCCCCGCCAGCAGCTCACCCAAGGTCCCAGTGATGCTCAGCATCGGCGTTTGCCCAAGGTCCTGCACCAAGGGCTGCCCAGGGATGCCGCAGGACCCCCGCTCCCCTCCACACACTGCGGCGGGGAGCTGGGGAAGCCGCCCTTGGCTGGGAGCAGCATTTTCACTGGTACTCTAGAATTTGCCTGGAGAGACAATCAGCTCAGACCCCAAGACTTAGCTCATTACAATAACATCAAGATTAAATGGGATATAGAAACAGCTGTCCTAAAGCTCCTTAAAGGATCTGAACAGATGTAACAAAAATAGATTTACATTTAATTTATTAAGTTTTTCCTCCCTTAACGTTTAGATCATTTGGTTTTTTTAATAGTGTTTTATCTTTGCCTGGGCCTCCCCAGCTACTGCTGTCTCCCCTGTTAACCCGAGACCCTCATTCTGCAACACAGTCACGAGGAAAAGACCCATTTCAGGGGACTGGGGATACTGAACTGGCTGTTTCGGGTATGTTCGCATTTGGATCGGATGCCCAGTTGCAAATGAGATAAATGTGAAGAGAAGAACTAGGGCAGCGTGATGCTCAGAGCAGCTTTGGACTTGACCTTGCTCAGACTGGGCTGCTGAAGGCAGCTGCCTGTGGCTGAAACAGCTGATTTCAAGCTCTGTATCTACCGTATCTGCTGTAAGATGAGAGATGAAGAGAGAGTGGTTTGTTCAGCCCTGCCAAACGGAGGTTGAGAGAGGATATAATGACTCTTCATAAACATATTTGGGGGAGCAAACACCAAGGAGGGAGACAAACCATTTACCTTAAGTGATAATATCAGCACAAAATCAAATGGTTGTAAATTAGTCATGAATTAATTTAGGCTGGAAATCAGGAAAAGGTTTCTGACCAGCCGAGGGGTGAAAGTCTGGAGCCGTCTCTGGGGAGAGGGATGCACCAGCCAGGGACCAGGACGCTGTCTGGGTCCAGGAGGGAGCTCAGTGGGTTTATGGAGGAGTTTGCGCAGCTGAACATTAAGCTCACCAAACATGGGGAAGTTTAACATGAATTTGAGTGTCTGATCTGTTAGATTGAAGGATCTGGCAATTTGCTGTTTGTGTGAATTACATTTTTATTGTATCAGCCCCGCAATCCACCTGTGGTATCCATAAGTGGAGCTCTGACCATCTGGGGCTGGAGCTGGGGTTTGCTGTCTGCATGGGGCAGGCTGGGTTTTGGGCTGTCGCTGTACGGGACTGCAGCCGTGGGAGCCAGTGCCAGGAGAGATGCCCAGGTCTGCCCAGGGAGCTGAGCCCAGTGTCGCCGGTGGGTTGCAGCCCCCAGACTCGTGCAAACAGCCTTGCTGTGCGGCATGGGAAAATGTCCTACCCTGCTTCCATTCAGCTACGGATAAAGGATGGGGCACGTGCAGAACATTTTGAGATTCTCAAGGGGATGGTGTCAAGGTGAAGCCAGATGTTATTTTTAAATAATATTTCCCCTCTACTCACCTTTGAAGGTGTGCTGTTGCTGCTGGGGCGCCGGCACCACGCAGCGTCTTGCAGAGCTCACAGGTGTCAATAAACTCATCCTGCCCCGCAAAACCCCAGTCTGAAGGTGGTTGAGAAACAAAACATTCAGCTGGGCCCTGGCTGAACTTGATCCCCCTGACCCCCGCACAGCAGTGGGCACTTGGCTGCCAGTCTGAGGGCGGCCGGGCTGGGAGGCTGGGCAGGAGCTTCACACCTCTCGCTTTTCCGAAAGACTGCTTCCCTCCTTGGGAGCTGTTGCAGGGAATGCCGCCCACAGCCCTCAGCCACAGGGTGTGGAACATCAGCGTGCCTGGGCAGCCAGCGCTGGCTGCGGGCTCCTGGGTTCCCTTTTGCCCTCCCAGGGCCCCCAGCGATGCTCCCCATCCCTCACCCAGCACATGCTCCTGCTGCAGAGCAGGATGTTTTCCTTTTCCTTTGAGTTCCCCTGTCTGTGTTTTGATACCGTTTGTAGCTTGATGGTTGCTGGTGTTTCTACAGGCACATGTGTTTACTAGGATGCTGTTTTGGACCGTATTTGCTAAGGTGCCAGAGGGTTTGGGCATAGGGAATGCGCAGAATAACATCTGTTAGAGCCTCTCTTGCTTTCTCTCTCCTTCACTACCCAGGCTGCATTATTCCCTTTCTTTCCTTTGTCTCTTCCTTCCCTCCTTCCCCTTGCTCTCCAGCCTTTTTCCTTATCTGTACTTTCACTTCCCCCCGCCTCAAGCAGGTAATTTTGCTCAGATGTCCTATGCATCCATCACAGGCACAGCCGTTCTCCCAGGCCCTTCAGTGGGACTCTGCTTTCACTGGAGGATCTGCCGAGTAAATTGCTTGGATGGGAAATGAGCACCTGGGCTCATTACGACTGAGTCTGGGAGATGGTAATTATCTGCCTGCGAGGGGACAGGGCATAGGACTTGCCAGGAAAGCGGCACCGGCAATGGGCTCTGGTGATATTAACACCGAGGCAGCTCTGAGCAGGAACCTGCACCGGTGACCAGGGATGCTCGCAGGGATGGATACAGCTTAGTGACAGGCCAGCGTAGACTGAGACTGCAAGGGACTGGCAAAGGAGAAAATTTACCCTTTGACCAGTTTCCCGGCATGTCAAAGGCTTGCAGCCCGTGCTGGGAGGACAGTCAGGATTTTCACCGGCCCCAGTGCAAAGCCCTGCAGAAAGGAGGTTTTCCAGCTGGCGCAGCCCTGGAATGGGTTGTCTGCCCTGTCTCTCCCCTGGTTCTTCCCTTGTGCCTTCCAAGCAGCTTTTCTCAGCCCCTGGAGAGGAGGATGGTTGGGGCACGCTGCCCAGCTTGGGGCACTGCCTGGACACGGGCTTTTGCCCTTCCTGGTCCTGCGGCCAGCCACGGGGAAACAGGAGGAGGTTATCATTTCTCGTGGTTGTTATCAAATGACAGGCTTTTCTGCTGAGCATTTCTTTCTCTCCTTGATGACGGCTGCTAAAAGGCTGCCAGGCTGAGGCGGTGGCTGCTCGCCCTCTCCTGCTCCTTTATGAAGGATTTCAGGAGCATCTTCTGTGGCTGGGCTTGTCTGGAGCCAACCCTCTTCTCCCCCGGCTGGGGAAAGCAGCAGCACAATGCACCGTCGGGCCGGCTCGGGGCCAGCTCCTCCCCAGGACAGATTTTAGCCCAATTTCCAGTCCCTCCGCCACAGACACCATCTGCCAAGCCCACCCTGGCATGTCTCACAGTCCCCGCTCAGCCTCCGGTCCTGTGTCCTCTCCAAGCACAGACTCACCGTGCTTACTGGAACCTGGTTTCCCAGAGCTGCTGGGCACACGCCGCACGCTCAGTGTGTGCACGAGCGTCCATCTGTCCCCCGGTAATAACTTTGCGTCCACTGGCTAATTTTAACCAAATCTGACAGGTCTCTCGAGCACGTCATTCCAGCAAGTTTCCAGCGAGACAGACGCCATGATAGCAAGGCAGCTACCCGCCAGGAAGCTCCCATGCCCAGGCTCAGGGAAACGCTATGAGGGCTTTGGGGCTAGAGCTGCTTTTTCAAGGCAGGGGAAGGAGCTGTGCGAAGACGGACCCCCTGCGCCCCACAGCCAGGCTGCTCCAGGGCCCCCCACGGGGCAGGAACTTAAAAGGGGTCTTTGGATAAAGACAAAGGATCTCAGCTTTCCTGCAGCTCCCGGCAGCCCCCCACCCTCCCTGCTTTCCCAGCCCACTGCCCGTCTGTCAGCTCCTCTTGCCTGGCCAAGGCGTTCTTCAGCACCAGCCTATTCCTCGGTGATGAAACGGCCACTCAGCCGCTGCCGGGCGAGAGACAGTGACCTTGTGTCTCCCCTCTCAGTCTCCTGAAACAGCAGCTGAAAGATGGGGACAAGGTCAGTGACTCCTGCCGGCAGGTTTATTGCTGAGGAGGGGTGAGAGCTGGTCTCCAGGCTTAGCTGTCAGTGCTGGCAGGGATGCTCCCTGAGATGCTACAAGTGCATGCAGAAGCGTGCCTGCACCTCCCCAGCTGGTGGGGTGCTGGTAGGACAAGGGGGAGCCGTGTTTCTTTGCAAGATGGTGGGGCTGGTTTGGGATAGAGGGCTGGGTAAGTGTTTACTCCTCTCCATCCCTCCACCTTTCCCTGCTTTTTTCCATCCTCGCTGGCTGCTGCCACGTTTGTAGCGGTGGGGCCAGGGGGACCTGTCAGAGAGGTGGGACACCATGGTAATGGTAGGCAGCGTCCATCACCTGCCTTTGGGTCATGTGGGCTCTGTGGGGCAGTGCAGTAGGTACAGCAAGGTCTGCGACCCACCCCTGCGGGTCTGTCCCCATCCCTCTCCCTCTTCCCTTGCCTCCCTCCGCCTTACGCCAACATGAGCTCAGTCATTCCTCGCCCGTGGGCACGCGCGGTGTCTGCAGTGCGATGGCCGGGGTGGATAATCTCACCAGCTTTCACATGTGGAGTGAGAACTGGGTCAGCCGTGCCGCGACGGGAGCCGGGGCAGCGGAGCCGGCGCTCGCGGGTACGGGGCTGGTGACTCAGAGGGTGGCGGTTGCTTCCGCTGAGCCAGGGCTGATTCAGCGGTGCCAGGGGTGCTGCGCTGCTGCAGGCCCGGTCTTTTGGCCATTACCTTTTCGTTGGAAACAAAGGGGTTTTTTTCCCCGGTAATTGTACCCTTTTGAAGCAAACCAGTTGCTTTCATGTTAGAAAGGGAGTGTGAATCCCAGTGTGGCAGCCAGGCATCTAGAGCATCCCCTGTCAGTACCGGGCAGCTCCCTGTGCCGGTGCTGCATCCCACCGAGCCCAGAACATCGCCTGTCTCCCTGGGGAGCAGGAACGGCACGAGGCTCTGGGCGGAGCAAAGGTCACCGGTCCTTGCAGCGATGCTTTCGCTGGCGTGCACCCCCAGGTGCCACTGCGTGCCCTCCATATGTCACGGCACAGGAATGTCTCCTGTGGGATGTCCCCTCCCACGCCAGGTCTGTCGCCTACAGCCAGATATGGACATTGCCACAATGGGGCCTTGGGGACAAATATCCTGTTTGCAATAAAATCCTGCTTCAAAGAGTTACCACGACTCCTGCGATAAAAAAAGAACTCGACTGTCTGTAAGAGTTTTAAATCCATCACCAGGAGATTAAATTCTAAAGGGATTTTAGCTTTCAATATAAACAGCAGATTCTTAAGTACCTCTTCATTTTCTGCGTTTGGGAAAGACACAGAAAGGCCTAAAATCCTCCCAAATCCCTTAGCATTATTGCAGCCCTGAGCAGAGCTGGGCCAGGCGTTGGGCGATGGTCTTGTGCCCGCAGCAGGGTGCTCCCTGGGGAGCTGGTTCGTGACTGCACTTGAGGTCGTGATGACAAGGCTGCGCTTCCTGACTAACCGCATCGGGAACAGGAGAACTGGAAGGTCCCCAGGTCCCTCCGGGCAAAGACACATCAGAAATACCAGGAGTATTACGGCTGCATCAGGGAGCTGCCTGTCTGGAGCCGGGGAGAGGGGAAAGGTGTTGGGAAAGCTGCTGGTGAGGAAGGACTGAGGATGCAGCAGCCAGCGTGGAGCATCCCGGGGGGCAAGGGAGGTGTGGGGCAGCTGCCCCCCAGGTGGGAAGGTGTCGGGCACTGGGTGCCTCTGGTGATCTGGCTGGAAATTTCCCATGAGCTGTGCACATCCCAGACAAGGCCAGCATGACGATGCCTTGACGAGACACCAGCCTGCAGTCAAATTCCTGCTCAGGCTCTTTGTCTTCACCTGGGTGCGGACCCAAGTCGGAAACCAAGCCACTGGGTGTGTCGGCATCCCGCTGTCTGCGGGTGCCTTCCACCACCCCGCTTTCATCTCCTCCACCCCCAGCTACGCTCTCATGGCGGGTGGTTGGTGGGCTGATGGGCTCAACACCTCCCGCCGCAGCTTCGGAGGAGGGGAGATGCCAGACATTCCCTCCCCAGGGCCAAGGTGAGCCCGAGTCTTGCATCGCCTGAGTCACCCCTGGGCTCGCCCTGCTGCCGGCCCCGGGACTGGCACCGCCATCACGGCTGGCACGGGCACCACGCCGGCACTGGCTGGTCCTGCCGATAGGGAAGTGGCAGGCAGCGGGAAACGAGGGCTGCTGTCCTGTGCCTGGGCAAGGGCAGAGGTTTCCTTCAAGGTCAATGACTCTCTTGGCTCCTCTTCTGGCTTTTCAGAAGTGTCCCTGCTGAGTTTTTAAATTGTTTTTCTTTACTTTTACCTTGCAAAACTTAAAACTAATAACAAAACTGCAGCAGCTCCCCACAGGGGGACCCATGGTGTTCATCTCACCTTGTGTGGCCAAGACTCTTCTTGTCCACATCTTGGATGCTCTGGCAGTCCCCCAGCAGCAGAAGCCAGCGTGGGGGCTTAGGAGGTTCCCTTGAATTCTGGGGATGTGCAGGACTTCTGGTCTTCTCACCAACCTTTGCCTGTCAAAAACCACCACGAGTGGCCTCTTGCCTTGCTGCATGCTACAACTACCCGCTGCACTAGGACTCACAGACAGCGAGGGGTTAACGGAAATGCTGCTTTGAAGGTGATTTCTCTTTTATTAAAAAAAACCAAACAAAGCAATATATTTCTGTATGAAAATAACCCAGCCAATGAAAGAGGAACCACCTGAATGCTAAAAGCTTGCTCTGAACTCCTTCCCCCCTCCACTGAGTAGCTTGTTCTGCATATTTGCCATGAACCCAGCCACAAAGAAGAACTGTTTGGTCTTGTACAATCCTGCACCAGTGGCCAGAACCCAAGTCAGAGATGCCCCTGAGCGATGTTACCCCAGACGCCTTGGCTTCCCGGGGCATGTCCCAGGCTGGACCCGCCTGGCAGTTTCGCCTGAGCCCGGAGCTGCCTGGAGGGATGGGGAGTGGGCTGGAGGAGCCAGACCCTGCGGCTCATCGCTCCTTTGACTTCCCGGCCAGTGGGGGAATGGGACTTGTCCATGGAGACGGTGAAAAGGCTGCTTCTCATGGAGAAGCTGAACTTAATGCAGCTGCAATGGGGATTTACAATTGAAGTCGGGTCTCTGGCCATCCTGCTGGTGGGAAGGTGGAGCCCTGTCCTCCCCTCAGCGTGCTCAGGCTGCCGGGTGAACCCAGGCTCTGGTCCTTTGCCTTCCATCGGGGGTGAAACGGGGCTGAAGCAGCAATCCTGAGGCTCGAAGCAACAAAAATAGCGACTGGATGTCATGGAAGCTGTTTGCAATCAGCCTGCGCACTGGAGTCGATGCACATGAAACGAATTTTGAGCAATTATGAAGAGCGAACAAATTAGTAAAGAATCAGAGTCTGTTCATGAACAATTCACAAGCAGGAAGAAAGAAAAAAGGGCAAAATGCTTTGAATAAGTTGTTTGCTATAAATAGTTTGCTCAGTTCGAAGAGCGAGTGACAAACACAGTCAAGGGAAGGCAAGGATAATACATCACAAAATGTACTTTGTTCATTTATTTGACAAGTGTAGCTAAGTTTTAATTATTTATGATTATACTTCATAATGTGCTAGCACATGTTCTGAAGAATATTTTAGTCTTAGTAATCTGAGACCTTTCTCCAGCACTGTCCGGGCTATTAAATCCCCGTGGCTCAGCAGGGAGCGGAGGACCTTCCACGCATGTGGAGCCCAGAGCGTGGGAATTAGTGAGGAACAGATAAAGTCCCACTGTGTTTGTAACCCAGGTAAGGAACCGCATTGTTTGAAAATACCGAATTGTGAACCTGACAATATGCCTTTAATCTTTGTCACTTCACATGCCAAATCCCAGAAGTGCTGAATTATTAAGTCTAAAGTTCCAAAATAAACTCTCACTCAGAAGATTATTTCCATATCATTTGAAATTTCCTGCTCTAATAACTCCTGCGCTCGGTCTGTCTCTTGCCCTAATCCTGTTTCGAAAGGCTGAGCCCAGCCCTGGGCCGGAGCGGAGCCCCTGGGGTGGGCTCACCTTCCCCTTCCCTCCCTAGATAAACCTCCATCCCCCAAACTGCTGACGGCTTAATTATTGCATGGGATAATTAGCACGAGGAACCAGACTGAGTCCTCTCCAAACTCATTTCACTGAGGAAATCAATCTGATCCCTCCCAAAGGGCTCTGCTGCCAAACTTAATTCCAAATAATTTAACAGAAAAGTTCTTTAATGTTTCAGAGGGGTAAATGCAATGAGATGGTGACCGGCCCGTGGCACTTTGCAGATGCCGCTGGCTGGATGCCTGCGCCCACCTGGGTCGGGCAGCCGCTCGCCGGGACCACGGCACGCTGGGGGCTGTGGCCTCGGCAGGCAGTGGGAGCTCAGAGCGGTGCGAGCACCCGGCTCTCCCCCCTCCGTTAACCCAAATCCCACCCTGGGATGCTCCGAAGGCCGCGGTGCAGCTGCGGGGCTGGTGTCCCCCAGCAGGCGAGGTGCTGGTGGAGATGGGATGGGCAGCACTGCTCGCAGGCAGGAGGTGGGCGCTGCGGGACGTGGGTGGGCGCAGGGAAGGATTGGACCCAGACAAAACTATTTTTTGCCATGAAAAGGAAAACTATGCCTTTGCTCCCTGGATTATATATATGTATGTTTTTCCCCCTGCAGTAACTGGAGAATAGAAATAAAATACAGAATTATTAACTCTAATTACCCCCAGAATTACTTCAATAACAGTGCAATTTCACAGATGGCTGCTGCGAAGACAATATGCAGGGATAAAAGGAGGCAGAGAATCCACTTCCACCACAGGAATGTTTGCAATTTATTATTTTCACATTAGCCCTTTTTTTCTTTTTCAGTTTCCTCATCTTTTCCTTAGCGGTGGTCAAATTTCAAACGCTCCAAAGCATCATCCTGATGTGTGGCCGCATCTCAGGAGTATCCCGACCCCTCTGAGCTGCAGAGCTGGGCTGGAGATTGCGCAGGAACTGGCTCTCTTGCGAACAGCAGGGATGAGCAGCAGGGATAGAGTGGAAAGGATGGGGCAGCTGGGATAGAGTGGCAAGGATGGAGCGGCAGCGATGGAGCGGCAGAGATGCTCCTGCGCTGCATCCTTCCCCGCTCTGCCACCTGCCCATCCTGGCAGCACCGGTGGGTCTGGAGGCTCCCAGCTGCAGGGCGACCTGGCTCTTCGCAGGCCAGCCGCCAACCCAGCAAGGCGGGGGACACACTCAGAGCAGCATTTCTGGGCCTGAAACTTCAGCTTTCCTGGGTTTTGTTACAAATCCGGAACTGATCCTGTTTAATACCGTTTTGCATATGTTATAAAGGAAATTGTGTTGTACAGTAGTCAGTCCCCTCCTCCTTCTGTGCAGGTGTAGCTGATTTTATTTTTATTGGCTTTCCGCATTTGCGTGGGCTCTATGAAGTTTTGCAACAACCAGAAAATTTTGGGAACTTGAAAAGATTAGATGTGAAACTGGGAAAATGTCCCCTGGCACTTGCGGGCCAGCCTCAACAGCAGCACCGGGGCTGGGACAGCCTTTCTCCTCACCTGGCTTGGGGGACCCTCACACAGCCTTTGCCAGCACTTTTGCCCACACCTCTCACCGGCACTTGGGGTGTCCGACCCCTGTCTGGGGGGGGTTGAAGTGGGTGCTTTTGCTCCCAGCCTGGCTCGCCGTCAGGTACCAGGGCACAAGCAGAACTTGGCATCGCACGGATGTTCGCGTCCCATTTCCACAGGCAGGTTAATCCAGAGCAATTTGTGCTCTGCTCCGCTGCTCCGTACCTGAACCGCAGCTCGGGGCCACGTCCTGCAGCTTTTCACAAGCACTAAATCAAAGGGGGTTCCTGGAAAGGGGATGGGGGGGTGGCAGGGGGGGAGGGGAAGAAAGGGGGGAAAAAATGCACTTTACACTGGAATGTGACCAGCCTGGGTAACTCAAACCAGAAGGCAGCCAGTGGCAAGCAGGCAGCTGGCAGGCGGCTCGTCGTGCTGGCATGGCTGCAGAACTGACCTGCCAAAAGCCTCTCAGTACTGTATAAAAAAAAATAAAAAATAAAAAGAAAGCCAGACCAAAAAGCATGCTGAACTGGAGAGCAGCATCGCTCTCTTCATTCCGCTCTGTGCTGGTGGCTCAGGGATGGGAGCCCTGCATCGGCACAGTGGAGTGAGTGATTTCAGTATACGTCCCAATGACAAGGGTGCAGAGCAGGCTCGGGGCGGATTTTGGGGTGGGACAGAAGGTGATGGGTACTGTGTGAGGGTCACAGGGTGGGCGATGAGTGCTGCAGAGGGGCAAGCCAGCTTCTCAGCCCCAAGCTGCCCATGCAGGGCCCTGGCAGGGCTTCAGAGGAGATCTGGGCTCCCAGGGATCACCTCCAGGGCCACAGGGATGGAGGGCGGGATGGAGCATGGGATCCCACCTGCATGTCCACCCCGAGCTGCTGGAAAGTGGTCCAGTGTCTCGATGCTGTCTCGGTCCCCACAGGTGGGATGACAATGGCAGTGCTGCTGAATCCAAAGCAGTTCATACTGCACCACAGCCAGGGGCTCCTGCCATCTAATCACTGTGTGTGTCCCCACTCAGGAGCAGACTCCCAGGCCGGCACCAGGCATCCTCTCCAGGGCTGCCCTCTCTCCCCTCCCCTCTGCCTCTTTTACCTCTCCTGCTCCGGTTCTGGCTCCCGACAGGTCCGAGGGCTTCCAGAGGCTGAATGAGTCACCAGGACTGGGGCAGATACTGCACGAATGCAAGTGCCGGCAGCTCTGATGACTCCATCCCTGGCTCCCTCCTCTTTGTGCTACTGGTCCCAGTAACAACCGGGAAAAGAGCCGGCAGGTCTCCCCCCCTCCATGTGTGCTACCCTTGCCCATTCATCCCTCTTGCCAACACGCACTTAAGTGGAGTACATCCAGCTTTCCCCAGGGAGCAGACGTTTCGGCGGGGATCAGCTATTTGAGTAGCTGGCTTTGAAATGGGAAGGGAAATCCCCAGACTCTGGCAGGCTGCTGCGGATGCTGCCGAAGTGTTGTGAACTCTGCACTCCGGGGCTTTCATATATTTTTCTCTTATTTCCACATTTTTCCCTTCATCTGCTGTTGAGCAGCCACTGCTCCAGAGGACACAGCTGGCTCCGGGAACCCTTCTGCGTTAAGAGGAAGGCTATTTTCTTTCCATGAAGAGAGCAGGTTTCCCTCTCTGCCCATGTCTCCCTTCCCTAATGGAAGAGTAAACTCACGCCGCTGCCTCTCTTGGTGTTTCCCTCCCAAAAGCTGGCCCAGCCTCTCCTGCAGCACCTGTCCCCATGGCTCTTCCCAAGGCAGCTCCCGGCACCCTGGGGCTGCTCTGACTGTTCTGGCCACGCTGCTGCCTCTCAGGGGACACTGCATGCTGCCTTCCCGCAAGCCCTGACGGCTTCACTCCATCATCCTTTTGCCGCTAGGAAATAATTTTGCTTGATAATGCATTAAAGTGATTGTTATTTTAGTGATCATGCTCATATTTCCCCCTCTTTGTTTTCCTGCCAGGCTTTAAGGGAAACCTAAGTCGATAAATCAGTGCTGCGAGCAGGTGTGGGAGATAGCTTTTCCCATGCTGCTGGAAGTCAGAGGGATGCTTTGAAGCAAAGACCACTGGATCCAGCAACACCTGCACAGACCCTTGGAGTGACAGGCATTCCCTCTGTCCAGCAGGCACCTTTGTCACCCCAAGAGCTGTTTTCCTGCAGCTCTACCCCGCAGCATGATGGTGAGCATGTGCTCTGAGCTGCCATGCTCAGCTCCACCACTGCATCCAGCCTGTGTGGAGCAGGGGATGGGGGCTGAGCTTCTGCCATGGGGCTGGGCAGGCGTCTGCCCCATCAGCTGCCTGTCCCTCTCTGGGATCCATGGTGGGAACATGGTGGTCCTGTGGTGGGTGGGAGCAGCGGTGTCTGCCCCAAGGGCTGCTGCGAGATGCTACGTGGCCTGGAGGCCATTCTCCTGGGAAAATGTGGCTGGTTGGGGTGGCAGGCAGTCCTCCAGACCAGGAGGGAGCCAGACTGGGAACTGCTGGGGCAGGGACATGCACAAAGCACCCAGATGAGCCAGTGCTTCCCCACGGCCGAGCGCTATCCCAGAGTCAGCCCACTCAATAGGAGCTTTCAGTCCTTCCTTCTCCTTCCCTTCTTGCTGTGCCCCGCAGCCAAGTCAGAACCCCGCCTTTGTTCACATTTTTTAAAATAAATCATTTTTGGGGTGAATTTCATGCCATTGAACAATGCCAGCCAGACCGTGGCAGGGACTATAAGGGCTCCGTTATTTGCAGCAGACACCCAGTGTGGCTGAAGGCCAGTCACAGGCAAAGCAGCTCCCTGGGACGCTGAGCATCCTGCCCTGCCACGGTGGTGGGGAAAGGCTTGTGCCCCTGCCCCCCCCGGGGCTGCTGTCACCTCCCCTCTGCTCCTGGGGAGAGCCCAGGCTGTGCCTTTGGGGCTTGGACCCCAGCAGATCCTGTCAGCCAGGGCTTGGCATTGCTGGTGCTTTCCTGGGAAGGACTGGGATACATTGGAGGAAGGACTGGGACTGCAAGGCAGGGTGGAGTGGGGGAAGGGGCCTAGGAGTGGGGCTCATTCCTGAAACACAGATAGCTTTGATAATTAGCCAGGACTGCGAAGGGAAATGATGAAAGGTAGAAAGGATTTGTTTAAGCATGGCATGTTTTATTGCTTTCCTCTCTCAAAGTCTCTCTTTAAAGTGGTTGGAAGATTTTTGCTCTTATTTTGCCTCAGATGTTGAACTTTAATTACAGCCAACGCACTGAAATACCTGTAATATGAATAAATCATGTAAAAGATTTTCC
This sequence comes from Burhinus oedicnemus, assembly GCA_008921705.1. Classification (NCBI taxonomy): domain Eukaryota; kingdom Metazoa; phylum Chordata; class Aves; order Charadriiformes; family Burhinidae; genus Burhinus; species Burhinus oedicnemus. Next base: position 42,931 of record VFFE01006628.1, on the reverse strand, counting down.
CAGGGATTCCCGCTGTCCCCGAGCTCTCCCCACCTCGCTGCCGCACACGAGGATCCCAACAGGGACCCCAGCTCAGCCCCGCAGAGTGCCTGCACATCTCGGTGGGGCCATGGAGCTCTTGCCCGTAAGCCAGAGCCGAGGCTGGGCAGATCCCGGCAGCCTGGCACTGCCTGCGGTGTCATGGGGCTGCCATCACCCGCAGGGTGCCTGTGGTGCCGGGCTGCATTTCTTAGGGAGGACCTAAGGGAAAACTTGCCACCCTTTTCCAGCCCAGAAACACCTCGATGTGATGCTTCACCTTTCCTTGCTTCTCGGTTGTGCCCGGAGGCGGTGGCAGGACTGAAGGGAAACTGTGTTTTCTGGAATGCAGTGCTCCTCTTCCCAGCCATGCCATCCCCTCTGGCTGCTGCCACCCAGGGCTGGTGGGACAAAACCCTCTGGCACGGGGCAGCCCCCCAGCCCAGCGCTCCCAGCACCTACCTTCACACACCTCTTTCCTGCCCGCAATTATTGCAAGGGATCATTAGAGTCTGCGTGTGCTAATTGCTGCAACAGTTCCTTTCCTGGGAGGAAATCGGAGCAATAGTCCATGGTTTGTTTCTCTTCCCCTCGCGGTTGGTGCAGATGTGGTTGAGCTTTCCAAGCCAGGGCCGGGGAGCCAGGGCAGCGATGCTGCTCGCGGGGCTCAGGCTGTCTGCTCCCACCAAGGATGGCTGGAGCTGGCAGCAGAGCAGCAGGTCTGCTGCGACAGCTACTGCGTGCCAGGCTGGTGAGGGGCTGCTCAGCTCAGCCTGTCCCAACTGGGGCCCTGGGGGACAGGGGAGCTGGGGGGCAGGTCTGGGGTCTGGCATGGAGGGGCTGCCAAAAGACACAGGGTGGTGGAGCAGTGTCAGCTCCACCGTGGACAGTGAGGCAATGTCACAGAATCACAGGGGTTAGAAGGGACCTCTGGAGATCGTCTAGTCCAACCCCCCTGCCAGAGCAGGGTCACCTGCAGCAGGTTGCACAGGATGGTGTCCAGGTGGGTCTTGAATGTCTCCAGAGTCGGAGACTCCACCACCTCTCTGAGTCCTGCCTTGACTTGGCTGGGGAAAGGCACGGAGAGGAGGAGAGGTGTGATGCTGTCGCATGCCCCTGGCAGCCCTGCCCCAGCTATTCTCCTGTTATTGATTATTATATATTTATTATTCATACTACACTATAAGTGCTCAGGGTTTTTTATAGGCAAACAAAGGCAGTGAGTGATGCCTCCAGGCGCTGCGCTCCCATAAATGACTCTGATAGCTCCCAGTGCTTTCCAGAGCTGCCCCGCCACCCCCCTCGATGCCCCGCATTGGGGTGTGCACCAACACGGGGTGATCCCAGCAGCAAGGGGACTGCGGCTCAGCACTGCTCGCTCAAAACTGGGGAGACGCTGTAGAAGGCTGCATAGGAAAGCCCAATTAAGATAAAATCACAAGGAATTGATTAATAATTAGTAGGTAATTAGTTATCTCTCTGCCATCTGGAGGGCTGAATCTGTTTGTGAGGCAAGTGGCTGTCTGCTGGGTGCCCCCCGCCACCTGGGCTGCCCGTGCCATCCCCCTGGCTCTCCTGCCCTGTGCTGCTGGTGGGAGGCCCTCACCAGAGCCCAGATCTCCTCCGTCATCTCCATTTTGGACACCTCTCACTTTCCTGGTTGCAGAAGTCATGGAGGCACCTACTTGCTGCTTCAGCTCTTACTTTTCAGGTTTATTCTGCCAGGCTGGAAAGGGAGAGCTCTTCCATGGACCCACCATTGGTGTAAGGTGGGCTGAGTAATTGAAGAGCACATGTGCATCTTCTGCTCGAAGCTGGAACAGCCGATGCTCAGCCTCTTCCCTGAAGAAGTGTTCATTTGTGCCAGAGACAGTGTTTTGGATTTTCAGCCTCCTCTGTTTGAACCAGGAGGTTTCTGTATTTATTAGGTGGGATGGCTGGGGAGGAAAGAAAAGACGCCAAAGCGGGGAGCCCTCCCCTTTGCTGCCCGATGTTTGCAGGGGCTCAGCCCAGCGAGTGCCCCTCGCCTGGGAGGCAGCGTGGCCAGGAGCAGCCATGCCGGCTCCTCTGCTGTCATGCCGTGTATTTTAAGTGTGATCATTTCTACACGGCTGGCTCTCTATCCTGCCTGCACACCAGAAATGCCATCAGGCACGTGACTCGCCCGGCCCCAGCCTCTCCGTCCCCTCTCCTCGGGCTGAGAGAGGGTCCCACCTCCCTGCAGTCTCCTGGGAGCGCTCGGGGAGGCTGGGCTCGCCTCTGATGTGGGCTGTGTTGTTTCCACACACATGAGCAATTGATGGCACGCCTGAGAGCACCCGAGGAGCGGGGAGGTGAGCCAGCAACGAGAGAGTCTGATTTCCCTTCGAGAAGTTCTCTGGAGGGGATTTGTCTGACAAACAGCATCAGTACAAAAACCTGAAAGCTTTCCTTTCAGGAGGAGGAATAAAAGGGCTTTGAAGACACAACGAAGACAAACACCATCTGCAAGCATCCAGAGGGTCTATGAGTTATGGGCTGCAGCCCGTATCTCACCCTCCAGCAGTGGGGCTGGAGATGTGACCCATGAGCACAGGCACTGTGCAGGGCTGGTGGGCCAGGAGGGGGTCACCCCCAGCTGGGGAGCAAGCATGAGGGCTTAGGGAAAGCTGTCATCTATCCCTCTGGCTCTGTCATTCAGAGACTGGATACTGAGAGCACCATTTCATCCTTCCCCAGCCTTGGTAGATGTCGGGGATGTCTTGCTATGGGTGGTTCATCCTCCATGGGTATCTTACCCATGAGGGCAGGACTTGATGCTGGCAGAGCCATGCATTTCTCTGGCCCTCAAGGCCCGCTGCGATAACGGCAGTCCTGAATTTGGGCCAGGGAGTTTTCTTTAGCTCTCCCTGCGGTAAGAGCGTGCTGGAGAACTTGAGGGCTTTTCAAGACCTTGCCGGGGCTTTGCTAATGAACCCCTCCCCGTGCCACATATTTCATCACAAACCCAGAATGAAACCACAGAAGTCCACGGAGAGGCATTTCTGCTGCTCCAGAGACAGCAAAAATGTTCACATGCAAATGTGTCTGGTTTTTGCTTCCATTTTGGAGCCCAAAGTAACGTCGTGCCTCTTATTTTCTGGTTAACAGAGCTGCCCTGGGCAGAGGCTTGAAATCTGAAGGCATGTATTGTCTTTCTTCTGGGAAGAAAACAGGAGGGAGAAGCTGACTTGTAATTTGGAGGAAATCAAAGCCCTAGCCAAAGGGAAGGGGTGAGCTGTGCTGTCTTTCTATCAGTGTCTGCATTATCTGTGTCTCTTATCCCCCTGGATCAGAGGCCCTGCGGACATCCCTGAACAAGACATGGGATTTTTCCACCACCACTGCCAGTCTCCCCACAGCGAGGCACACGTTGGCCGGCTGATTATATACTCCATGTCCTTGGAGATCTGGTGCCCCAGTTTGAGAAAAAGCCTTTCGGTGTAACTTTAGTGGCATGATGCAGCATGTCCTTGGGCAGACAGAGCCGTCCCCTGTCCTCCTGCTGATGGGCACTCTCAGAGATTCATGTCAGCTTTCCCAAACTTCCCAGGCCCTTCATTATCCTGTTATCATGAATCCATGGGATCCCTTCCTTCCTGCTCTTCTCCATCTTGCACAGCATGCCACGGTACACCGCTTTCTGCAGCATACTCCATAGACTGAGCCCTGCCTGAGGTCCACCCGGGATGTCCCTCATGGGGTGAGGGTGCACAGAGGGTGCTCGGGGAGTCACCTGCATCTTCCCCCTTGCTTGTGCTAAAGGACTAATGGAAACCTTAAGTTGCATCTGCGTCTTATTGAATAACAATTTAATATTGTATATTAGTTACCATTCCTCTCAGCTCCTCCTCCTCTACTCCATGGCTGGTTGCTGCTTTGCTAATTATTCAGCATCTTCTTCCCATCCGCTGGAGAAGGAAAAGTCTGTGAGATGAAGTCCACAGACCATGAAGACACACACCAATGTGGTGCCTTGGTCCCAGAGGGAGAGTGAGGTGGCTGTTTCCCATTACTCCCTGGCTCCTGGGCTCGGGAAGGTCCTTGCTGCCCATTTGTTGGCCTCCAGAGAGGGGCAGCTGGCTGAAGGAAGGTCGCAGAAGAGAGGAGGTGAAGGCTGGCTCTTGGTTCTGGGCTGGGAGAGCTGTGGTGCTGGTGTTGTGGGGATGCTGGTGTTAACCTGCCTTTCCCTCAGCCACTGCCTTGATCAGCAATGCGATCAGCCACTTTCTGCTCTGCCCTTAATTTCCGCCATTTGTAAAATCTGAGTTGTGCCAAAGTGGTCGCAAGACTTAATTCATATTTATTACTCCTTTTGAAGGAGAAAAACGGCTCCATGAATACTGAATATTAGCAGCTTGGAGAGATGGACTGATGCCACCAGAAATCCCTTGGCTGGTGAGGATGGGGTTTGTGAATGCTGGGTTGCATTTTGCCCCCACACCACTCCAACTGGTCCAGAATGGTGGAATTTCTGTGCTCATGTGGGTTTGCTTCTATTTTTTGGCTATTACTTCACCCCTGACTAAGTTTTGCCCTCTGCAAACAGAGCAGGACAGAGCCAAGAGCAGGTGTCAGGGCATCGGCTAAATCCATCAAATAAATGGGAAATTTCCTGTGAGCACCAGTGAGCCTGGGCTGGAGCCAGGTTCTTCTGTTGATATTTTAATGACGATAAACGCAATTAAGGATGAGAGAGAGGAGCATTAAATTAAATAAAGTATCAAAAGCTTGAAGATTCTTAGCTGATGGGGTCATAACTGTCTCTTGGGTTTCTGTAGGCAAGTGGCAGGTGTTGCTGGATTACCTTCCACCCGTAGGGCCGTCAGTCTGTCTGCTGCCTGCCGTGGTGCAGAGTGACTAATCCCGACCTTGTGGCACATCTACACCCAAGTGCAGAGGCACAGCACCAGGTAACTCCATGTCCCCCAGCATCCCACCCCATTGAGGAGGGGTGTTTCGATGTGTGCTGTCTTGCTGCTGCCCCAGCCAGGCGGAGCCCTGTGCCAGCTGGTGATGGGAGGTCCAGTGACCAGCCGCAGTCATCGTCTCACAACTGGGAAGCTCCAGTGGTGGGGTTGATGGGGTCTTAATAGCTCATCTCCATTAGTCCCCAGGGCTGTGGTGGTACCAATGGCCAAACCCACTTGGCTCCTGGAGGAGCTGGAAGAGCCAAGGAAACCCAGAGCCCAGCTGGAGCTGTGATGGGCCAGTGGTAGCATCGTGTAGGGGAATCACCGGTGGTCCCCAATGGCTGTGGGCTTGGCAACTTGGTGTTTGCTGGTTCCTGCTGGGGCTGGGCAGCTGTGAGCACAGGAGTTCTGCCTTTGGGTATGGTGGCTCTGTGTCTGCCCATGCCGTATCTCCTGTATCTGCTCCTTGAGCCTTACTAGGGGGCAAGGATAGGAATAAGGGGGGTTTTGGTGGGCCTGTACTAATTGCCAGGCTTCACTCATGCTGGCACATGAGGCGTGCTGAGCGGCAGGCTTACGATCAGCATTAGCGTTCCTAACGAAGTCCCATGGGCTTCCCACCTTCCCTTGCCCCTTTTATAACAGTCACCGCTCCTAGAGAATTTAAAGCTCCTTTTGTTAGGGACTAAAAGCGGCCTTAAAATAATCATTAAAAATGGAATTATATTAATTTAAAAGAGAGCCATTCAAAGCTGGCTTTCTTCTAGCCCTGACAGGTTTTTCATCTGAGTTTGCCTCACCTTAGGTGGGCCAGGCATGAGTCTGCGTCTGTCAGACCTGCCCAGGAGAAGTTCCTTCGCCCACCCCCTGCACAGCACGGTGGATGGGAATGTCTGCCTGGGGGGACAGTGGCTGTCCCCCATCCTGAGCACTTCTCATGGCTGCTGGCCACAGGGATACAGAGGATCAGAAGAGATCTGCTGTGGTGGCCTGGGAGCATTGCACCAGCTGGGAACACCAGTTGCTCCAGCCCTGGTTTGTCCTCGCCTTCCCAGCACGGGCAGCTCTGCCCTGGGCAGCAGGACTGAGCTCCAGCTCTGAGACTCCGCGTGCAAAACCCAATGCACAGGGTGATAAATGCACCAGCCTGGTCCTGGGTTATTTTTTGCCCATTTCAGAAAATTATAGCACAACTGATGGATTTTCAGGCCAGAAGGGACCACCGTGACCAGCCAGGCTGACCTCCTGCATTCCACAGCCTGCTGCCTTGGCAGAAAAATCATTGCTTTTGCTCAAGCTGAAACATATTTTTTAGAAAGATACTCAGTCTCCATTAAAAGACTTCGAGTGATGGAGATCCCACTCTGTCCCTGGGGATTCGTTCCAACGCTTAATTGCTCTGACTGCTAAAAATGTGCTTCTTATTTCTAATCTGGATTTGTCTTGTTTCGGCTTCCAACTAGGGATGTTGTAATGCCTTTTCCTGCTAGATTAAAGAGCCGTCTGCTATCAGAAATCTCTTCCCCATGCATATGCTTGTAGACCGTGAGCAAGCCACCTCTTGGTCTCCTCAATAAACTAAACAGCCGGAGCTTCTTCGCTCTGTCACTGTAATGCATATTTTCCACTGCCTTGACTCATTCCCAGCTCTTTTCTGAACCCATTCCAAGTTCTCCTGCTCTGGTTGGAAGCGCAGATGAGAGCACTGAAGGCAGCATCCTTGCAGTGGGCTCCTCGTGCCATGTGGCCGGGTAACAACGTTTCTCCCTCCTCCTCCTTTTTGGATGCAGCCAAGGATGACGCTCATCTCCTGAGCCCCCGTGCGTGCTGCTCGGGCTGCGGGTCCGCGCTGCTGCTCAGGTAGGCATGAGCAGGACAGGACGGCTTGTCTGTGGATGCACGTGCACCTGCCAGGTTTGCAGGACCTTACTATTTCGGGTCCACCGAGCTGGAGGCAGGGATGCTCGGGACAGGCTGAGCTGCACCGCCAGCTCTGCTCAAGGCTTGGCTGCGTGGAGGGCTTCCCAAAAGTGGGAAAGAAGAGGGAACCCAGACATCTATGTCCACCCCCGTAACCCTCTCCTAATCCTGCCCTCTTTCACCTAGTTTCCCAAGTTTGGTGCTGAAACGGGGTGGGATTTATTAGGGCCAAAGACAGCTCAGTGGGGTTTGGTAGGGGTGGCTGTGGGAACGGGGAGGGGGAGGAAGGGCTGGCTGTCATCCAGCTCGTCGTTAAAAGTCAGCGTGGTGGGATTCACCCGCCGGATCATTAGTGCAGGGACTCTTGTAGCTGTTGGAGCTGTGAGAGCAGCTCCCTGTGAGATTAATCATCTGTGACCCATCCGGGCTGTGTTTTGGTCTCCTTTCTGAAGCCCATCCCATTCCTGTTCCCTACCCACGGAGCAGGCTTGGCTCTGACGCCGGCCAGAGGTCGGTATTTCTCTTCCCTTCACAACAATGGAGCACTGGGCTGCAGCAGCCGACACATAGCAGCGTGCTGATGGTTGCCAGCTGCGTTGCCTTAACATCTTCCCATTATCTCCATACTGCTGGCTAACCCTATCTTGGGGGAAGCTTCGTCCTGACTTTGGCAGAGGAAAGAGTCTCCCTCCCAGCATGGAAAGTTGGCCGGGTGCTGGCTTGCTCTGCCCTGAACATCTGCTGCCGGCTTGGCGGGGAGCGGGGCTGCACGCTGGCGCTGACATGAGGGGTGTGCAGGAACACACACAGCCGTGCCATGCCGTGCCGTGCCGCACCGCACCACGCTGCACCGTGCTGCCTGCCGCCCCCCCAGCCGGAGCCCAGGGCGGGGGGCTCCAGCTCCCCGCAGCCCCTGGGAAATCCACCGGCAGCACCTGCCCCAGCACACACTCCATGTCCACGCACCGACTCGTGTGTTGCGACCACACATCCATCTCTGCCCGTCCCCTGCTGCGGGCACCGCTCACGTGCACACAAGTGTGCACACACATGCGTGCACACACACGCACCCCTTGCTGGTCACATACACGCACTGCTGCAGAGCAGAATTGGTCTCTGGGCACATGAACCGCTCTACATCAAAGCAGGAACAGCCGGAGCCTTGGCTAAAGTGCAAACAAAACCTTTTTCTGAAGCCCTTGGTGGTTACGGGTGCATGTATTTCCTCCTGTTACTTTCTCATGGCTTTGCTTCACCATGTGCAGGCTGGGACCAGACTGAGAAAAGCGGAACTATGCCAAAAAAAGCCCTTTCTGCTTGATGCAAATGCCTGAAATGCAGAGGGGCTGTGTCTGTACACAAACAGCAGGGTGGTCTTTGCCAAGGGGAAGGACATTCACCTGGGACATCCCTGTTGTCCTGTCTGGAAGGACGCAGGGGTTTATTTCAGCCCCTTGGCAGGAGCCTGCTTAGTGAGGACCAGTGCTCTCTGGATGAAAGTGCCAGGGCCCAAATCAGTTAAGGGAGGAATTAAGCCCCCGAGCTGGTCCTGGCCAGTGAGCCGCAGCGCGAGGTGGGACACGGAGCAGCCAGACCAGCAGGTCTGGATAAGCCGGCAATGCCTCTGGCCATGGACCTGCGATGAGGACAGCCGGGTGCTGGTGGAGTGGGGTGGGAGCACCAGCAGCGTTATAACCCTGCGGGAAGCAGGGAACTGTGGGGATGGGACTGATGGACATCGGCTGCTCTCCCTGCTGCAATGCACGTGGGGATTTTGTCTCACAATAATGCAATATGCTGCACACAGCTGCAACACTCGTAGGGCTCGAGATGCTGTCTTGCAGGGATGCTGCATGCTCTTTGCCCTGTGTTACAGAGCGGGGCCGGGCTGCAGCCACCCCGGCGTCCTGTCCTGCGCTGCCAGCACCAGCCTGCTCCCTCAATGTCGTAGGGATGAGAAAGCCCAAGCTCATGGAGCCAGCCCTGCCTCTGGACATGGCACTTTTGCTGAGGCAAAGCAGCAGCCCAGTGCCGCGGAGCCTCTCCGCATGGCTCTCCGAATCTGTGGGCTGCGGAGGAGCCATGCAGAGGGAAGGAGCCGGGGGCAGGCTGAGTGGAGCGGTCCTGCCAAAGTTGTAGCATGAGAGGGAAAATGAGAGTCCCAAATAATTTGAGAACCTGAATGTCTCTTGCTGTTCAGGTTTTGTGAACATCCTTAACGGAAACACATGTGAAACACGCTCTCTGTGGATCTACACGAGAAGCCTTTTCCGTTTTTGCTGCGTTAGCAAACTGCAGACGACTCTTTCTCTCCACCGTGAACTACTGAGCAGGGACCCTGGACTCTCTCCTCCATTTTCATTCAGAGCCTCTGCCAGCGTCATAAACCCAGTAAAACGTTATGGCACTTTGCACCCACTGGGAAACCAAATGTATTTTAATGTATATTTAATAGATTTCAGGTCTTTCTGTTATTAAATTTGCTTTTCATTCACCCCCTCCCCCTCTCTTTGGTGCATGAGACTCAATGGGAAATTTTAAGTGTATTAAACCAGCATCTCACAGAAACAAATCCAGATGGCCTGGTACAAATCAGGAAAAAAATCGCATCAGAATCTATTAGAATCTCAGCCCAAATGCAATGCACATTTCATCAGGCAGAGACCGCCCCGTTACTCAGCTCCTTGCTACATGACAGCCAGGAAACATGTGCTTTCTTGTCTGGGCTTCTTGGGAAGGTGATGGATTTGACAGCCTGGAAGCTGCGGGCCAGATTCCCCTTTGCTGTGCGCTGGTGGAAATAGGCACTAAGGCGGTTGAGGTCAGCTGGGGCATTCTGGTTTTCCCTTGCTCTAACTGGGAGCTGAACATGACCCTCCAGCTCTGGCTTCCTCAGAGGAGGGAAGGGAGGGTGCAAACCTCCTGGTCCCACAGCATGATGCCCCAGGGACTCTTCTTCCCTCCAGATGTGGAGCAGGACCAAGCTGCCCAGGTCAGGTCCTACCTGTCCCCTCCAGCCTGCACCAGCAGACTCCATTCCCGTTGGTCTTCTACCATCAGTGCTTGGTGTAGGGGAGCTGGGCTCTGGGATGCTGCTTTTGGGGTAGCAGAAACAGCTCAAAGGAGAGGTAAGCCTGAAGCAGGAGCATCGATGGCTTTGGCAGGGTTTCCTCTCCCCTCTGCCTCCCAGTAACACATGATAGAATCACCGGATGGTTTGTGTCGAAAGGGACCTATAAAGGTCATCTTGCCCAACCCCCTCTGCCATAAGCAGGGACATCTTCAACTAGATCAGGTTGCTCAGAGCCCCGTCCAGCCTTGAGTGTTTCCAGGGATGGGGCATCTACCACCTCTCTGGGCAACCTGTTGGAGTTGGAGATGGGTGCGAATCACTATCCTGCCTGGGGCTCTGCTGCCAGCAGAAGATGCTCGGCAGGTCACCCTGGCCATCCCCTGCCAGCACACGTGTCCCAGGAGTGAGGTTCCTCCAGGTCACGTGGCGTGGACAGGATTGCTCACAGATGCTTTGCAAGATAAATATGACCACCGCTCCCCAGTAACTCATTTTCCGCGCTTTATTAGCATTTCAAACCACAACCCCTTCCGTTCTGGTGAGGAAGACAACCCAGATTACCAGGTGAACACAGATTGCCTTCCTTTCTTCTGGAGTGAGCACCGGCAGCCAGTGGGCCGCAGAGACAGGAGGGAGCAGAGACAAGGGCCTGGAGAGGGCATGATTATTTATTTCATCTGCACTGACATTTCTGAAGCTCAGTGGAATTTCCCCCCAGTCTCCGTGCCCATTCCTCCAGTGCGCTCAGCCAGGCTCCCTGCACGCCCCCTGCTCTGTTTGCCTTCAGTTAATATTCAAGCAAACAGAATGAGTTACGAGGAGGAATGTCCATGGAAACAGTGAATTTTAAGGCACTCTTGTAAAATATTCATAGAAAGCAAATTTTGAATTAATACAAAATGTGTGCACTGAAGACCCAGTGCTAAGAGTCATCTACTCAGGGAACGGAAATAATCCCATATGACCTATACGGCCAATAAAGCAGCTTGACTTTTGAATTCTTGCAGTAAACTGCCTGTGAACAAGACACAGGCCAAGAATTATTTGCAGAAATTATTCATTAAGGGCCTAATCCAAAACCCAGCTAAGTCAGTGGAAAGATCCCCCTATGTTAGGCCCCAAATAATTTTGGATAATGAATACATTTGAGAAAACAGTGATCCTTTCCCGGATAACTCAACAACCAGAAAAAAAGAAGCAAACTTCACCGAGCAAAGTTATGGGCTGTAAATAACCAGTGGAGCGGCTCTCACCCCAGATGCATCTGCTCTTCCCTGGCCACAGGAGACGTGTTGGGCGCTGTAGGATGCACAACATCCCTTTCCCTGTGTCCGCAGCTCTCACAGGGATGGGGACCAGCATGGGACACCTCCTGCAGGGACAATGCCGACCTGACCCTGCGCATCCCCTTCCACAGGGTCCCATGGGGTTACTGAGCAAGGCAAGTCATGGAAATAGATAGGATAAGGCCAAATCCTGCATGCTTGCTGCTCCCCCTAACACACAGCTCATCCCTTCCCCAGTAAATCAGCCTGAAGAGATGGTTATTTGTTGTGGCTTCTCCAAGTATCTAATTGCAAAGTACCCTGGGAGAGTCAGGAGGAATAGTATGGCAAGAAAATATATTATTATTGTTATTGCTGTTATTATTATTATTATTCTTATTACTATTCCTATTATAACATGGCAGTAATTCCATCAACAGATCGTGGTGACACCATAAAACAGAAGAGCAAGGCTTGAAATCGCCTGAGGCCCTCAGCACTGGAATGACACAATTAATAGCTGTATATTTTTATTGCCACATTTAATATTATACATTAAGCTCCACAAATCTTGCCATATTATTAAATGCTGCTTTTTATCCTGCTTTGGTTTCGTTTGCGTTCGTTTGTTGCTCAGGATGATGGGTGGATAATACCAGTGGCTGGGGAAGTTTGCTTCGCCTCTGAAAATTGCATCCCATCTCCGGTGGTGACGGAGGGGAATACACCCGGGGCTGAAAACAGTCAGAACACGAGAGCTGCCGTGGCATTGGGAGGTGGAGGGAATTGTTCCCAAATGCCCTTGTCCTAGTGGGACAGATTTGGGACCAGTCAGGAACCCTGAGCGGGCAGCGATGGGGAACCAGAGACATGGGAATTGCAGCACCATAGGGACCGGTGGGGGAAATGGCTTAAAAAAACTCACCCAAAACAACACTGCGCTATATTTGTAAGCTATCTATATAAAACATATCTGCATTCAATATCAGTGTAATGGGAAGCCAGTGTCAGGGAGTGTGACCCTGAGTCCATCTGGATGCAATTCTAGCTTAACATCTGAAAATCAAATACATATTTTTGAAGCCTATCAGACAGAAAGGGCTCTTTTTTTTTGCTTCTCCCTCGGCGTGTGTATGTCTCTGATGTGCGCGCATGTTAATGGGGTTATTGTCGTAAGGGTGTGACACCACCGTTCGCAGGAGACGGAGCTGCCTTCCCCCGTCTGGGTCAGCCTCACGCCGGCCGAGCTCTCGGCCGCATGGCGAGGGCTGGAGTCCCCCCACTCCCCCCACTGCTGGTTCACTTATGGGTTCACAACCAGGGCAAGGCACCCCTCCGGCTCTTCTTGGGACCCAGGACGGGGAAAGGCTTCCTTTATTTTACTTGAGGTCATGGATATGCGGCAAGAGTGGAAATTCACGTTCGGAGACTCCCTTGTGCTCAGTATAGCTTGGAAAATTTGGAGGAAGAAAGCTGTTCCAGTGCGCGGGGTTGGCAAGTCCTCCCCAGCTCCTCTTCCAGCACTGCCCCCAGATTTTATGGGATTTCATGCATTTGAATGTTCACAGAAATATGATTTCCTTGCTTGCTGCACCGAGCCCCCGACTCAGAGGAGAGCCGGGAGGAGCGAGGCGAGTGCTCCCAACAGCGGGAAGTATCTGCAGCCGGGGAAAGGCTGAGCTGGTGCGTGTGAGCATCCATGCCGAGCCCCGCTCCGCCAACCCGGGCACGGCGCAGGCACCACGTGGCTGATGGCAGGCGGCCAATCCAAACGCCATGGTACATGAACTACAAGTAAACACAGCTTGAGTTTCACATGTCAAATATGCTCAACAAACTGCTGGCGGATAATCTACAGGCCAAGAAACCAGACATAAAAAGTAGATGATGAATCAGTTGCAATGATGAATAAATTAGGGACTGTAACAGTTTGCCCATAGGCGGCTCGGAGAGGACGAGGAGGAAAAACTCAGCACACACACAACTCGCTGCCAGTTATTTGCCCAGAGCTCAGTTTTCCTCCTAGCAAGACTTTTCCCTCGTGGCCCCAAGGCCTGGGGCAGGCCCCGCTCCACGCAGACAAGGCCGGGGCTGCATTCTTGCTCTTCAGGGCTTTGGATAAGTGAAAAAAAGGGGTTTGTGCTCAAGCAGTGTCAACTTAGCAGCTGCATAGGAGGACCCTCAGCATCCCATGCAGAGCCCCCCAGGTGGCTGCCCACCCAGGCTGTGGCCATGAGCACCACGAATGATGCTGCTGCCCTCTCCTCTTCCCCACCCCTTTTCTCAGCTGATCTCATTTTATTCTGGTGCAACTCTTGGGGTGATGGGTTGGGCAGGGCTGGTGGGGGGTGCCCATGGAGGGGCTGGCAGGGAGGGTGACAGAAGATGCACCCAACGTTCTCCCACTCGTCGTTCTCCCACCCAATGTTCTCCCACCCAACGCTCTCCCACGCTGGGGTGATATTTCCAGCCCCTGTTGATTTAATTGGCCAGAGCTGCACATGGCAGCTGGAAAGCAAAGTTCCCATCTTCCAAACTCAAACAGGAAGATTCATTAACCGTAAAAATATACAGAGCCCCAGCCCTTCAAAAGCCTGCAATTTATTTTACTCAAGGCAGCCAAACTTTATATAATCTGAGATGAATGCAGGGATCAGGGAGCAGGCGAGGAGGAAGGGGGCCGAGAGCGAGCGCAGGGGACGGCGGCGGGGACGGAGGTGGAAGGGGAGGAGGAAGGCGGCTATTAATGAAAGGACAGGCACTGGGGAAGCCGGGAAGAAGGGGGCTTTCCAGGAGGACGGCTAGCGTGGGGGCAACACTGAATGATTGATGAACAGGCGAGCCGAGCAATCAACATGCCACTTTATCCAGCCAACAAACCTGGAGCCGTTGGTATTTATACAGGCCCCAGCGTGATTATTATTGTAAGGGAGATTTCTCTAATCAAAACTCCAAAATTACACACAGGCCTTTCTGATTAATATTCCATGATAACAGCAATAGGGCACATCTGGCAAAGGAGCCATGATTTTTGCACTCCCAGTGTCCATTTATTTGTGTGACGGAAGAATAACAAACGACTCCTCCGGTGCTGCCAGTGCACCCCGGGGTGGCAGGTTCCCATCGCAGGGTGTTTGCCATGCTGGCCACACTGCGTTGCATCTAAAATGATGCTCAGCTGGCACAACACTATGCTGCAGGGCCTGGAGAAGCGGTGCCGCGGCTGGGGCTGTGCCGGCGGTGGTGGCGGCAGCGGTGCCGGCAACCCTGCCGTGCAGCCGCGCTGCCTGCCTGCAGGCGCTCCGGCTTCGGGAACCTCCTGTTGAGCCACTCGCTGGCCGCACTGCTCCACTTATCCCTGGTGTGACGCGACCGATGCTAATGTGATTTTTTTTTTTGGAAGCCAGGATGGAAACAGTCTAACCTCATATTATAAAAAATAACAAATATGTGCACGGCAGCATGGCAAGGAAATTCCATCTGGGCTTTCAGTGACACGAGCTCCGCTCTCGGGCTTTGTGGTATGTCCAGGGACGCACAGGCTGGTGACAGCCTTCGCCTGGTGTTACATGGCTGTTTAGGGATGATTCCTCTTACTTGATGGAGGGGGCAGGACTGGGGCTGGCTTCTTCCCCAGCAGCTGGCTGCGGAGGGGGGACCATGCTCATGCACCCCAGGGAAAGGTCTGGGATCCTCCTCCTCCTTGCAGCCAGTGGGATGTTGGGCTTGATCCGGCCATGATGTGCTCCACCAAGAGGAACTGATAACCAACTCCCGTCTACCGCAGGTAGTAACAGGCACATTCATTTTTCAGAGGCATATATTAAGCTGCTCCGACTGGAAAATGGTGATGTCCTCCTTCATGCTGCCGTGCGAGGGAGGGCACTTTGGACTGGGAAGCGCAAGTGCTCTGCTGAGCTACTGAAAACTGAGCATAAATAACCACTGGTGCTTATGCAAATCCTTCCTGCCCTTCACACCTTGTGTGTGTCTGTCCGAGTAGCTGCAGACAGGTCCTGGCAGCAAACCTGCCCGTGCGTGGCACCGGACCACGGGCGAGGGTGCATCAAAGGAGAGATGCTCTTTTACACCCCTGAGATGAGCAGGTGGGAGAAGAGTCTTGTTTTTTCCGAATAGAGGGATAAACTGGCTCCTGTATTTTTTGAGCAGTAGGCAGCGCAGCAGCACGAGCAGAACTGGAAATGCCTGTGGGGGAGAGTATACTCATGGGAATCTGGTGTAATGGGAATCTCACAAGATTTCCAGCTCAGCTGGAAAGCTTAAATGGGCTTAGGAGAAGCTTTGGATGAAAACTGCTGCTTTTGGATGCTTTAACCAAATGTCCAAAGACTCCCTTGACACAGGCTTCTATTGCTTACCAGCCTGGAATGGTGATCCTGGATGGAGGACTATAAATGTACCTTTTCTGCCCAGAAACACGCCTCTTCCCACCGCACCATTTCTTGTGGCACCGTATCTGCAGGCAGCGCCACTGCCCCTCCAGCTGCACCGGCTGCTTCCCCTCCCGGGGCTGGGAGCTGCCTACTTGCCTGGCGGAGACCATCCTGCCCTCCCTTGCTTTTCCAGGCAGTGCCTGGACATAATAAAACGTGACCCTCTGTCAGCCTTCTCCTGACCTTCACGTACTTGTCTGTTCAGTTGACCAGTCAGTGAGGAACAGCTGCTCTTTTGAAGCACGTGGGGAAAAGGTACGGGTCTTGCATGGAACAATGAGGGATGGTGATGTCTACCTCCAGATGAGAGCTCTCAGGACTTCAGGGTAGGATCCAAGTGGGTTTCTGCTGAAGGCAGCCAGGCAGGAATTAAAATCTGCGGGGGCAAGAGAAAGAGGAGAGAGATGCAATCATAAATTCCCAGTTACTTCATGGGCATCAAGGGCAAGTGACGGTGCTTTTGGCTGCTTGCTGGCCTCAGCAGCCTGAGACCATGCAGTCTGTGGTCTGTTCACCACCTCCGCTGTCCCCCTCCCCGAAAGCTGCGGTTGGGGTAGCTCAGAGGAGAGCAGCGCGGAGGCTGGGATGCTGCCGGGCAGGGCGTGCTGGGGCAGAGGGGTGGACTGGATAGGTCTGTGCTGTCTCCGATTTCCACCTTGCTGCCAAGTTTGGTTCCTCTCTAAGCCGAGTTACCTGGAGCTGATCTGCAGCCAGCATGCAGGTTATGCATTATGGGAGATTTATGAGGCATGATTTATGGGGCCGGTTGCTGTGCTGGTGTTATATACCCTGACTGAGGAGTCCAATTTTATGCATAAACTCTGTTTTTGGATCACTGTACCTCCAGAAATAGTGGTTAAAAAAAACCCACTTTCCAGTCACCCACTGTTCCCAGGGCTGGGGAACGGTACAGGGTCTGCTTTGGTGCCATCTCATTGGCTTTGGTGCCAGAAGGGAGCTCCTGCAGCTCCGCAGCCTCACCAGTGGCATTGACCCTGCTCTCCAGACAGCGAGCCTGATCCCAAGACCCTTCCTTCACCAACAAAAGGCTCCACTGGCTGCAGCCACTTTGGGATGCTGCACGGCTGGCCACAGTGCTCCAGGGAGGAGGTGGCAATGGCCACGGCGGGTGGCTCGTCCCCAGATCCCATCACCTGCTGCTCCCTGGCAGCTGTCCCCAAGTAGAAAGCAAATCCCCGCAGGCAGCGCAGGGCAAAAGGGCCAAGGACCGCTCCGTTCCCTGATGGACACAGACCATCTGTCCCCTCCGTCCTTGACATTCCAGCAGAGCCGTTCAGCCGCTCTCCGGCTGTGACCCACTGGCAATTTCCCTTGTCCTGCAGTCCATTAGGAAACGTGCCACAGCCTGGGGACACAGCTGCTCCTTGTGCCAGAGCCCGGCCCGGAGGGAGCGCGCGCTCGGGTGGGATGGAGCCATCCCACACCTGTTTGCACTCGCTGGGTGACGCGGGGGCGAGGGACGGCTGCTTTCATCCTGCAGACAAGGTCGTGCTCGCAGCTTCGCTCTGGAGAGACCCGGGGTCAGGGCTGGAGGGGCATTGCCACCTGGCTCCCATTAGGAGGGCTCCTTTTTCCGGAAGAGGGCTGTGTCATTCCTCCACTCATGCCAATTATCCCGCTAGGTCTCTATTAGCCTGCACAAAACAAACCCTCCCTGTCCTGCGCTCTGACAGCCAAGCAGACACGTACTTGCCGAGGCGCTTTCCCACGTGCCAGCCATCGGCCACTCTTTCTGGGTTGTGGATACTGCAAACAGCCAGTTTCACCTTCCCCTTCCTCTGCTTCAGGCAGTTGCTCTCATTTTTCTTCTTTTTTCCTTTTTTTTCTCTTCCCCCTGTTTGGCTGGGGTGAGATGTGGCTCCCCGATGAGGTTGGCTGTGCCTCAGGCATGCCAGCAGCGCAGGGTGCCAGCCAGAACAGTGAATTTAATGGTCCAGAGCCCTCTAAAATTAAGGCAGAAGGGTAGTTATGAGTAAAAGCGATAGCCCCTCGCTCTCCACAGCATCCTGGCTTGAGGGGAGCACTGCACTTTTGGAGATGCCATCTCCAAGGCCCCTGTTATGGTGTTTAGAGTAGAAAAACAGCTCCTGGACTGCAAGGGTTTTCTCCAGCTGCTCTTGGACTGCTCCACCATCAGCTCTCTGCTCCTGGGGAACAAATCAAGTAGCAAACCACTGAGGTTTGCTGCATGGCTGCCCTCCCCACGGCTCCCCAGGTAAGTGTTGCTGTAATAGGATTTGGTCCACATCCCTGGAAGCCTCTCTGAGGAGGATGTGGGGTTTTCAAGCGCGTTAACTCCTTCATGCACCGGAGAGGGTGAAACCTCACCATGGCCACATCAAGCCCAAGGCTTTGCTGAGAGCCTCGGCCAGGGGACTGCAGCTGTGGGAAGCAGCTGGTGGCTTTTTGGGGGTTGTGGGATAAAACCTCCTCCTGCCAGCGATGAAGGGGAGAGCCAGCCCTTCCTCAGGGGGGGAGAAAGGACACGAGGAAAATCATCCTGTGGGGACCCAGCACCTGCAGCAGTGCTGTGGGGATGGAGCCTGAACCTGGGCTTGGACCCGCTGTTGCTGCCACAGAGACCACCGGCTTCTCCACCTCCATGAGGGGCACCCAGGGCTGGTGCCCTGCGTGTGCCATGCTTTGCCCCCAGCACAGCCCTTGGCATGCCATGCTGGGCTCACTGAAGTTGCTGAACCTTTTCTGCATTTCTGTTCTCATCCCATTGCCGGAGCCATTGTTTAACAGCAGAAAATACCAGATCAGATCCCTTAAGCCAGCGGATTGAATGTGAGAATAAATTGCCTCTCACAAAGAGGGGTATTCGGCACGCCTGCACGTGTGGCTCTCTGCCTGTGGTTTTTGCTGGTTTGGCTGGGAGAGTCCCTGGCACAGAGGGCTGGTGCTGGGGCTGCACTCCACTGCAATCAGGGAGCACCCACAGCAGCAGGACCATCGTGTCTGGGGACCGTGGAAATGCAGGGAAGCAGAGACCTCACCTGCTGATGGGTATGGATGTGGGAAAGTGGTGTGAGAGCAGAGATGGGTGCTCAGGGCTTCCCTTCCACCATCCCTGCATCCCTTCCCAGAGCATCTCTGCTTTGGGCTTGGGAAAGGGCAGCTTCCTAATAGCTTCTGTTTATCCCAAACAGCCGGGACTTGCCTTCACGCCAAACTAGAGGTTATTTGAGGCTGCTGTCTTGTTCATCAGATCCTCATGTTCCATTTAAAAAAAAAAAAAATTAAAAAATCATCCAAATCAGAATAAAAACAGCCTGCAACATCTTATGAGAAAAACCCTCTGTGCATGAAGCGATGATACCCAGCATGGAGCACCGTGTGCGAGGCTGAAACCCCAGCTCTTAACCGGGGCACTTCTGAACTCAGCTCAGCTGCATGGCTCTGGGTGCCAAACGGCAGAGGGATGCCCGGCGGGCACTGGGTCCCACGCTGTTGTGTCCCCACGGGGGCTGTGGTGTGGGCACCTTCTCCCCCATCTCCCCCGTCGTGGTGGTTAGCCTTGCCCAGGTCCTCATGCCAGGGGATGGGAGCAGCCCAGGGCAGGCTGTGGGCGGGAGGTGGCTGGGAGCTGTTGGGGGGTCCCATCTGTGCAGCCCATGCAGAGGAACCCACTGGGCTCCAGAGCAACTGCCCACCGTGGAGCCGTGGGACCCCAGGGCTGCCGGGGCCCCAGACTGGAGCGACTGGAAATGGGGAAGATTCACAGCACAGAGATTGAGACTATAAAGGGAGCTGAGGAAACTCATAAGGAGGTGTAAATTGGAACAATATGGGCTGTGTCGTGTCCTGATTTGGCTTCGGGGAATTAAGAGCTAATCTTTTCCCTGAGACTGGGATTGCTGGAGTTGTGCATGCAGCACACAAGGGAGTTTGTGATCTCCGAGTAAAGCCAGCAAGTGCCAATGCAGGAGATGCAGGACTGAGAATTTAGATGATTATTTTTACATTTGGTCTTTCTGTGGTTATTGAGGTGCATGTTTAAAGTAAAAGCCGCCTTCTGCAGATTTGCTTTTTTAATAAAGGATCCCTGTGTGCGCTCAACCGAGAGAAATAGGTAACAAATTGGTGACAGTGGGTTGGAAATCGGTGCCAGCGGGTTGTAAACTGGAGGCATCTAGGAGGGCTCGTATGCTGGTAATAAAAGCAATTCCTGCTTGGCGATGGGGGAAGTGGAAGTGGATGGAGGCGGCTGGGCCAGGAAAGGAGCAGTGGGTGATGCTCTGGTCTCCTGCCCTTGACCTAATGTAGGATTTTAGCTCTTGGGAGAGAGGTTTGCATCCCTGCCTGCATTGCTCCTTCAGATGAAAATATGATATGAAAGTAAATGTGTATGTGTGTTTACACCAATTTATACACACAAAGACATTAACAAACTCCAAACCTCACTGAAAACTTGGCATTATAATGATATAGCACAACAATACAACATGGACTCCATCCATCTGAATGTTCTTCAAGAAAATTTGGGTGGATAGTTTTTTTTATTTGCTTTTTCTCAAAAATTTCTGTTACTGCTCCCATGAAGGGCTCCGTTTTTTGGGCCTGCCCTTCCCTACCCCTCACGCTGTCCCCGTGCCGTGCCCCAGCCCTGCCAGCCAGCCCCGCACCTCTCCCATCAAGTTTCCTTGCTATCTAGGTCAGAAAAGGAAAAAAAAAAAAAAAGAAAAGAAAGCAAAAGCCAGCATCATGCCTTTCATGCGGACATTATTTGCTGCTCGCAACGGAAAACACATCCCCCTTGCACTTCAGTCTCCAGCCTTCCCTACTTCCCTGCACACACCAGCTCTGAGCAGGAGGAGGATGAGAAGGAGGGTTGCATCCCTCTGGAGGGATCAGCATGTTCGGCCTGGAGGCAGGACTGTCCCAGCCCCAGAAGCAGGCTGCAACCCTCCCACCACCTTGGCCAGCCCAGCTCATGATGCCCATGGGTGGTCTGGGGAGGAGGATGAGGCTGGCCTCCCTGGGGCAGCCTGCAAGCCCGCCTGGCTTATACGTGCATGGAAGAACCCTCCCTGGAAATAAAAGCCCTCCCCTGCAAGCGCCAAGTCCCATGTGCTCCCAGCTCTGGTCCAAGGAGATACATGAGATCAGTGTCCTTGGGGTCTGCTGGGTGCTGGGGTGCTGCGGGGCGGTGGGCAGCCGCGGGAGGGTGCTGGGGTGGTGGGCAGCCCCCGGGGAAGGTGCTGGTCGGGGTGGGGGCTGCCGTGCGGGAGCGGCTCGGGCGGTGCCAGCCGAAGGCAGCGTGGCTGTGCCTGCCAGCCCAGATTGTTTCAGCCCAGCGACCGCACAAGTGGCTTTGCTAAAGCTGCAAGTTGATCTCATGGAAGGAAATTGAATTGTCGTCGGGGCTGGGTTTTATCTGGGCTTTGGGCTCCGCTGCCTGGCTCGGTCTATTAACGTTTGCTCGTCTGATTACAGACACAGCTTGGGGTGAGAGGTCAGGTTTAAATCATGCCTCTTTCCTTCCTCATCAGAAAGCGTGTTGCTGAGGGGCTGGAGATGTGCAGGACGAGTGGGGGCCGGGGGCTGGCGGATAAGCCCCCAGGCAGCTGCCTGTGAGCTGCCCACGGGCACTGGGGATGAGCTGGGGGATGTCAGGTGAGCCAGGGTGAGGGGGGGCTGCTAAAGGGGAGCCCCAGCAAGGGCAGCAGCTTCTCCACACCGCAAAGCATCGCCGAGCATCCTAGGTCAAGGGAGCTCATGGGTGCTCTGCAGCCAGAGGGAGCCCAGGAGGTGCAAGAGGTTCACTGCAGGTCCAAGGATCTTTGCCATGATGTCCCCATCCAAACTGCCCTGATGGCCAGAGGGAAGATGAGGAGGGTCAGCTTCCACTGCCAGAGGGCCAGGGTTTTACTGTTATCTCTGACCCAGAAGAGTGGGGCTGGAGAGGAGGACCCACAGGCCCCCAGATGGCTCAGGCCATGGCAGTGGGTGCTCAATCAGCCCCTCCTTGCCAGGGCGGCAGGCCTGGTGGCCTCCCAGTCATGGGCAGCATCTGTGGTGCTGCAGCAAACCTTTGTGGTGGTGTGGCACTGCCGACACTGAGCATGGGCTTTGGAGCACCAGGTGATTATGATTTTTCACTGACGTGAATGCTTTCTCTTATGCTCACCTTGTGGTGTCTGGATCTGTAGGGATCTTGTTTTGAAATGTGTTTTTCTCCCAGCCACAAACATGGGTGACCTACTGTTTTTACTGCAAAAAACAGAAAGGGAAAGGCAATGCCAAAAGTGATCTTTCTCCTATAATCACAGGACTCCGGGAGCTGGAGGTTTAAGGAAATATATAAATATGGCAAGAAGGTGCCCATTGGTGGCATTAAACTGCCTAAACTGAGGAGTATGGGGAGACTTTTCCAGCACTCTTGGGAAGCTGTGACCGCTGGGACTGGCCAGCAGCATCCCTTTGGGGACAGGATGTGACGGCTGGCAAACATGGCTTGTTAGTGCCGGTTGAGCCCAGCCATCCCCTTCCCGTCCCCTCAGTGCCCCTCGGTTAAGATTCTTTAATGACCTTAGTCACCAGTTCATTTGCAGCAGTCACTTTCCCCACCGCTGCCCTCCCCCAGCATGGGAATAACATCTGCTACCCAGCACTGCCCCTATAAACTGCTCCTATTTCACATCACAAAAAATATACAGGGCATTAAACTAGGTATGTTTTATAGGTGAACTGTCAAGCAGCTTAAATCCAGGCTCTGACCTACTTAAAAGTTGTCCTAATCAGGGGAGGCATGTGTGTGTGTGCTGAGTTCACGTCTCCACTTCCATGTGTCACCCTGGTGCTAAGAAATGAAAATGGAAATTAGTTACAGAACGCAGGAGTCACATTGGGGTAGATGAGGAGTCAGGGGAGCGGTGCTGTGCGTCTGCGCTCCTCAGGTGTGGGCAGGGTGGGCAGGCAGGGCGCCGTTCTGTCCTACGTGATGACAGCCCCGTGGGGACGAGAAGCAACAAGGATGGGGAAGGGGGTCTCGCCCAGCCTTGAAAGCGGCCCCCAGCTCTTGCTGACCCATGTTTTGCAACACCAGAGACATCTGTGAAAGCAGGGTGCTATGGAGGCTGTGCCCTGCAGAGGAGGCGCAGGAGTGCGAGTGCTGCTCGGCAAAGGCAGGATTTTTGGGTTTCATTGCCTTTTCTGCCAGACTTCATGTGGGATGACCTGGGTGCTGCACCCCACCGATAAGCGGGAGCTCCCAGCCCTGCAGAGGCTGTGCAAGGAGCAATGCCCAGCATGGAGGAGGCACCTGGGGACATCGATAGTGGAACCCCCGGGGGTTTTGTCTTGCTACACGGTCGCAGCTTCTGGACCAGTGTCCCCAGGGTGGCTCCGGCACTCCGTGGCACCCCATGGGCTGCCCACGCTGCTTCATGTGCTCCCCAGCTTTGTGTGGCAGCGGGTGCATGTGGAGCGGGTGCCGGCCATGAAAAATTGTTTCTGGGGGGAGCAATCATGCCGTTGGGCAGCAAGGGAAGGGCAAGACGTTCAGCATCAGGGCTCATGCAGCGAAGGGGGAGCTGCAGCCACTCTGCTGTGGGCCAGCGAGTCCTTGCCCAGGCTCCTGGGCAGCACAGTGCATGGAGCCGTGCAAGGACTAGCAAGGGCTCCTCGCAGTATTTGACAGATGCCCCCCAGACGCTGCGAGAGGAGGAACCCCTTGCTGGGGGTGTCAGGCTGTTCCCCTTGCAGCGCTGGTGGGGGGCGGTTGAATTTCCCTGCCCTTCTCTGCCATGGCCATCTGCAGCCTCCGAGCTCTTAAACGCTGGATATTTATGAAGTGTCTGTAACTCCTCTAGTGGTTGGCAAAGCTGCCAGCAGAAACACCCCTTGCCTCCCTTCCTTTCCCTTCCCTGCACGCTCCAGGCGCCCGGCCAGCCCAGGAGGAAGAGAAATGAGGCTTCGCCACTGTAATTCAAACCAGCCCTGAGAGTGAAAGGGATCGTGGTGAGGAGGATGCTGCCGGGGCTGCTCCATGCACCCTGAGCCCAGCCCTCAGCCCTGGCCCATGCCCAGCCTGGGAAAGCCGCTCTCTGCAGAGCATCCTGGTGAGCTGGCAGGGCTGCGGCAGGGGAAAGCCACACTGGGGTGAAAAGGGGGTCTTAGCTTGCTGGACAGAGAGGGTCACCTCCATCCCGTCCCCAGATGTGTCCTCAGCCTCAGGAGCATTCTGAGACACAGATTCCCGAGCAGAGCCAAGGGGCTTTGTGCATCTCTGCTCTGCTGGGGCAGGCTGGTGCGTGCCACCAGCCTTGGCTCCTTGGCGTGGGCGATGTGCTGGCTCCAGCACGTCTCTGAGCTGGGACCCCCCTGTGCTCCCCCCAGCCCCCAACCCCCACGACTTGTCGTGCAATAGGTGGGATGAGCAAACACTGACACAACACCGCTAATTCCCATAACATGTGCCTGCAGCCCACAACAAGTTAGGAGACGGAGCAGGGGTAGGTCAGGATGTCTTCCCTTGTGCAAGGAGGAGGGAAGGGCTCCCTCCTGCCCCCGGGGTGCTGATTAAGCCTCCTAGGACCACGTGCCTGGCTCCGCATGAGTCACTGGGCAAGGAGCAGGCACCCGCCCGGGCGCGTGGGAGCATGGGTCCCATCCCGGCTGGGGTCCTGTCCCCACCTGGCACTTGCTGTGGCTGTGCTGGGCTCCTGGGAAACCCCTGGGTGGGATGGGCCATCAGGGGCTCGGTCTCTTTGAAGTGACCATAGAGAGGAAAAACGGTTTAGCCTGTGGCCTCCTTGTCTGGACCAGGGATCTGCTGCGGAGGGTGTCAGGCATTAAAATGTTTCTGAGGCCAAATCCCATTTCCGTGTAGCTGCTCTGCATTAGGCAAGGAAGAGCAGCGCCCAGCCCTGCAGCCAGCCAAGCCCTTGCCTGCACCCTGGCTGTGGAGGTAAAGCCTCCAGCAGGGACC
Organism: Burhinus oedicnemus; assembly: GCA_008921705.1. Taxonomy (NCBI): domain Eukaryota; kingdom Metazoa; phylum Chordata; class Aves; order Charadriiformes; family Burhinidae; genus Burhinus; species Burhinus oedicnemus. Next base: position 18,314 of record VFFE01006628.1, on the reverse strand, counting down.
TTGTGTTGTCCTCAGCCGTCTCGTGGCTTGGCCACTCTCACCCTTGGTTCCCACTCCCATACGTGTTTGGACAAAGTAACAAGGCAAAAAAAGGAGCTGGGCAAAAGTGGAACTTCATCCCCCAGAGCAGGGACCAAACCAAAGTGCCGTTCCATGGTCCTGTCCCCGCCACAGCTCCACGGGGCAGCAGGTCTTCCCAGACTCCTTCGTCAGAGGTTTTACCCAGGAGCTTTCCCTCCATGCTAGGAGCCCAGCTCAGGCCTCAGGAGCCCAGACCCCTGATTTCTTCCCCCTTGCTTCCCTTTGCCGGTGATTTTTCCTATGTCTGTCCCATCGCCTGCCCGGACTCCTGGGTTTGCCAGACGCCCACCTCCAGCACAGAGGTGTCTGGCTCCGGCTGTACCAGGGATGCACCAGGGGTGCACCAGGGCTGGGGTGCGGAGCGAGGTGCTGCCTGGCCATGCAGCCTCCCGTGTCCTCGCCGGCTGCTGATTTCTCCCCTTGCCCTCTGCCTCGCATGGTGGGACACTGGGGCTGCAGACATCAAAGGGGATCCTTTAATGGGGGACTGAGCATTTGGGGCTTGTGCCCGGGGTATCTACTGCTTTCCACTCCCCCCCCAAGGCACTTAGTCCCTAATTAAACTGTACATAGCATTCCTTCCCCATCACACCTCGTAAAAACGAGGAACCCACAGAAAACGGGCTGTGTTACACCGAGGATAATGATCACGGCACGGTGCAGTGAGGGCTGCGACTCCAGCGGAGAGCAGAGACCCTGCCAGGGAAAGTGTGACCCGGGCAGGGGGCTGTGTGCTCATTTCTGTGTCAGTACTTTGCGTTGGCATATGTGCAAATAATTAATAATCCATCGTAATGAGAGCAAACAAACAAACAAAAAAATAGCAGATTTGCAAACATGCCCCGGTGGCCGGGGTAGGTGTGCAGAGGCGTGAGCTGCCCGGGGCAGGCTGCGCGTGGTGTCACACAGAGCTGGACTCTGCAAAGACTTCGCTGCTGAGGGCTCCATAAGCAGGGAGAGTCCATCACTGTGGTTTCTGGCCTGTCTGCCCTCGCTGCCAGGATCAAACCCGGGAATATGGCAGTCCTCAGTACTGCAAGGGTGTTGGATGTCAGGGATTCAAAGGAGAATATAAGGTGGGGATTATAAAACTGATTCTGTAAAGCGAACCCAAATATGTAGAGCTGAAATCTTCCATTTCAGAGGTCTGATTTAGACCAGGAAATCCCGGATCCCTCCTGCTCTCTGCAGACACGCAGGACACGAGGGAGTTTGTCCCGAGCTGCAGTTTGCCCCTTTGTCTGGAGCATCCCGGTCCATCCTGCTGCCCTCCCAGCTCCAGACAGGGCTGCCTTCCCCAGGCGGTCACATTCCACCGCAGCAGTAAAATGCATTACTTGTTCAGCTTTGGGGTCTGGTAGGGTGAGAGGAAGCAATCAGACAGATGCTATTGATTAGTGTTCCTATTGGCTTTGCTATCAAAACGGGGCAGGTTTTTAGGATGGTCACGTACTTGCTCCCGGTGAGCTCTGGGTCCCTGCCCGGTGCCCTGTCCTCTCCCAGCCCTGATGGGGACGCAGGGTCTCACCAGGCGGGAGAAGCTCTCGCTGGTGCTCAGCCACATCTCCCAGTGTGGGCAGGAGCCAGAGGGCTCCGCTCCTCCGGCCCGGTCCACCGTCCTTCTTTAATGTGTTTTACACATGTGATGAATATCGAAGGAATTTGTTTTTTAAAGCCTGTTTTGATTGAAATCGCACACAAACCAGCTCATGCTTGGGGCCTTCCTGTAAGTTATTATTATTTTTTTCATTTCAGGGAAAGATTATGTTTCTTAGGCAAACAGGAAAAACAACAGGGAAAAAAGACTGTGTTTGTTTCTTTAGCTTGGAGCTGGATCTTGGAGCGGTTCCCCGCGGTGGAGATGACGGTGCCGGTAGCGCCAAGGCATCAGAGGGTCCCCGCAATGTGCAAAGGGACATTGGGGTGACTCTGCCACCCCCTAAATACAGGTGACCTTGCAGGGACACAGCGCAGCAGAAAGAGCTTCCTCATCCAAACAAGGTGGGGACACAGATCTTCAGAGATACAAGGCCAACAAAGCCCATGTCTGTGTTCAGGTTTGAAATGGTTTTTTACAGACATTTTGGGTGTAATTTTTTTTTTTTTAGGGGCCAGAAAGAGCCCAGTGTGGAGCAGTGTGCCCTGGAGGGATGGCTGCGGGGGAGACCAGCTGTGCCGAGGGACCCTCCCCAGCCACATCTCCAAATCAGCACAACTTATCCTCGAGCTTCAAATAACCCACATGGCCACCACCACAGCAGCACGCAGGGACACACATGCAATGACCGCTGGTGATCTGGGCACGCGAGCACACCTCACGTGCCCCATCCTTCTTCCTTGCACCACAATGCTTGGACCTTCTGTGCTCCCTGTAGCAAGGATGTGCCTTCAAATCAGAAGCTGTAGGTAGCCCTGCAGTAGTGTCCGCAAGACCATCCAAGTTAACTTCAGCATGCAGGAAAGCAGGACTGAGCCAGTGGGATACTTGGGGGGGGTATTTTTCTCTCTCCCTTCTCATTTGGAGGAAGGGAGGGGGTGGACGGAGCTGCTGGAGGCCCTGCAGGGTTTGGGGCGCGCAGGCAGGAGCCCACCTCCTAACACGGTGTGTGAAAGCAGCTGTGGGTGGGAGCAGGAGCCCCTCTTGGTGGGAACGAGGAGGCGTTTGCAGGTCATTTCAGCATGTTGTCCCAGTCAAATATTTGTCTAGTTAATAAATATATTGTTGGTTTTTTCAGTGAGGAAATGAGGAGACTGCAAAGAAAAATAATGAAAGGCCTTTCTTGTGCAGTCCTGCTCTGCAAGAACCTGGATCAGGCCCTCCGCCTTCTCCTTGGCCCTCACGCTATAAGAAACCCTGCTGTGGATTTCACAACGGCGTGATTGACAAGATTAGAAATTATCTCCCCCTCTCTCTACATATAAGGTTACTGCCGCTCCAGGCACAGTGTGAAATTCCCCTTGCCGGAGCTCATTAAATGGGTCAATGGACGTGTTCCAGCTTCTCTGCAGTTCACAAAGGGCTGAGTCCTGGCCACCCCACCAAACTCTGTCCCAGGCTGTTGAAGAGTAAGTGCTTCCATATGGCTCACCTCAGCATCTCCAGAAAGATAACAGAAAGCTAATGGCTTGCAGATTCCACGGATGCTCGTCGTCAAACGTGCAGGGGAACCAGGGGCTCGGGGCTGCGTTCAATCACAGCTGATTGGGACGGAGGGGACCTGTGGGCTCCCTGCCAGCCGTCATCCCCTGCAGACCTTCTCATTGGGCTGGGGGCACCAGGAAAGGGCAGCACATTCACACAGCCGTGTCGGGAAATGGGAGCAGAGGGAAGGGTGAGTGGGCAGTTGCTAGTGCAGATGCTCTGGGGGCTGGTGGGTGAGATGGTGCCCTCAAACACGCAGCTCTGAGCTTTCATGGCATCTTCATGGCCCCTGGGACAACCAACGACAGCTATCGAACAGTGGCAACACCCTTTTCTTGTACTGGATGCTCTCATGGGCCATTTAGATGCCTTCAGGCCAGAAAGTCACCGATGTGGTTTTGGTGATGTGATGACAGGGAGAAATGCTGTGAAAGCATTCCTTCTGAGATACTTGCTTTATTCCCCTTCTTTTGTTTTTTAATGGCACTTCAGTGAGGAGGTTGCTTCCCTGAATCATATTTACTGTGAGGAACAATTTACAAATGTCTCCCTGACGTTTGCTCCCGTCTGTGAATCTGCCTGTAGACCACATGCTCGGAAGCTCATCCTTCAAGTCCCGCTTGCGTCTGCCAGCCGTGGGCATCACCTGACAGTTTTCCCCTCCTGCAGCTGGATGGCTCCGATCACTTACCTGCATGGGGAGCATTTCAAGTGCACCCAAACATGCTGTTCAAAATGCTGCTGTTGAATATTTGAGTATAAAATTTATATTTAATGAGCGCGTGTGCTGGGAAAGTTGGAGCATTGGCATTATTCATGCGGAAGAGACACAATGGGGTCAAGAGCACAGGTGAATCTAAGCGTTCCCCGTGTCGGAACAAGCACTCGTGGGACACGCTTTGCTCTGCTTAGGCTCCTCCGTCACCTCCCAGCAGTGCTGCTGCCCTGTCCCCACCCATCCCCCTATTGCAGGGAGGTGTTTTGGGATGCTCTGGGATATGGTCCCTTGCGCTTGAAGAAGTTAGAAAATGACTAAATTTCAGAAAGTGAGGTCTTTTCTGCTCTCCCATGACCAGGCAGCCTCCCAGGGCTGCTGCTGTGATGCTGAGGATGGAGATGAAGTCTTGGGCTGAAGGAGGAATTCCTTTAGCCCCAAGAAGTGTCTGCATGTGACACAAAAGCAGGAGGGCTCAGGGAGGATTGCCGTGGTGCTCGTGGAGCGGTGATTGAATGTACTGCTGGAGGAGCTCTGACCTGTGTGGTTTATGGGCTCCTAATTACCCAGCTCAGCATCATCACCATCCAATTAGGTCCCTTCAGTCCGGGGTATTTGTGTAACTAACCACCGATTAAAGTGCCCGCTCTCAGCTCCCTGGGGCTGCTTCCTTGGGGTCAGGCAGTGATGCAGGGCGGTGGTAGTGCCTCATGAGCTATTGACACTGCTTTGGGGGGGGGCTCGCTCCCTGGGACCACAGTCCCCGTTCTCATGAGAGCCCATGGACGGGTGGCAGGCGAGCCCACGGACGGGCAGCAGGCACAGCTCCACGTCGCCAGGACTGATCCGAGCTGGTACTGTTTCAGGAAGCATCACTCTGTATTCCCTTTGCAAGGGACGGGGCAAAACACAGCTCCGGGATGGTCTCCCTGCTCTGCATCTCTCTTCAGCTGTGAAACTGGGTAATTCTCGTGCAGGATGCTCAGGTGTTCCCAGCACAGGTCTCTCAAAGGGAAGGGTCCTCCCCAGGGATCACTTTCCCTCTCTAAAACTGCTCCCCGAGTAGCTCCACACCACTGTGGGAGCCCATCTCCCAGGTGAACCCCACAAACAGCTGGCTCTGGAGAGAGAGGATGCGGCCCCAAGAGGGTAAAGGGGGCTGCTAGCTGGTCCTGCTGCCTGCGGGCAGCTCAGCTTCGGAGCTCTGCTTTCTTCCCTTCCCTCCTTCAGCGAGAAGCTGGAAATCCCCCATCCCCGTCTGCTTTACACGCCGAAGCCGAAATAAATGAAATTACCTTTAATTATTCTCATTACTTTCCTTGGGAATGCTGGAGTGAAAGGCAGCATTTAGCTGTGAGCTACAGCAGGGCTCTGCCCTTCCTCCTGCCCCCCAGCCCACTGCCAGGGGAGCCAGCCCCCCCGGCCCCCCGCCACAAGGCATGACTCACTCCTCCAGTGCCCTGGACACACACGGAGTTCCCTTCTCCACCCGTGCAGGATGAAAGGAGGGGACAGGAGGGGAAGAAACCGGACGGAGAGGGGGGCAGGCATAGGGCGAGAGCTGAGGGGAGGGGGGACCAGGGGTCAGGAGCTGGGGGCTCACGGGGGTCAGGGCTCGCAGCCAGGCGGGGATAACCTGCCCATTTCCAGACCACCTCTGGGCTTGAGGAGCCTCGTGGGGGCGGGCAGCGGGGCAGAGTAGGGGTGTGGGGGGCTGCTTGTGCACCTTCCTGGCAGGTTGTGGCTTGGCAGAGCCCAGGCAGGAGGGTGTCAGGCTGTCGGGCACTTCCTTCGCATCGCATCCCCCTTTCCCTGCTTGTTTGTCCCGTCCTGTGAGGTGCTGAGGGATGGATCCTGCAGCTCCCGGCATCTCACTGCCTACAGCGGAACGATGGGCAAGACACGCTTCCAGCCGGAGGGTGCTGCCTTAGCTCCCAACCCCAGTGATGCTGGAGAAAAGCTGCCAATTATTCTTTCCTGTTTAATGATTTCTGGACTTGCAGCTTCGTTACGTGCCGTCTGGCACCTTTCAGCAGGTGCTTGCTGGGATATTTATGTATACAGGTCAGGCAGGCTGGCTCTGGAGAGGCTGTGAGGATTCAGGCTGCTTTGCTGACCGTCACTGCCCCCCTCATGCCCATCCAGGGGTGAGCCGGGAGCAGGACCGTGGGGACTGGCAGCCGGGTGCTCCCACTGGCTCCCTGGAGCAGGCACTGCTCTGCAAACAGCTGATCCCCCTTGTCTTTCTCTCCCCATCTCCTAGGCATGGAGGAAGATTTTCCTCTTCCCGGCAGTGGGGCTGGAGAGAAAATCCATTATCTCCTGAGCTGCGGAGGAAGGAGCACCCACCCTTGCGCCCAGCTCATGTGCAGCAGAGAAGAAAGAGCAAATAAAGCACTAGTCCCGTGGGACCTCCCAAGATAGACCTTCCCTGGGGACTCCGGCAGCAGCAGAGAAAGCCCCGTCATCTGAGAAGTGAGGAAAGGGAATAGGGGGGCCAGGAGCTCAGTCCCAGATGGACACAGGGCCATTCTTCTGGAGAAGGTCTTGTTACCCTCCAAGGTCAGCCATAAGTGACACTGAAACCGCTGGGGCCTTTGGGAACGAACATTGAGACACGTTTGCTGTCAAATGGAATCTATTAAAAGGGATTAGATGCTTTTTTTCATCAATACCCCTGTGACACCATGATGGGTTGAAATTGCTGCAAAAACATCATTATTAAAAATGGGCCTATTAGTATTAGAATGGACAGAAGCTCCTCACTAATTTTAGCAGCAGCCACCAGGACTGGAGGGGAAGCAGCGGAGGCAGCCCTGGGAAGGGGCTGTGGGAAACGTGGGCGAGGTGGGAGCAGAGCAGTGCTGGGGGGCTGCGGCAGGGTGGACGTCCCCTCCATGGCAGTGCCGGTTGCACCAGCCCAGTACTTGGGCATACGTGCCGCAGTGCTGCCTTGGCACGGGAAGCAAAGTGGTTGCTCGGAAATAGAGCAAACAAACACATAATCATCTTTGCTCTGAAGTGCATCCATCAGTGGCAAGAGATGCTCTGGACACCGGCGGGCACACGTGCTCCTTCAAAGATGACAATCCAGTTGAGAGCATCATCAGGGACAGAAAGAGACGGCTCGAATATTTGAGGTCCATTACCTATAAAGGGATTTAAGTGGAGGCTGGAGACTTGGGAGCTAACAGGAGCTGGCAGGGCTGTTCCTCCTGGGCAGGGATGCTGTGTGCCCCGGAGGACGCATCCCATCCTTGCAGCTGTTGGGGTGCAGGCTTGGCGCTGCTTGGTACAACCCGCCTGTGCATCCCGGGATGCCTCGAATTCGAGGACTGTTACCTGGGCTGGGTCGGAGGGGAGGCAGCGGGCATGGGGAGAGCTGGGCGAGCCTGGCACACCATGGCCCTGACCGCACTGGGGCAGGCATGTGGATGTCTCCAGGCTGGAGTTCATACCCTGATGAGGTGCATTGCAGATTAGCTAGTTGTTATTGCTAGGAAAGCAAAACTAACCAGACAGAGCCGCACTGACGGTTTCTGCCCGTTCGATGCACGGAGGGACTCACAGATGTCTCCCACCGCCACGCTCCAGCCATCCCCTGGTGCATGCAGAGGGCCCCAGAGGGTCCCAGGGGGCAGCAACCAAATGGGGCTGGGGCTTAGGCAGTCCTGGGGGATGCTGGATCAGCCCCTGGCTGCTGCTGTGTCCCATCCCAGTGGGAGCTTGCACCAAGCTGCTGAAGTGGCAAGCAGGATCTCTGAGGCTTCGCCCACATGAGGACAGGATGGACACGGTACCGCTGGGCGCTAGAGCTCAATGGACCCCCTCAACTGTCACAGGGACACGATGTGTAAGCCTCAGGGGGGACAGAGGCAGCCCTGGGGGACAGCCGGGCTCCCATGGCCCTTTGTAAGGATAGCAGCCTCCACAATTAGGGAAGTGCCTCTCTGGAGCCAGTTTCTTTCTTTGTGAGTACTCAGGCTATGTTCAGCAGAGCTGGCTGAAATTGTTGACAGGTTGGTTTTTCCAGAGAGAAATGTAGTTTTATCGAAATCAAAGCATTCCCAGGGAACGAGTGGATTCTGACAAAGTTTTTGAGAGAAATGCATCTGAACAAATCACTTTAACTCTCTTGCTTTATTTTTCACAGAGGTAAAAATAACTCCTTGGATCTTTATGTGATATAAATTCTATACAATACAATTAATCTAATATTTATAATATCACATCACGCATTGACTTTGTCAACCAAAACATTTAGCTGTTGACAAAAGGATTCAAAAATTCTCTTTCATAAAGCAGCCGGCTCGCTCACCAGCAGAAATCCTGAGCACTGAATTGCTCATGCAATGCAGATTTTGCTTTTGGAACAACCTGAGTACGAAATGCAGCACCCAGAGCCGTGGCTGGTGGTTCAGAGGAGAGCCGGGGGGGTCAGCCCCAGGGGGTTCAGCCCTGGAGGGGTGGTTTTGGAAGGCAGGAGGCGCAGAGGACGTGCTGCAGTGGCCCAGGGAAAGCTGAGCCCCCAGCACAGCCTCGCCCCCCTGCCCCCATCCACCAGTCTCAGTGATTTAACCTGAGTTTGTTTTCTCCTGGCCCTTCCCAGCCTGCTGCAAAGCACCAGATGGTATCTGATATCCAGCCCTAAATGTTAGCTTTGATAATCAGCTACATACCATTATTATAATTAAGCCTCATTTGTGTGCAGGCTTTCCTTCTTTATTCTCTCCTCTCCTCTCCTCTCCTCTCCTCTCCTCTCCTCTCCTCTCCTCTCC
>VFFE01006626.1:1285858-1300242 GCA_008921705.1 Burhinus oedicnemus | reverse complement strand
TCTGCAATACTTCAGACATTCTGGGACTTTGGGATGAGAGTTATGTCTTTGTTTTTTAAACCGCATTTTTGTATTGATTCATAGGAGAAAAAATTGTTATTTTACTCCTTTTCTGAATCTGTGCGCACTGCTAAATCATATAGGTGTTGTGTGGGTATAAACAGTAATCTTCACATATGAGTCTGGAAGGGCCAAAACACTGAGCCCCCTTAACATAGCCTGTTTCTACTGTATGAGAAACAGTTTCAGGCATTTTCAGCTAGACCCATAAATGTTGACTTTTATAATGGCAATTGCTGTAACTTCCAGTGGTCCTATAGGCTAAATATTGTTCACTGAAAGCTTTTTAACTCAGTGAATGCCATTTTGCCTAATCCTTATGGGAGGATATCCATTTTAACAAAATGTCGTTAGTAAATTTAGAAATGTTTTTAGAAAGACTGTAGCAGAACAGAACATTTCAAATGGTCATTTCAAACTCACTTTCTTTTTTTATTTTTAAACAAAAATCACAGAATCACAGGGATTGGAAGGGACCTCTGGAGATCATCTAGTCCAACCCCCCTGCCAGAACGGAATATTTAATCTTTATTGAAATAAAACATTCAGAGTTATTTGTAACAATTCCACGTTAACAACTTCATTTCCCGGGAATTTTTTAAGCATGGGTGTGGAATGGAGGTTGCTTTTAAAAATACTAACTAAAACCACAGTTTTCAGTGTTGGAACTTCTGACAGAACAAAAATTCTTCTTGTTGATAGAGTTGGAAGGTTATTGGAATTGGCTTCCATGTTTAGACTACACTTTTTTTCATTTGTCAACATTTCATTAAAAAGACTGGATTTGTGGTAAAATTCCAATTAAGCACATTACTGAACTTCTCCGCAGAGTTTAAGATTTCAACGTATATAGAACGTAAAAACCGACATGCAAAGGCATTATGTTGCTATTGAAGTGGGGTGTTTTGTATGTGTGTAAACAAAGAGCAGATCCCAGGCAAGCTGCATTTAAAGGCCAAACATTTATGCTCCAGAGTAGTACATCCGCTTTAACTCGAATAGTAATATTATACATAAAAGGTAGAGAATGGGTGTTTCAAAGGTTTTCCCCATGTCATCTTTGACTTTTTGCTTCTGTGACAAGCATGTCTTTTTACGGAGCTGTAAGGAATGCTCTTCTCTGTGTGTTTGTGAATGTGTCTATGTGCAGGGAGGTGTGTGTGCATGCAGTGTGTTTTTACGCACACTTCTGTATTCGGGATGGGAGAGCTAGTGCTTACTAAATTTTAGTCACATTTTCAGGGACCCAGAACACCCACCAGAAGGACAGTTTGGAGATGACAGTGGTTTAATTCCAAATAAATTACATGTTCCTGGCTTTTATTTGTGAAAGGTACTTGCATTATAGTTCAGAAATTTAACCTTGCATACTACATTAATTGACAACCTTTAAGAGTAGTTGGTGAGATAGGTAAAAGGGACACATGAACATGAAGAACTTTATTTATTCTTGGGGCACCACCATCAAAACCGCCAAGTACTCTCAGTGAATTCTGAGAAATTTACATTTCTTCAAGACGGCAGAAATACTTTGTCGAAGCCTGTTTTACGTACAGAAGATGTTTTTGTAAAAGATTAGATGAAAGCGTATTTTAGCTTGGCTAAAAAGATGTCCTTCAAGGATTCTGGAGATATCTTCTATGGCTCCAACAGCTATGAGTTAGGAGAAAAAACCCACATGTGCAAATATGCACAGTTTTTAGATTAACACAAAATCAGTGCTTGCCAGAGGAATCATCATTTACGGACATGATGGATGGAAAGGTCTCTCGAAAGACTAAGACTGGAAAGAAAGCAGTACTTATTTGTAAGAGAAAGGTTATTTTACACAGTATTGAGTAGCATCCCATAGTAGCCTCCAAAGAGTTTTGAAAAATAGTTCAGATTTTGGATGCTATGCATTAAAGTCAAAATGAACGTGCAATCAATGGCAAACCACTTGAATTTTTGCTTACTGGCCCCCCATTCCTCTGGAGAGTATTCCAAGATCTTTTTGGAGTCCTTCCTTTTGCAACCAGATGTTCAAATTTGCCACCACATGCCAATATAAAAATGAAACTTTCTGGGATAAGAAAAGACTGGGAAAATAAGAATCAACAAGTGAAGTTCAAAGGAAGAATGGATCAGGGACTGTCAGCGTTCATGCAAACGAGCTTACCTCAATGAATAGTTCCATTCACATTACTAGTTTTGTTTTGTATACAAAGTTTTGTAAGAGCAGATCCTAAATTCTAACATTTTCAAAAGTATTTGGCTGAATTATTTTGGCACTGTTACAATTTCCTAATGTGAACCGAGAAAAGGATGAAAATGTAGGGTTAAAACTAGTTACAGTCAGTCAAAACTAGAAAAAACAAAACAAAACAAAAACCACTCGCTGGTTAAATTTAATCCTGTCTGGCCATAACTTGTTAGCCTTTCTCCTGTTGAGTAATATTTGATTGATTTTACTGGGACTATTTACAAGTACAGTTCAATGACATTGCTGGTTGAATTTCATCAAACAACACACTCTCATTTTAGTCTCATTTTAGTGATGGTCCCTCCTGGTCACACCAGCATTAAAGACGGAGCTGTGCTTAATCTTAACTGTTTGTACATTACTGGACCTAAAGACATAACTTCCTCCTGCATGTACCCTACAGAAAGGCAAACCTGAGTTGTTTAGACAAAATCCATGAAAAAGAAAGAATAGATAGACATCAGAGAAATCACAACAGGGGTTGAAAGAAAGAGGAGGCAGAAAAATCCAATACGAATGAAAATAATAAAGTCTCTTAAACTTTAAGGAAAAAATAGAGGCTCATTTTGCACAAAGATAGTGAGATGTGTTCATTGATCTTTTTAAGAGTCGAGAAGAAATTGGCCAGCAGCTGAATAAAAGAAAATGAAGTTCCATTAATACAATCCATCGAAAGACAACTCGGGTAAATTGATCAATGCAGCACAAATAATTTCTAACCTTTCCCCTCTTTGGAGAAGATGTTTGGGGTTTTGTTGTGATTTTTTTTTTCTTCCCAAAGAGTGTAAACAGCATACATCACCAATTTCAAGTGCTTTTTAGATGGCTTTTCTAGCAATAATTGGAGAATTTCTGGAACTAAGGATGGTAATGGCTTTTCTTCCACACCTCTCCTTCATTGCACCCTCAATGCCTTAAAGAATATCAATACATTGAGAAAGTTTGAGGGGTTTCTTTTCCTCTTTTTTAAACTCTCAATCATCCTTCTTCCTTCTCTGCCTCCTTCACAGAGTTTTGAAATATCTGGCAATTAAACAACTGATGCAGGCCCCACTATGGTATCTGTGTACTCAAGAGAAACTTCACATTGACCGAATTGCAGAAAGAGCCCAAAGGCCAAAAGAGGTTTAGTCCTTCAAGAAGTCCATAACAGCCCCTGCTACAAGCCTGGCTCTTCACCTCAAACAGTAAAGCTCTTGCTTGTAGCAGTGGCGGTCCTTTCATTTGTATCCTTTACATTAGCCAGATGTCAGATGTCATCTGCAGGAGAGAGCATTTGAGACCTGAAACTGCTGCTATACAGGTGCAGCATCCTTTATCCACAGACACAGGCTGGAGGTCCTGACTTCCCTCTTTTTGGAAAAGTTGATATCTTCAGCTCCCTGAAATGTGAATGAGAACAAACACGGTCATGATAAAATAAATCGATAAACTCTAAGTATTTGGAGATACTTCTTTTCCAACTCAAAAAGATATCTGAAATTCAAAAACATGAAAACAAAACTTTACGCTTGGGATTTGGCATCTTCCCACAGAATAAAGTGCAAATGTAAAGCTATTCTTATTTTGCTTACTGGGATAAAATGCTGTGATTTGCACTGAAGCCACAAAGTAACAATTAGAGTGTCGCAGTTAATGAAACAAAAGAAACAATGCAGCACCTTTTAGAACAGACTGTAACCCATGGTTATATGGAAAGCTTTGTACAGTACCCATGGGTTTCAGTAAATTAAATGGGCCTTCGCGTATGTGCATAATTGTCAAAACATGAGGCTTTCTGGTTGTATACCCAAAAAGCACTCCATTTTATACAGTTGCACCACATAATTCAGCAGCATAATCATCTTCTTCTCCATGAGCAAGTTGTCTCTTACCCCTGAGACAGTGCTTCATTCAGCTCAGGTATGAAGTTATGTGAAGGTCAGTATGGGAAAGATCCAGCTACACCTGTCTACGTCACACCTGCTCTGCTAATAAAAAGGTATATTCCCCGCCTGGCTTACGCACATAAATACCTAGTAAGATCTTATACAGAATGGTAAAATGTTCCACAAAGTGATCGGGTCCTAAACTCTGCAGAAAAGTCCTTGAAAAAAATCTTTATCATCTAACCCATTTTTAATGCACACATCTTTCTGATACAGCTTTCATTGCATGCAAATATTTAAGCTCATGCTTAAGCGTGTTCTGATATCCTGTGTTCTGATATCCCTGAACCTGCAGAGGGGCATTAGTGATTCAAAACAGGATATTAGCCACTGACAGATAATCATTGTCTGTTCAGAAACTTCTCATTTTACAGTACAGCTGGTGTCTATCAGCTGTGTTAAAGAGTGGCGCAGGGAGATTTGTACAGTTTAGAGGGTTTTTTTTAAGAGAATGTGTAAATATCAGCAATCACCATTTGAGTAAAATTAGCAAGAAGCCAAGACCTTCTTTGCTCCTTTATAGGAAAGAATGAAAGACCTGATTTTCCTATCCTTTCTTACTTAAATTACCCCTGCATAGAAGTATTAGGACATCTTTCCATTTAAATCCTAGAGTATCTTCTAAAAGCTAACTAACTCAGTTATTTTCATTTTTCATATCACCAGACATATAAGCATACACATGCTAGAAAAGCAAATGGATTAATTAAAGGAAGTGTTAAATGAAATGTTTAGAATTTTCACGCAGAGGAAATTAGCTTGTCTTTTAATGTGAGGACATCACATCACGCAAACTTCTTGATGCATCTGCAAGGGATGCACAAATAAAGAGCTGTATTTTTTCACAAACCCAGTGAACTTCAAATTTTACAAGGTTGTGTCCAGCAGTGAAGTCAAAGTCACAAGGGATTCTGGGAGCTAAGATCACACGGAAAGATGTTTTATTACATGATGGGAAAACTGGGAAAGACTGAACTTTCAACCTTTTTTGTGAAAGCATATGAATACAAAAATCAGGCTGGTATACAATAGCAACTAATCATCAAGAAAGACAATTGTTAGTGACTTGTGAAAGAAATCTCCAACAGATAAGAAACAATTGGAAAATATTACTGTTTTTCTGCACCTACGTTATTTAAGCTTGGAAAGCAGTTTTCCTCAGTGAGCTCTATGACACAATCAGGGGTGTTAAACAATAAGGAAATCAGGTCTTCACCTCTCTTGGATTTTAGAAAGAAAGGAAAGAGAGTGTATTCTTAACACTTGAGGACCTTTTCTGTACAGCACAAGAAATCTGGAGGTAAGTAATGATGCCATCACTGTCAAGCACCGGGAGAGGCCAGAACCAGGGGGTAGAAATGAATATGTGGCCTCTTGGATATCTCTTCCCTCAGAGATAGATATTTGCCAAAATAGTTTCATTTACATGTGAGTAGCTTACCAAAGCCAGGAAAGCTTCGAGGCCTTTCTGAAAGTAGATTTTTTGTTTACTGTGTGTGAATCCACAGATGAAGATAATGTTGAGGGATGGGAATTAGTAATAGAAAAGGTCTTCTGAGCCCTGCAAAAATGGAAGATTCTTTTCTTTGCTCATCACTTCCTTGAGCTATGCCAATAAGACAGATCTCCAGCCCAACGATACCTGTTTTGTGCTCCTGATTCTGACCCAAGTATAAAACATACTGTACCACTCTACTTGCTGATACTATAACAGATTATTTTTTATTTCCTCTGTTTTCCCACAGTGCCTGGCAGCCTTTTCTCTGCACTCTCTCCTAGCTGTTGGGCAATCAGGACTGGTTATCAGGTAAATTGCTATAGTTTCATCATTACCCATCCCTGTCCTGAAAAAAAAGTCACACATCTGATGTTAATCTTAACACTATATTCTATATAATAAAATTTCCCGGGAAAACTCTCCCTACATCATTTTATGTAAGGATGACAATATTAGTCATCCAATGGCATTTGCACACCTACAGTATCATTTCCAAAATCCTTAGAACTTTTCTTACATGGAATCTGCTAGGTTTACCGAAGCTTTTAACTTACTGCATTAAACTCCCCCCAACCCATAAGATGGTTATAAAGCCATTGTTAGACGAAACATCATTTGATTTGGCAACAGGTGGACTTCCTAAGAGGGATTTCCAACTATCTCTAATTTCTGTCAGTTTGAAATAGAAGTATAGCCTCCAGAAGTATAGATTTTCTTCTAATAGATGTAAAGTAAGATAAATCCATCCAGAATCTCACCCCACTTTGGTACACAGTTATCGCAGAGTCCAGCACTGTGGCATACATTTAAGGATGGGGAAGTCTTGGTTGTCATGTCAAGCAAAGGGTGAGTGAAGGGTCATATTACAGTAAATAGATTATATACTGAGTTTCTTTTCATTATTTTTCCTTTTCTCAGTTTGTGCCACAAATTTACCACTTTGTGACACAATGTTGGTTATTATTTTTCCCTTTTTCCCCTTTTCTGTTACATTTAATAGAAAAATCCAATTATTATGTAAATAGAGCCATGCTATAATTGTCACAAACAAGTCAGCATAACAATGAAGAGCAACAACTTTCTGAAGTCAAAGAAAGCACTGATTTATGACTGTCTCTGAGGTGTGATTGATATAGAATGTTTTGAAGGAATATTTTCAACATTTCTTCTTCATTTTACAGCCTGCTTCCTCAGATCATCCTAGCTGAGGCATGTGTGCAAAGAAAAGTTGCTTTGGAAGAGGGAACTTTCCACAAATTCATTTTCTTTTCTTTAAAGAAGGGGGGGGGAAAAAAAGCCTACAAAAGCCATTATTTAAACAGCCTCCTTTTTAAAATGTTTCCGGCAGATGTTTATGTAGAGAATGTGCTGGAGCTCCTTCAGTAAGACACAGAAGTGACATTACTTGAGGGTTTTAGTTGAAGAATTTGTCTTGCACATCATGTCTTTAAACATCTGCAAAAGGCAACAGAATCTTTATTATCCTGCTAACTTGAAGAAAGGCGCAATGCACAGTCCTGAGTCCTTAAAAAATGGTATTTAATGGGACTGACAGATGAGAAATATCTAGCTCTAATGTTTTCCTTCAGTAGAAATTCACCTCCTGACCTTATGACTCCAGAGTACGGCTGCTGCCTTCTAAAAAAGAACATTTCCTTCCATTCAGATGTGCTTTCTATGCTTTTGTTGTTTTGTTTTTCCTTATTGCTCAGTTATCTGCTTTAGGGGAAGGTATCATCGTCAGGATTCAAACAAAAATAAAATTATAAATACTGCAAGCATACTTGTGCTAGGTCTGTTTATGGCACTTGTGCTTCCAACCCGCTTTTAATTTCCTCAGTTGGATATTTTTCTTCTTCCTCACAAAAATCAAAGCTGAAGCTGCCTTCTTTTCCTGCCTTTTCTTTTAAATGGATTTTGAAGGAGTGGTACAATTCAGCTTATCTGTTCCTTTGCTTGGGTTTGGTTGTTTGCCGCTGTGCAGAAAATATGGACTGGGGCCATTACTCAGGGCTGCCCAGGCTGGCCCTCCTACCTTACAAAGTAACCTTTTAAAGAAGAATTCCATCTATCTTTTGGTTTTCTGGTTTATTTTGGCTTCTTGGGGAAGGGGAGCAGGTTTGGTTATGGCTTTTTTCACTCTCCACTGTATTGTATTTCGGTTGTCGAACCTTTTCGCCTCCCCTCCTTCTTCTTTTTCTCTTTCTTTTTTCTTCTTTCCTCCCTCAAGGGTTTTCTCTGGGAAAAGTTTTCTGGGCTTCCATCCAGCCAGTGTCACAATTCACAGCTGTACTGTTTGATTCAAGTACTTCAAGCTGCCAGTGAGGTAGAGCCAAATGAGATTAAGGGCTTTTTTATTAAAGCAAGCACCCGCATGTGCTGGTATGGTTAAGGCTACGTCAGGCGTTCCAATACGAACCCCAATTTCTGGAGACCTTTAGTTCTCAAACATAAAATATTTATGCCAGGCTGAAACCTGACCTAGATGTACTCATCTGGGAGGAGCTGTAACTCTTTGGAAAGAAATGGTTTGGCTTTTATTAAGTTACAGCTCCAAGAAAGGAAAATGTACTGATTTCAGGATAAGCAGCTAAAAAAAAAGCCATGAAAAGAGATATAGCTATGGATGTTAAAAACAGCAACAGGCATAACCTAAATGAGATATTTTAAATTAATTCATGGTGAATTTTAAGGAAAGGCATGCTTTAGGTAGCAGGAGATTCATCTGTTAGCTTCCTTCCCTGGCACACGATGGATTTGAACCCTCCGTGCTGGTCAAACTCCGATACTCCCAGCACTGCCCGGATTGTTGCCGGCAGTGGAGAATTGCCCACAGCACTTCTGCTGTTAGTCCCTGCCTGCCCAGTTCTGCCAGCTGCACCCCAAATGTCACCTCTGGGGCCCAGCCACACTTCCCGGCAATTTTTTTTTTTTTTTCTGTTGGGATAAACCATGCAGAATTGGTGATGTGAAACAAAATATCACCATTGCTTTTGATTTCTGGTATGAGTCAAAATCTGAACCCACATTTCCAGAGAGAAATGCATTTTTACGTTCCCTTTCCTTTCAAAAAACACCCAAATCAAACCAGTTCTTTTTATACCGATTCTTATCTTTTGTGTAAATATTTGTGAAGATAGATGCATTGATATTTTAAACATAAACATACACGTGTCTACAGAAAACATGATATGCTGTAGTAGGGCTGATGAAAAATGTTCATTAAAAAAAGGAAGAAAATGAGAAGCTTTACAGAAAAAAACCCAAATCACCACTACAAACTTTTTTCCATAACTTTGGGCCAACTATAAAGTGGATCAGAAAGTCTTGAAGGTTATTGAAATTTCAAATTTTGAAATTCCCAAACAGAAGTAGCCTTTTTCAATATTAGGTCACCCTTTCTTTTCCCTTTTTGTCCAGCTGTGTTCCTCAGCATCAAACGTGCCTTGCTAAAGCCTCTGCACACACTCTGGCAGAGACAACCCTTCATCCTTTCATGAGAGAGGTGCTTTTATATAAACATACATCTAGGATGGCACTGTGGTTGGCAGTGAGAACTTGAATTCTCTGTCCAAGACCCGAGAGACAGCTGCAGCTCTGTGTTCTCACTCCAGGGAATGTTTCAGGAGAGGGGAATACCTGGAGCTAGGTGTAACGAGTAACTTCAGCTGAAGACAATAAAAGAAAAATCAATTCTTTAGAGTAATTTCTTATGAATTGGGCCGGTTTTTTATTTCAAACCTCCTCTTTTGATATAAAATAAATCACTGTCTGGGAAAAAAAGTGAACAGAACACTTGGAGTGATTTTTATTTACTGTTGAGTTCTTTAATTTTATTTAGAGCCATTGTAGTTTCCTGAGATGTTTCATTTTGGTTTAGCGGTAGATCGTGTAACCCTGAAGCTCCTAATCCAGCCCCAGCTTACCTGTCACAGTGTGACAGCACTGTATCAAACGCCAGCCCTCCCTTGGACCATATGTTTTAACTCATTTTGTATCATAGCTGACACTGCAGATGCTGAATGTCATTCTTTATGTCCTTGTCCTACCATTTTCAAGAGAGAAATTTAGGGGAGGGAAGAAAGGGAGAATAGAGCTAAACCTGTAATAAGTCTGACGCATTTGCATAATTGCAATGTAATGCAGTTCTGCAAGTCCTCATGGTCAGGCATTTTTTAGCCATTTCCTGGATTTTTCACTTGTAACCTAACGGTATCAAGATACAAATGCCCACATCCTCATCTCTGCTGCTCATGTAATCTTCGCAGTGGTTTGAGACTTAAATGCTGAGAGATTGCTTAAGTCTACAAGACTCTGAAATCAAAGGCAGCAACATTAATATTCTGTGCAAATGTGAAGAAGCCATGAAAGCTTTGTTTGTTGCTAAAGAAACCAACTAAATCAAACAAGTTGAAGAAAACAAAGACTTGTATAATTGTTTTAATTAAAACTGCCACTTATTCCAGCAAAACTGCAGCACAGTCGCGCTCTCCAAATATTTCTTGCTTAGACTTGCATGCTCAAAAACTATTCTTAATAAGTAAAATAAAACGTTGCCAGCCATTTTCCACTCCCCTTTGACACAAAAGCTCCTAAACAAATTGCAAGAAACCCATGCAAAACTTTGTGATGTTTACTTCAGATTTTATCCAAGAGGAATTTATGGAACTTGCTATTCAACTCCAAAAGCAAGTTATCTCAAATGAAATGTAACGCTTCTTAAATCTTCAAAGAACATCATGGCACTTAGCCATAAAACTCACTGTGACTTTAGAAATTCAAAAACAGCATTAATACCAGGATCACACTGCCCTATATGGTTATTTTAAGTCTTCAGGGCTACAAACACGCTCTCTTGAGTCTGGGCCCTCCATAAATTCAGTCTCCAGTGAACATTAGATCAGCCTAGCAACTGCTTTGCCTTTCCCTAGCTGCTAAACCCCTTCACCTCTTCCCACCCCACAAGGTTATTTTGGTATCTCAAAATAAGTCAGATACAGAGGGACCTTGCTAGTAGTTCCTCAGCTTCTGGAACCAGTCCAAGCCTCCGCTTCTTAACGCAAAGTATGAATGATAAAAGTAGATCGCAATTTTAATTGAGGGAGAATGTCTGACCTTTCAACAAAATAGTGTCACATGAGGTTCCTGTATTTCTTTTGACCTTTCCAATGCTCATAAGGCTTTTAAGCATGCAAATTCAGCTTAAGTTTGAAATCCTTCATCTTCCTCAAGTATAGATTGGCTTCCACTGTAAAATTTGGGCCCACGTTTCACCGTTAGTGTATGAATCCAGCATGTTGTCACTGTGTGGTAAAGAGGCAGTTCCAAAATCTGAACCACACTTACTTTCTCCTGTCACATAATCTGTTCAGATACTGCAGTTTGGCTTGAGCCTGTCTTTTATCTTTGTTTCTCAGCACTCTGAGAGCTCTTTATTTTCACCAATACTTGGATTTGTGTAAGTGTATGTTGAGGATCATCTTTTGTATGTGTTAATTTGTCAGGTCATTTCAAAGACCTTCTTTTTTTCCAAGATTCCTAAGCATTAGCATATTTAAGCTGGGAGGGGGGCTATTGGAAATATCCTACAGGAAGCCATAATTTATCAATGAAAGACTTGACATTTTCTTCTAAACATATGTTTTGTTGAGCTCTTTGGAGGCTGTAAAGGAGCTTATAGTAACAACTCTCTTCTTTTCTTTTCTTTTTTTTTTTTTTTTTTTTTTTTCCAGTGACTGGATAACTGAAATAATTTCAAGTCTGTTTTTACTAGAACCTGATCGCCTCCTGTTTGAGTGAAGAAACTGAGGACTGTTTGAAAGCAATGCCTTAACATACACGTTGCCCAGACTGTCTCACATCTTCTTCTTATATAAAAGGCTTTTCCAAGCATTGCCTGAGAACAGTGAAAACCTCGTTATGAGCCGAAAACTGTTTGGGATTTCAATGTTGATAATGAAAATCTTATTTATGGAATTGCTGAATACACAGATAAAGTCTAAAAAGCAACAGCCTACTAGACAAAATAATAGTCCAAGGGAAAAGGAGCATTGTAATTACATCATTCCTATTTTATAATGGCCTTTTCCTTCCATGTACATATTGAGAGGGAGTCAAAGAACTACAAGATGCAGTTGTTTCTGGCATCTTCCAACCTGATTTCAGAACTCCAGTGGGTTTCCTGTGTCCAGGTAACATTCTGGTCATATGCAAAAGGTGTGATCTGTTGGAAAGCGTAAAAGATGTGGAAGCATTTTTCTGCTCAAAAGCCTTTAGGCTCACGTAATGAACGGTGTGAACCCCCACCCGAGAAGGAAGGAAAAAGCAGATAGGGATCAAGAAATTCCCATCCTTTTCTAAAAGACAGGCTAGGTCCCCTCAGGAGTTGTGTTGTCTCTGCACTGCTAACAGAGATATGTAGGGTAAATACAGCCTTCTCTGACTAAAACCATGAGATACATGCAAAGACAAGAAATATTTAAAAGGGAGATGTGTGTTGTAGCGGAAGAAAGGCATGACTCTCTACTTCATTACATGCTTTTATTCCACTGAAATTCATAATCATATCAGAATAGAGCTAGTAAAATATGATGGCAAATAAAGCCCTTTAATATAAGCCTCTCTGCCTGTCTGTCCTTTTATATGGCACCTCCCAACATAGTGTCTGAGTGCAAAGTTCTTCACCCTCATCTGATTTAAAACTTAAAATGGCTGCTGTGAAGACCTATCGTCCATAGTAAACTGCTTGAGATGAATCAGCTGTTCAGATTAGCCTCACAGAAATGATAATGGGGTTCTGTGTTCACAGCTGAGTTATTTAAACTGTCTGATTTGGTCCGCAGCTTCCTTGGACATTAATAGGTTGACTGCTATGTCGCTGAACCTAGTGCATGAAAGGTCAGCCTTTGAAAAGCTAAATAAGGTAAGTGCAAACTGAAGCATGTTCCAAGCGATACCACGTACTCTAAATGCACTTGAAACCCCTAAGAATCACTGCTGCTCCTTAGCATTTTTCCATATCTGATTTCAAAGTGGTAGATCCTTGGATCAATACTTTGATTTTGATCTCTCATCCACCAGGAGATTCAGGGGGTAGCTCACATGTTCTAAACATATGCTCCTCCTGAAGCATCTTGAGTAAAGCGGATTGAAAACTTCTTAGAATATAGCTTTTCATCAGCAAATGCTGACTTAGATGAATTTGAAAGATTTCTCAGGACTACAGTAATTTTGCTGAAATTGCTGAGAAGCAGTATTATCAGGCAGGGACACTTTTCTTCAATAAAGATGGAATGCTTCGTTTGACTTTTGTTTGATCATATTGTAAATTCTATCATGCTATTGTGCACACCTTGAAGTGATTAAGTCAAAATGAAGAATTCAAAATGAAATGTTTTCAACTGTCCCAAAACAAAAACATTTCAATTAAGGTAGCTTTGATGATCTCTACATTGTGGCAATTTCATTTTTGTGCTACACTTCACCATTTAGATTATTACTCCCATTTGAAAGAAAAGCATATTTTGACACGTTGATATTTCCTCCAGAACCAGCAGTCCTCCTCTTCAGCAGCCCATGAGAGTGAAAGGAAAAGCCAGAGTAAGACCATCTCTCTTCCCCTTCCCCAAGACCTCTCTTTGATGCAGGAGCGTGGGGGGGAAGAGGAGGGAGGGGGTTAAGAGTTAGGTTTATCATCTGTAAATAGAGACAGTCCTTCACACTCACTTTCTTGAGTAGTCTTAGAGCACTAGGGGAAAGAAGAACAAAACAGCTCTAAGAAATGCTGGGAAAGTTCTGTACATTTCAGGAACGTTCCAAAGTAAAAATTGGCTCTGGCTGTCCAAGTTTAGAGGCTTATTCTTTCAAAAGGCACCGTCAATTAGTTTCTCAAGTTTAATTCTGTCCTGTGTTTACCAGCTGGAAAGTTTGTTGTGCAATAAGCATAAATGTTTGTAGAATATAAATCATTGCACATGACTAGTTCACCATCCACTGACAGCATTACTACTTCTTGTCTAATTGCATGGTTGTACAGTTACTGCAATCTCCTCATGCAAAGTGCTAAATAGGAGGCGAAGTCAGCAGCTTGGTTCAGGCCCAGGTTTATAGAGTTACAAGCTGAAAAAATTGTTGAGATTTTTAGCAAAGGAGGATTGTCATCACACTTTGACCTGAAATGGAATACAACTGTCCATTGGTAAGGGACCTAATAGCAAAGTTGTCAACATTCCTCAAAAATATTTTTAAAAGAATTGTCTTATAAGGATTTTACTATATTGGATTTCTTCTTGCTTGTTCTTTTTTTTTTTTTTTTCCCCATAGGTGAAGAGGATATAGAAAATATACCATATATGGAAAACTGAATCCTACCATGGCATTTGTATTAAAGGATCGTTTTGTGGGAGGTAAGAAAATAGGCCCTTGCTGGTGATGGTTGAAAACAGTCCAATCGTATGTAAAAAAGGATAATAAAAATTCTGTCCTCTAAACCAACAAGCAAGTGATACCCAAGCCAGGAAGCTCAAAATCAACAAAATAAACCTTATTCCAAAAGCTGGATTTGGTTATTAATTGACTGATTTCCTACCACTAAGAGCACACTTTCAGGCTGGTGGGCTTGATAAGAGGTACTTGAAAGCCCAAACTGAACAAGCAT
>VFFE01006626.1:1195694-1285838 GCA_008921705.1 Burhinus oedicnemus | reverse complement strand
AGAATAAAGGGTTTTTTTTTTTTTTTCCTTTTTTTTTTTTTTTTCCCCTTGGATTTTCAGGCTCTACAGCAGTATTGCATTAAAGTGGTGTTAGTTATTAATCTGCATCTGTAGTCAGAGCCGCTGTGTTCTGTCTTGCCTAACGCGAGGCTCACCATGCAAAGGCGTCTCTCGGTTCTGACAGCCTCCCTCTGCCCGGGCGTCCCTGCCGCCTTGCGCGGGCGAGCTGGGCTCTGCGGGCTCAGGGCTGACCTCTCGGGGTTTGCCCAGTCCAGTGCGCTTCGCCGCTCGCTCCTCTAAGCCATTTGCCAGTTGTCGCTGTAACCGCTGTCCTAGAGCGTGGCTGTAGCTGCGTTGCAGGAAGGTGAACATCCCTGTGCATCCATAGATGGAGAGCAAAAATGTGACTCTCTTCCTCTTTGGAGTGATTGCTTATCAAGAGTGAACTGCTTCAGCGGGGGGGAGAAGTCAACTTTTTTATTTAAGCAGCTGTAGCAAGACTTGTAGGGGGTTTATCTTTATTTTTTCTTCTTGTCCCTTTCCTAGCTCTGTCCTACCTCCCTCGACCACGCACTTTTTTTTTTTTTTTTAATTAACCGTACAAGTCCGTGTTTGAGCTGCAAGCCTGAGGGATGCGACAAGTTTAGTCTCTGAAATGGTTTATCCGTAATGCATCTGGCAGCCTCGTGTTGCGGGAATGAGAGACCGAGACGCGTGTGCGCACACGCACGCCCCCCAGCACGGACAGAACGGCGGCGGTATGGGTGAAGGCGGCGCGGAGGTGTGAAACCTGCTTACCAAAGATAGGGAGCGGAGCTGGGGGGGTCTGGCTCTGCCTCCTTCGGGGCCACTGTAGTGTACAGATTGAACTGGTCTGGTTTGCAGGGCCCTCCGGGGGGCCCTGCTCATGTATGTCCCTTGTGGTATTGGAAAAATAAACACTCTGTAAAACCTGCATTTGTGGTTTCAATCCTCTTTTTCTGAAATCATCCTCTGTGCTCTCTAAGGCAATATTGCTTTTCCTTTCCTCTTTTTAACTGGGAGCGTTCCAGAGCTCTGCTCAGATGATTAAAAAGGGGGGGCTGCGTTGCTGTCTCGGCTTCGGTACATCGGTTTTTATGCACTTGCAGATAACCGAAGACAGCGCACCCGCTGCAGACGCCGCGTGCGGCTCTTGGGACGCAGATACCCTGAGGCCAGGGCTCCAAGAGCAGCGGCGTGGCTGTGGGATGCTGCGGGAGCCCCCCCAGTAACGGGGAGGGGAGATACCTGCCCTGCTGGGGTAACACCTGTGGGCAGCAGCACCGAGACCGGCCCAAATGTCACCAGGCAGGTCTTGCTGCTGCTGGTCCGTGGCTTTTAGTGACCGTCTTAGTTGTTGAATCGAATCTGGAAAAGGTTTTCTAAATAGTGTAACCAATTACAGTTTTTTTAGACTACCTGTAAAATTAGTTTATTGATATGTTCTTTCATTTCTAGGCAGTAAGCATTTTTTAAAAGAATATAATGAATTATTATGCTACATATCTCATTGCGTGGATCTCCTGCAAGGCAGATGGTGATCTCTGAAGTTGGGCAGCGGGGCTGTGGGGGTGTTGAGATCCGTACGGTGATACAATATCTAACTTTCTTACCTTCCGCAGTGCTCCAGCGTGGCACATCAGCGGCGATGGTGTCCTGGTCCCCCAGTTCCTCCACGTCACTGATGCCGGGGGGTTGGCGGACACGAGTGCAGCAGCAGCGAAGCCCGACTTCTCCGGTCTGCTCGCTTTAAAAATCATGGTGAGAAGGAAGAAGGGAGCGAAGCTGAGCATCGCTGCGTTTGAGTGCAGAGGGAAGCTCCGTCCCAAGTGTGGGAAAAGGTTTATGGTTTAAACTCTGCGTCGCTCCCGTTGGGAGTCAAGATTTCTCTGTACGTGAGCCTCGGTCCCCGCTGCAGCCCTTGGGCGGCAGGAACCGACCCATCGGAAACCTGCCGACCTCGGACGGCTCCTGTGGCGGGCCGTGGCATGAGCCATGGCCAGGGCAGTGCCTGCTCCGGCACCAGCTTTTTCAGGAGAAAAAGAGGCTTTTGTGGTCTTTGGTAGTTCATTGATGGTCTCCTGACTCTGGCAGGCTTTGTCTGCGAACATAGGTGTGGTTAACGATATCCCGATAATCTAAATACGCTAAGAATAAGTAATGCAGAAAATAAGTAGAGTTGTTACTTAGGTAAGCTTTGAAACCACTAAATAACTGACATTAAGTTTTATAAAACCACTAAATAACTGACATCATGTTACTGGCATGGTGGCTGGTGATGATGTCAGTTATCTAGCACAGAGTAGCTTGGAGGTTTCAAGAGTAAAATCCTATTAATATCACAATTTCACACATGGCAAATACAAACATAATTTTTTTTCTCTGTGATATTTATCTGATAAATAATAGATTTTCTCTCTCACAGACCACCTGCTGTTTGGGTCCGGCTCTGCGGTGCTCTGGAGGGTCCTGGCCGCGCGGTGGAGCCGGCTGTGGACCGAGGGGACCTTCCAAGCCAGCCGAGACACCTGTGACCATGGAGCTTCGGAAGCAACAGCCGGTATTTCCAAAGGTACCGAAAACGGCTTTGCGCACCGCTGTGACCTAGCACCACTGATCCCCACAGTTTGCAGCCGTCTCCCTTGCTCCGTTTGAAATTTGGGAGCAAAGCTTTTCCAGGGGCTTCATGTTATTAAACCTGACTGTGTAAAGGACACCCGGGAGATGCTTTTTGTGTGTACTACAAAACCCTCACATGAACGCTGTGTGCGCAGAGGTGTGTGTACACACATAGGTTAACTAATTATTATGGAACGTCCATTTGGGATGTGCTGTCCCGGGTGATTATTTACAAGCGGGAACGTTCAGGTGGGTCCCTTTGGCCATTGCTGAAGGCTGCGGCAGCAAACCTGGGGAAGGTCCTGCCCACGCCGCGCCGCAGGCACCCGAATGCGGATGGAAAGGCAATGTTTCCACCAAAGCTGCAAACTCCTCTTTCCTGGGTCCTCCTGACTGTCAGCCAGTCACTGACGCAAAGGAGATTTTATCTACACAGTGCTTTGAGATAAACATTTTATGGAGGCAAAGATTTATTATACTTAGTGAATAAAGCTGATAACGAAAAATCAGTATTTTCCATGAGGAGAGGGAGAACTTTCCACAAACTTCAATGAAAACTCCATTATTTTTTTTTCCACAAAAACCAGACACTTCACAAAATTAATTTTGTCAAAATATAAGTTAAGCATAAAATTTGTGACTAGCCCCACTTGCGAGTGCTAACGCTGCTCTCTATGGTACCCGCGGCTGTCTGTTAAGGAATGGAAAGCACAGCTTCTGTCAAAATAATGGAAAGATAGATTTCTTTTTTTTTTTTTTTTTTTTTTTTTTTTTTTCCCCATAGGTGAAGAGGATATAGAAAATATACCATATATGGAAAACTGAATCCTACCATGGCATTTGTATTAAAGGATCGTTTTGTGGGAGGTAAGAAAATAGGCCCTTGCTGGTGATGGTTGAAAACAGTCCAATCGTATGTAAAAAAGGATAATAAAAATTCTGTCCTCTAAACCAACAAGCAAGTGATACCCAAGCCAGGAAGCTCAAAATCAACAAAATAAACCTTATTCCAAAAGCTGGATTTGGTTATTAATTGACTGATTTCCTACCACTAAGAGCACACTTTCAGGCTGGTGGGCTTGATAAGAGGTACTTGAAAGCCCAAACTGAACAAGCATGTGAAATATTTAAGGCCACATTTTTATATTTATTAAAAACAGCCTAAATAATTAAACTAGTTGATTCACTAGTGGCTTTCAGGCTCATGCCCAGAGTGAAAGGTCATGACCTGACATACCATGGCCCCACTTGGTACTGATGATTGACAGGAAAAGGAAATAAGTTGATATCTTTCACGTGGGAATCACAGCTTGTAGCAACTATGAGCAAGTGGGCTATTTGGACTTTGTGGGAAAAGTTAATTGTGTTATTATTCAAAATCTTCGTTCC
Source organism: Burhinus oedicnemus (assembly GCA_008921705.1). Lineage (NCBI taxonomy): Eukaryota > Metazoa > Chordata > Aves > Charadriiformes > Burhinidae > Burhinus > Burhinus oedicnemus. The sequence continues at coordinate 1,281,809 of VFFE01006626.1, read as the reverse complement.
CAAAGTTGGTTCAATGGTGATTTATTTACTTATGTGATAAAACAGCTGTGTACTGTAATAAAATACAGGTCACTTGCTGATGTTTAATGCACAAAAGTGGGAATATGTTTGGTTTCTTTTACTTTGAACTTACATTCATGCTAGGCAGCAGGGATGACTTTGAATTGTTAGGAATTTTCTGTTAGTGTATTGGAAATAATTAATGTTCTCATCATGCTATATATTCTTCAGTGCTTAGTTATGGAGAATGAGGAAGGCACCGTACACTGAAATATGAGTGCCTCTCCACCATATGCTTTCATTATTTCTTTATAATGATAAAAAGGGGCTGCATTCAGTGCCAGACAATGTCATGGCCCCAGAGATTTAAGTGGCCTGCAGAAAAAAGGAGAAAAAAGCATTTATGATATGAATGAGGATTTGAAATGGCTTTTTAAAAAAGGCCTAAGATCCACTTTCACCCTAAATTCTGAAATCACTTGAAAGATGTCTAGATGCAAGCGAGTTTGAAGAATAGCAACTTTCCACCAGGCTCTGTTTTATATGCAGTATCACTGCCATCTCGGCCATGCTTTGTTACAAGGTCACATAATTATACCAAGCAGTAGGGCACAGTCAAACTTCACATATTGTCTGATTTGTTCTAGCAATGAACCCTGTCATCTTTATCCAGAGTACATATTCTTTACCCCAGTCATTTACAAGTTAGCTAAGTGATGCACTTTTCGTTTATTCCTCTGAGCTAAGAAGCACAGTGGATTTAATATCAGCTGGTCGGTTACTGGGCTTTCCGCTCATTCCCCAAAGCCTAAAGTGTGGGCACAGGGTGAACCACAATGGGGTGCAGCTCCACACAGTACTCCAGGTGTTCCCTATCCTTTTGCAGAAATGCCACGCACTGCCAGTTCCTTGTGCCAGTTGTCGTGTTTCTTACTGGTATATGAGCTGTTAGATGATAACGGTCCCATTAAAAGGCCTATTAATAAAGCCAAAAGTAGTTTCACCCCAGAACAGGCCATTGTGTGGGGAAGGATTGCACGTTCCAGCTGTGTGGCACAATAGTTTGGATGACAGAGCAGTCAGTCCTGGCATTTTCCTCAGACTGTCTCCAGTATAATTTCTTTTCCTAGTCTTTCCTCATATCTTGTTCTGAATACAAAGGAGAGCACCTCTGCTCAGGAAGCCGCGGAAACTCTTCCACTTGTAGCACATTCTCGAGAAGAATTTTAAGCCTTAAAATAATCTGATTCTAACACCAATAAACAAGCCCAGTTATACAGTAAACCAAGATAAAGGCGGCTTCACACAGATTAAGAGCCGGTGGTATTTCCCTTGCATTTTTTGGATGTCAGTCCTTCATATGTAACATTAGGCAATAATGCCTGATATTTTACAAATAGGATAGACTACAGATCCTGCCACAGGAGTACAGGTCTGTGATGAGTAAATGATAGTTACTGGCTGAGAAGGAGAAATGAAATCAAGAAAAATGGGTCCCAGTATAACATACCCAAAATTGAAGACCTTTCTGGAGCAATACTGATCTACTTCCTCTGAACATTTCAGCAGAAGGGGGAGCTACTCAGTATACCAACTTTTTTTGAGCAGAAAAGGTATGTACATGTTACACCTACTTGTTCTGAAAGGAAAAGGACATGATTCACGCAAATCCAGCCATTTTCTAGAATTTATTGAATTACAAAACTGAGAGACTACAAACTGGAGACCACAGCTATCACCAGAGCTGTCAATGAATTACCAGCTGCAGATATATAGGAACTTGTCCACTGGGTTAGAGGCTACAGTCTGACCTTGCACAGCCCATGAAAGTGCTTAAAAACAGTGATGACTTTTGTTTATGACTGACTTCGGCTAGATTCAGCCTGAACATCATGAGGCAAAAGGCTCTCTGTCCCATGCCAATTCTCTGATCTTTCCATTCCTCTCCACCTCCCCACCTCCAGGCTTTCTGTTTCAGCAGCTCCCTGAAGTGAGCACCATGACTGGGAATGTAGAAGTGAAGAAGGCCACAACTCTTCAGAAAAGAGCAGTTATTCTTAGCTTTGTTTTGCTGATGTTTTTCTTTCTTTTTCTCCTTTTTAAAAGAAAACAGAAAGCCTGCCAAAATTTGGGCTCTTTGATGTGCTTTGGAAAGAAAAACAATGCTATCTATCCAAGCCCTCTGAAAGGAACAAAAATATGTCATTTTAAGGCATGAATTACTTGAGAGGAACAATCAATGCATTTCATAATTAAAGATGTCAAGAATTTTTGAATTTTTTTCTGGAAATTTTTGATTAAGAAATTTTCAGAGCCATTTGCCTGTTTCAGTAAAACTTTCTTTGAGAAAATTTGCTGAATTGTATGGTAGGTGAAAGGCAGGAGGGGGGAGAAACTGTAGAATATTCAATAATGTCATAGTATCCCTAGGAGATACCCTAGACCCCATTCAGGCTTTTCTTCTGTCAATTTGGATTGAGTTATGTGAACCTGCCTCATCCACTTTACTCATCCTACTTTGGGATGAGTAAAAAAAAGAAAGATCATAAAAGCAGTATCTGTTCTGGTTTGTTTGTTTGTTGATTCAGCTTTGAGTGGAGACATTGCTTTATAAAACTCCTCAGCTGTATATGAGACACTGACTTCATTGTCTCAGTGTTAGGAAATTTGTTTAAGATGGAAGTGTCCCAGGTCTTTGGCCTGTAAATGTAGGGAAGCTTTTTAAGCTGCAATCTTAGAAGTTCGTAACTGAGTAACTGAACTTCTGTTTGCCCTCTCTTTTTGAGGTTTCTCCTTCATCACCCCAACAAATCTTGAAAGAGCTAGTTTATGCAATGAGAGCTTTGACATTTTCTTTAAGCCCAGGCACTTGATAAAGATGCTCTTTCTACAGTGTGATTAAACTGATGTAAAGAAGCACTTGTGTTATTTCTCTTTTTTTATTGAAGATTTTTACAGATTTCCTTTTTTGCCTTCCTGTGACACTGCATGTTGCATCATTTACTCTGTCTGCTCTCGCTTTCCACTGTAGTGGCTGTATGGGCAGTGCTTGTACAACTTAGCTTTGAAGAGGTTTCTATTTATATCTAGTATTCCAGTCCAGTGTTTTCAAAGAAAAATGAGTAGAAATTAGACATAGACTGTAAATGACAAGGATCCTTGCTTGAGGTTGATATGAAGACATTTGTCCTGTCATCGTCTATGCTGCACTTATTCCATGGATTAAGATGGTTTACTTTGAAAGATCACTCCCTACCTCAAGTTGAGAGTACTAACTGTTAGAATGATAAAGAAGCCTGACTTTCAGAAGAAAGGGGTTTTGTATTTCTTGAAGGTTTCTTAGTTTGAATATCTAAAAATGTGAGACTTCTACAATCTCTAATCACCTTGTGAAAGTCCAGGCCAGGATTTCAGACTTTGACGATAGCAAGCAAATGCTTAAATTAGAGGTTTCAATTAGAGAATATTAAATTCTCTTCTGTAACAGGAGATGGTTTAGGAGAAATGGAAATAGCCAGGTGGGAGTAATTGGTTTTGGAAGAGTTGTATGTGGGAGCTCTGCCCAGCACTTTCTTTTATTATGCCTCTTTTCCTTCCACAGCTCAGGAAAACTCATATTCATGCACACTCTTACACTTCACTGGGATTCCCTGACTCAGAGACCGTCAGCATCGGCTTATTATACAAGCCCTTTGTTTTATCCTATACAATGCATCTCGCTATATGCAATTTGGCCTCTTAACCTGCCGTGAAATATTTCAAAGGGCTTGTTGCTGGAAGACACGTCTCTCTTTGCTGTGATTTGTGCAGCCGTGGCTGCATTTTCATGACAGCTTATAATGATTCGTGGTGGGTTGCAATACAATGAACTCATGCCGCAGAACAGCACACTGAAAAAGATCTTTCAAATTATTGTTCCAGTGCAAAAGGTGCCCAATCACCTTCCACCTGCGGATTAGTTGGTTGCTATAGGAACACACTGTAGCTCTTCAGTGCCGTGCTACTGTAGTGCCCAGATTACTGACTGTGACAAACACAATAGGGGAAAAGAATCACGGGTTATTAGTGCTGCTGATGATGTGATGTTATAAACCTGGGGTGGCATAGAGTGGATGAATAGAGCAAGAGCCTTGAAACACGAAGGACAGGAGGAGGAGAAGGAGCAGAGTGAAGTGGAGCTAAAGTCATCACTACGGAAATGTTGTCTTTGATCTTATTTTCCACTCTGAATAGGTATTTTCATAATATAATGCCAAATGCAAGCAATGCTATAACTGATGGCAGAGCCACTGGTCATGTCTTTATGTTAGTAGGGGGCTACCCCTCCTCCCTTCTCTTTTCTTCCAGTGAGTACTGAAATCTGAACCTTTTCATTCCTGCAGGATTAACTCTGACCAAGGTCAGAGCAACTAGTCACCAGTAATCTTCACAGGAGAGTCAGGCCTCCTGCATCCCTGGGAAATATCACCTGAAATATCCACCTACACACAGGACTTTAACAGGGAATTTTGCAGTGTCAGAAATGTGTGGTGAACAGCTGAGATCAGATCTCCCTCTACTTTGGTGGCCATGACTGAGACTCAGGAGTTTATGCTACTGAGCACCCTCCTGCAGAGTGAGCTACCTACGTGCTTCATAGGGGAGAAATAATTACTTGCAGCTCTGATTTGTAGATGGTCTAAAGTTCCCAGAAGGAGTTTTGCTTCCATGCATGCTTGGGCAGGGCGAAGCAAAGGAATAAAATATATCCTTGTCCATTGCTTGTGTGCATTGAGCAAAACAAGCTGTGTTTAGTCACAAGTTCACCAGATGGTACTCTGGGGGTTATTGCTGTTATATTGCATTACTGCAATATTTTAGACAAGGCGCAGTGATTCACTCTCTCTCCTCATTGCTTTAGGAGGCTCTGTTTCTCTCCCAATGGAAGCACAGCTGACCCTGCTGCTCATGACCCTGGAGACCCATGTAGGCTCCCTGTTGGTGCGTGTAGGTCTCTCTCAAGGACAGTCAGGAAGGCCAGTCCAATAACAGCACCAAACATTACAGAAAGACACGGCTTGCATTCATCTCTGCGGCCAGAGAAGCATATGCTTAAGTGACTCCACTTTCTGATTAGCCAGCTGATTTGTAACTTAATTTTTTTCAACCCTGACTGCCTCCTCCCTCCTTCTGTACTCCTACCCCACTTGTTTTGCCTTTGCATTGGGCCCTCCTCAGCCTCACAGTTGGACCCCTGTGACCCTCTAAGCTGGGAAATGACATTGCTCAACCACTTGGTCACAAAATGAACTGAAGTACAGAGTTTGCACTATACTTTTAGAGCCCAAGAACTATCAAAATACCACAGAGAGGCATTGTTTTCCTCCGCTTCTGCTACTCTGTAGGCTGAAACCCTTAGTCGAGTGAATTATGTGCTGACTGACACCTAACAACCCATACTGGATTGAAGCCACATATGCATGCAGGGCACAGGTGCTGCTCTTGGTCAGCTGGACTGCCCCTGGGACCATCTGGCACCCCTCTTTGGCCTCCACCATTATTTTTACTGACCAGCTGCTTGTTCTCATTGCCATTGACAAAGCTTCCCAAGCCACTGCTTCCCCTTGCTTCCAGAGGAGACAAAGAAATACTACAGCCTTTCAGCCTCTCCCAATGGCCTTGAGTTTCTGGTGCCCCGAGGCCCTGCCCTGGTTTGCAGGTTGCCTTCTGCTCTTCAGTGCTGTTCCCACGGTACCTAGGACACTGAGATTAGCTTCCCCGGTGCCTTCTTGCTTTCCCTAGCCACCAGCCCAAGATTATCTATTCCACTTCCACAAAGTAATGAATCCATAAGCAATACAAGGAGTGACAAAACTGATTTCAGTTTTGCCTGAGGCATCTAAGAGGGTGATGAAACACGTTGGGTCTGAACATGCTTGGATCAGAACTTTACCACAGGTGTTACTGTAATTTCAGGCAACTCGACAACTGCGAATTGGACCCTCTGTCCCTTAGATTATGCTTTTCGTTTCATGATCCTCTGGAGGAAAATGAATTTCCCAGGCTGAGCTCCTGTCTGCAAATTTAGACGGATAGGACAGACTCTGCATGTACAGTTTTAAATGGCTTTAAATGGGGACTTACAATGGAAATGGAGACAGACACCTAACCAGAGAAGTATGACAATGTAGCTTCAATAAAATAATGGGAAAATCTTCCATTACCATAGTCATATGCATGTATGACCTTAGCAATGCCCAGGACTGCTACGGGAGCAACAGTGCAACACTCCCGTTATGCCTTATTTTTTTATCAACAATGTTCTCCTTCACTTTGACGTCAGCTTCAAGATTGCTTGCTGTGATGTGCTGCACCTTTCATATTTTCTTTCCAGTCATAATATTGCTTCAGTCATAACCTCAGCTCTTTGAGGAATAATTGTCCCTGACAAGGGGGTGAATCACTGGCAGAGAGTTGATAAGCATTACATACAGATGACAGAAGTCAGGACATATCGGATTACTGCTGTGAATATAATAAAAGAGAGCCTAAACACTTTGGCAGCTCAAAGACAAGCCATTTCATAACTCTCTAGTGGGGCTATTATCTTCCATTTACTGCCACTGATAACCAGGTTGCAACTGTCTCCCTAGGATCTAGTTACAATTCACTTAACACTTGGAGGACCAGACGTATTGGAGGAGACTCAGATGGGGATAATTTCTTAAAGATCATTTATTTTTAAATTTTTATCTTCCTTGCTCCCCTCTTTATAGTGCGATAAGAACCTAAATCAGGAAGCTTTGAACTTCTGTCGGGAAAGGAGAGTTCATGGTCATCTTCCCTTTAATCTTTTACTCCTGAGTTTCTTTTGAAGCCAGTCATTCATATCCAGCTGAATAAGTGACAAGCAGGTTTCCACCTCTCTCACTCTTGAAATACATGTACCTAGACCTAAAAGCCTGTTCTAATACTGATTCCATTAGTTTTACATGTAGGTGTTACATTTTTATTTTTGTAGCCAGGAAGGGGCACCTGAGCTTACAAATCAGGGGGTGTTGGTGTATATCAGTAGCAGATAATTTTCAGCGGTGACAATTACAATCCACATTGATGGAATCTGGATACAGATGATATTTATCTGCACAGCGTGGGATTTTGTTTCCAAACCTCAGATCCTAAGATGAGTTTAACACTTTAGGCTCTTAGATATCAAAGACAAAAAGAATTATTTTGCTATGGCAGAAGTCTGGCAAATGACCAGTGAGTCTCCTTACTACCTAGCACACCTTATCAAGATGAGCTTAGGGATGAAACCCTCTCTGTGTGAAGTGAAACTCTATACTCTGCAAAATTTTTCTCCTGAAGCAATACCATGAGCAGCAAATGTGAGCTCTGCTCAGCTTTCAACATATGACGTGTTTTTAGACGCCAGACAAAAGCGGTTTCACTCTTTCTCAGGCTGAAGACGTGTATGTACATCTGCAGATGGGAGCCTTCCTGTGTAAGTTTGGCCACATAACTCCATACCTGGATTCCAGTCTGCCAGAGCCCCCTTCACAGCCACTGGGTGAAGAATATCTTTGCCAAAGATGGATCAGGAGACTGGGAGAAGTTTTGAGATCAAGCGCTATTGGCAACTCAGAGGTTGCGCATTTATAAATGTATTCCTAGACACCGTGCAAAAATGTTCTTACATTCCCATTGCTGGAAGCTCTGCAAAGAAGCCTCTCTACATGTGTTTGAATAGCCAGATTTGGTGAACTAGGAACTAAAATATCCTTCCCCCTCTGCTACTTACACCTTTATCCCCCAGTGCAAAATTTATCTGTTTGCTGGCCAAAATTAGGCCCTTACCGTTTTATAGAAACAAACACAAATCTGTTTGGAGAGAAATTGAACTGGGCTTTCTTAAACTACAAGTCATAAGTGATGCTTAAAATTCCCTTTTTAGTAGGATTTGCATCCCTGCTTCATTTTTCACAGCACAAGCCCTCTGCTGCTGTAGAGAACCAACAAAGGACAACAGCAATTAAAGAGGAAGGAAAAAAGTCATTGTTGAAACAGTAATTCCAAGTGGTTTCTCTTCAGGACTTCTGGATCTTACCACTAACTTTCTCGCAGCCAGGGAAAGCCAATTGAATACCTTTCTGCCCTGCTTTATCCATCTGTAAAATAAGGGTGATGAATCTTACCTGCTCGACAATTTTGTTACATGGTACAACGCAGTTATATCTGTAAATTGCTTTAAGATCTTGAGATCAAGGGAATGACGGAAGTGCCAAGTGTTGCTGTTGTTATTGTATTAACAATGTTGGCCGTTTTCACTGTTCATATGGTAGCCTGGCTGGAATTGGGCAGGAAGCCCAATAATACCAGCAAACAACAAGAAACTAAAATAAAATGTTTTACTTAATGAATGCCTCTGTTTAATCAGAAGCCTGTGTAATTATGTCACAGAGGGCTAAGGATCTAATGTTTTCCTAATACATTTGCTTTTAAAGGGACGATTAACCCTGCATATTTCAAGATGATAAGCTGCTGCTTTGTTCAGTTCCAGTTATTTTTTTCTGCATTCCCTGGTGAGTCCAGAGAGAACCTGAGAGTCAGAGGGTTTTTCTTAATTGCACAGTAACTATCTTGTATGTCTGATGCTGGAGTATTTTCTAAAGACACAGGTTATTAGTCCTGGGTTGGATGGGTTTGCAAGAGAATTCAAATGCTGAATTTATTCTATTTTGGCTCCTCTGAGCCATGGCATACATTACGGAAAGCCCTCAGTACGTCTGCCTTAAACAATGTTCTCAGAAGGCAATTTGGCCAGGAAGAAGGAATAAAACTATACCTTACCTTGAATCAAAGAAATCCTGTATTAAGTCATAAAGATTGTTTTCAGTTTATTTCTTAAAGGCATGTTTCTACACGCATTTTGCAGTATCTGTCGACATGTCTGCCCAGTTAGTACTTTTAAAATGTTTTGAAGAGAATAAAGGACAAAAAGCTCTTCACCTCCTGAAGACAGCCGTCTTAAGACATACTAAAGAACACTCTCTACTGAGATTCTAGGGAAGATACTTATGCTGTGAGATAGGAAGGGAGTGATTTTATGTCAAATATATTAAATTCTCTGATCTACCCCGCTGTCAAGAGGTTAGATAAACTATGTTATGTTCACACCTTATAGACGTTTGATCATTTCTGTTCTTGAGTGCAGAAGATCCCATGGGCCCTCTGGGGAACTTATCCCAGCACTTTGCCAGTAAGGACATTTTCTAATATCTGCCTGTGCTCTTCCATGTCATGTTTTGGTTTGCCATGATGAGGATGGAAGACACGTTATTGCATTCCCCTTCCTGTAGCAGATTATTATATGCTTATAATAAGATGTCATTTACTGGGCGTTTGTTCAAACTCTTTCACAACTTATTTTGTGTTTGTGTTTACATGTGAGGATGGTGAGAATGAGATACTTTTTTCATATAGTATGGTAGTCCTACATATTCCTTGGTTGCTGTAAATTGCTTTTAAAGGGAAAAAATTATCTCCTGTTGGAAGCAAAAAAGATTTACCTCTTTTTCTATCAGCTATTGGCCACATGGGAATTTAGTAGGAAGGAAAGAGTTAATAATATCATTATCAGGTCAGCAACTTTGAAAGGCTCTTCCACTCTGAAAACCATTTTCTTAATTATTTTAAGTTAACACTTAAATGCATAGAAAAAAATCATGTGTAATCTGAAACCCCAGACATGGGGACAGGACTGGATTGAGATAACATTAAAGATTTTATTGCTGTTACATTATAAATTATTTCTATTATGATGGCCCTATGGGTATTACATTCTGTCAGTTCGCTTTCACTGTTACATCACTTAATGTTATTAACACACTTTAGGGTATAACATTACAGTTTTATTGTGGAAACCTTAAACACTTACATCCAAAGTACTGAATCAAGTTATTATCCTAGCTGCCCAGATCTGGTCTATTATCATTTTATCACTCATAAAAACCTGTGATTCAATTTGATTTAACACTTGAGGAAAAATCATGGCTTATATATGCTTAAACCTAGTTGCAATATTAATACAAAGCAACACATGGATGACTTCATTTTATTAAAGTTGAGGTAGCCCTGGGAACTGCATTTATGATCTTTACGCCACACGAGAAATTTGATCTGACCTGTTACCATTTGTGATTCACTAGTAAAATGATAAGGTTTTCTTACCAGTATGTTGAAGAATTGTGAACATTTTACCTTTCTTACTGCATTCATTATGCACTCAGAAATCATACATTGATCATGGTGTGCTAACCAAGGAAAAAGGTATCTCTCCCTGTCTTGGAGTCTTACAATGTAGATTGGAAAAACGTTGCACTTTGAAAGGCGATATGTGCTTAGTATGGCTCCACTGAGTTTAATATTAGAAAAAAATTAGGGCCTTGTTTTTGTGTTCGGAGTGTAAACACTTTTCTATGCAAAACAACTCTATTCTCTTCTGCATAGGCCAGCAAAGGTCTTTAACACTTACACAACATTTAGAGGCAGGAGAAATTGCACTGAAGTGACTGATTGGCATTGCACAGACAGTTGATTATTGGTTTTGGTTTGCTGGCTGAGTCAAAATAACAACACGTTGCTTGGCACTGCCTGAAACATTTCATATCTTACTTTAGGTTATCTGTTGTTTCCTTTGAGGATAAGGCAGAAAACTGTATGTGAAATTTCAAGTGTCTTGGAAATGAAAAATCAGGACCTTTTAAATTTTGACAATGTCAAAATGAAACATTTCATCTTCTTCACTTCAGGGGGAGGAAGAAGACAAGACTATGCTGATGTGGAAAAGCAGTGCTGAATGACCTTAGCAAGGAGTCCTGCTCCTGCAGCCCATTTCCCACTGAGGTCAGAGGAAGGAGTTTGCTCAGCCCAACATCCAGGAGTTCACCAATCCAATGACATTCCCAGGCAGGAGGGTGGATGCACTGAACCAACCAGTCCCGTTCTGGCATGCGCACAAAATCTCCCTAGCAACAAAGATGACAGCTTGGTAACAGCAGCTGCTGCTTAATGGAAAACATTAGAAAAATAACTCATTCTCGATCTATGTTCCCTGTTTGCATTTTTTGTATTTATCACAAAAAAGTGTTCTAAGAAAAAAACCAACCCACCACACAGAACTTTAAAAAGCTTTATGGCACGAGGGTCAGACACACAGCTGTATATGTAAAGAGATGCGCTGCAAAAGCTAGGAAAAATGTGACCGTGTAATTCTGACACAAAAATTTTCCTTCTTAGCCACAGCTATATTGTTTGCAACTTCACAAGTGGGTCTATGCATGTGTTGTGGGAGCGGCACGGATGTGCAGTTATTTATTCTTGCATCAAACATGAGGGAAGGCCAAATGTGGCCAAATGTGTGTTAAATTCCAAGTCAGCATTTCTGGTTATTGTTGCTTGAAGTATATCCATTTCTGCTCAGGGCTGGGCTCACTGGAAAGGTACTAGTATCCTAACAAAAGCAAATCACCGTCTCTGATAAAATTTTCCCCTTTTTATTTTTCAATAAAAGCGAACACCAATTTTTTTTTTTTCTTCTGTTGCAAGTGTTCTGAAAAAGTCCAGTGAAGACATAAAGACAACTATATGGCAGCTTCCTCAGGTAAAAAACAAATCAGAATAATGCTACATCACCATGTGAAATACACAAAGTAGGAGGAGATACATTAACTAGTGTTATTCATCAATCTGAAGTGATACAATTTATTACATGATAATAATGGCCATAGTTGTATAAGTAGTAAAGGTAAAATTACATCATGACTTGCATTAGCAGTATGAAATTATATCCTGATTAATGCACAATTAACTTGTCATGTGTACAACGTATGTGTTTGTAGGTGGACAGATGGGTTACACTATGTCTCATGCTCACATATGTAGCATTTATCACTTTCTCCTAACTTTTCCTCTGTCTCCAGAAATTAAATAGAGGGATACATCCACTAAAATCCTTAGACACCCCACCAGCTTAATGCAGAGCCACCTAGGGTCAGTGTATGACTAAAAAACCCTTGGAGATGACCACTGGGAAATCTCGCACACACACATGAATCCTGTTCCTCCCTACAGATCAGCAGCCTCATCCCCGGCTCCAGGGAGACATCACCGAGGTGAGAGCAACAACCTTAACTGCTCTTCTGCTGGCAGGCACCAGTCACTGAACCTTTCTCAGAGTTGTTCATCACGGTTCCTGCTCCCAAGACAAAGCCTCCAACAGCACTAAATGACTGTGGATGAGGAATTCCTTTGCTCCTTTTTTATTCTGATTTTGCAGGGGAAAATAATTAAGCTACAGGTTCAGTTGAGAAGGATTTTTACTTTTAATTGCAATTATGGATGGAGGTGCCCCGGCTTCAAATGAACTCCTCTTTACAAGCAGAACTGCTTTATTTGTCCATGTGCTGACATTCAGGTTTGCCTATCCATATGCTCCCTCTGACTTTTTTTTTTTTTTTCCTGTTGAGTGTGTGTGTGTGCGTACACATCTGGGTGTGTGCAAACACATAAAGTAGTGAGGTAGTTAACACTGTTGAAGGGAAACAAAGGACCTCCAAGTTCTAATCTCTGTTCTGTCACAAACTCGGTGCTTGTCCTTGAGAAGCTCATTTTAATTTCTCTTACCAGTTTTCTCAGTCTGAAGTAGGGGGGAGGGATGATATGTTGTTATGCTAGCCTACCTCACACTGTATGTGATATTCAATTAGCTGTTTGAAGTTGTAAATTGCTGAGTGATGACTGAACATAACTTTTCAAAATAAATAGCATCAGATTTTTTTTTTTTTTTGCACACTTCTTAGTACTGAAATCTACCAGAAAGGGTTGGCTGGCTTTGATCCTTCCTGTGCTTTATTTTCATGTTTGATGGTTATCCCTGGTTCCAACACCAAATGATGGTTATTTTCCAGCACTTCCAATTTAGAAGGAAAAGCTCATATAATAAGGAAAAAATCTAATAATTTTGTTGTCTTGAAATGTCTTTTCCAGCTGACAATATCGAGTACTTGCTGATTTGGATACAGGGCACACAGCATTTGAGAACATGCAGATTTTGAGTCCCAATTTTGCACATCTTTAGTGTCCAAGGGATAAAGGGAACCATATTATGCTTGAATTCAACCATTAGAATATTTTTAAGTTCTTCAGAATTACTTCTGCTGAATAGGTCTTAACAGAGTAGAAATATTGTTTAAAATATGCATGGCTACAAAATATCATGTTAGCAAATTAATATCTAGCAAACATGCTTGTTTCGATGGCTCGTTATCACCATGTTCCAGTATTTAAAGGTTGGCTAAAAAGAAGGTGAAGACTCCCTTTTTACAAGGAGTCACATGGAAAAGACCAGGGGTAATGGGTACAAGTTACTCCTGGGGAGATTCCCATTGGACACAAGATGAAAATTTTTCACAATGGAAATGGCCACTGGCATAATCTCCCCAGGGAAGTGGTGGATTCCCCAACATTGGACACTTTTAAGATTCAGCTGGATGGGGTGCTGGGCCATCTTGCCTAGACCGTGCTTTTGCCAAGAAAGGTTAGACCAGATGATCCTTGAGGTCCCTTCCCACCTAGCGTTCTATGATTCTGTGATTCAAACAGTTCCAGGACAGATAACTGCAGTTTGTCTTTTGCATCTCTGATTTTTTTGATTCTGTGATGATTAGCTAAGCTCATTTTAGATTATATTTCTCCTGTCTAGAGTAGACATTTGACTCTGTCCTGTACAAGGAGTCTATTTCTGTCATTAGGAATTCACTTTATTGTGCCCTAGTCTCCATTTTCAATATATGCTGAGAGATACCGTCAGGAGATGATACTCCAGAAAGCTAGACAAGACTTCATTTACACAAGTGAAAGTGAAAAGTGACATCAGCATTTATTTGAGATTTACGTTCTGATATAACAAAACTCACATAAGTTATTTAATTAGCATTAAGCCTGTATTTGAGTGCACATTAGGCCTTCGACTAGTGTAGGAGAGGCCAGAATCTGGTCCGCTATGACCAGATACATGAGCTGAAAACTCATGTATTATTAAAAATAAAATCATTAACTCTCATTCTTCAGGAGTGGTTTGTGTGTCTCTTGAAGTACTTCAAGATGACAGAAGAGAGAGACTTTCAGTTGCACCAGCTGAAATAACAGGCTTGTTCTTCACTTTTAAGAGTGAATTTATGATTCAATGATCTATCAATGCTTACATTGGCTGTGGGCAAAGGTAGGAAAAAACCAGATAATTTTGTTTGTTGGTAATCCCACTATTAAACAGAACTGTCAAGTCTGAAAAGGTAAGTAGTGTAGACTTGGGACATGTTGAGGATTCAGGCAAAATACTTTGGGTTGAAGTAGTTAATTGGCAAGTCTGAAGCATATAAATGTTAAACCGTTAAACGTGAATTAAAAAAATGTAATTACATTTAAGACAGACGTTCACTTCAAACCAAGAAATTGAAAAAAATTTCCCTAAATTAAAAAACCCCAATCACGCCATTCTCTAGATAATATGGGGGGGGGGGGGAAGCCCAATGGATTTTGCATTGCCAAATCAGTATTCTTCCTGAAAAAAAGGTTTGTGCAGAACTTTGTTCGAGCACGCAATTAATTTTTCCTGCTGTTCAGAAGACATCATAGCTCACAGAAAACCAGCATAATCACTGGCTGACACCTGTGTTAATTCCCAAATTACCTGCCCAAAGGCTGGAGCCTTCCCAAAACAGACCCAGGTAACTTCTCAACCACAAATACCTGGGTTGCCCTCTGAGCAGCTCCCTACCAAGTAACTGAGGGGAAGGCACACTGTACAGTTAGCACCAGCTCCGCTGTCTGGGAGGGCTAGGCACTTACTACTTCATTTTGCTTTTTGAAATTCCCTCTCAGCCCCAATTATTGACGTCTAGGCAGGAAGCCCGTGAGAGCTTAAGGGATCTGACATCCATGACTAAGACAGTTAATATGCTTCGTCAGAAAGCTACTAACACGAGCCAGGTAGCAGCTCGACCGTTAGCATTACAGAGCAGAAATTGAAGGGGTTTTGGGGTGCATCCTTCAAGCTTCAGGAGCTGCTTTGCAATGCTTTTGAGCAGAGAGCAGGCAAGGCAAATGCAAAAGATTATTCCCCCCTCCTCCAGTCCCCATCAGTCCCCAGCCCAGCCTGTAATTTGGCAAGATGAATGAAGTGTTTTCGGAGTGTCATCACTTCTGCCTCTGGCAGATTTGCTTCCCCAGTCTGCCTTTCGCCTTTTGGACCTGTCACTCAGCCCTTTGGCAGAGGGGAGGAGGGGGAGGGAGGAGGAAATCATCTCTTTGCTAATCACCTATCACAAGCAATGAAATCCCGCAGGCTCCGTGCCAGCTAGGTACATTTCAAAGGGAAATGGAGGGGGGCAAGGTGTCACTCAAGGCAGATATTTATGAAAGATGACAGTTTGCAAATATCTCAATCTTGGACAAGGCTGCTCCAGTGACACAGAGGAGTGTTGCAAAATTGGAAGAGTCAGCAGCCAACATTTATTTCATCAGGACCTGTCCAATCTTCAGTGATCGCTTGACAGTCTGGGGATTGCTGGCACAAACCAGCCTCTTTCTATTGGTTGCTTTCATTTAGTTTGCATGGATCAGTCTAAAGAGTTGTAATAAATATGTAAAGAAGGATAAAAGGAGTAGTTTTGCAGAGCTGCATCCTCAATGGAAGAACAGGCACAAAGCTGCGCTACCCTTTTTAGCTATGCCAAATAGCAACAGTAGTAATTACATCTCTATTGATCGTTACTGCGTGGGAACAATGAGATATAGACCCTGCCTCGCTCATGGAGACCCCCCGTGACTTCCAGGCTCTCCCCATTGCTACCAGCAGCTGCCACAGCGGCGCTGGCTTCTCTGAGGAACTTCTCTCCTGCCCATCCACCGCCCCAACAATCAATGTAGAACAGGAGAGATGCCCCCCGGGGCTGGGTGGCCGCATCGAAGATTTGCTACTTGTACAGGAGCCGGTTGAATGCCTCAGGAACTCGTCTCCTCAGCCCTGTATGATTGGAGCCCAGCCCCATGCTGCCTCTCCCGCCCTCCACACCCTGAGGTAACGCCACTTTGGAGGGCGGGGCATGGCAGGCAGCTGCCCGCCCTGAGTGGCTCAGCCCATCAGGGGGCTCCAGGGCCAGCACATGACCAGCACAAGGGTTTATTTCCTCCCTCTTGCTGCCCTCAACACTCTCTTGTAGGCCTTGGGTGCCATGTTGGGCTCGCGGTGGTTGGCTTGCGGTGGTTGGCTCAGGCAAAGGAAAGGGATTTGTTGCACGGCTCACAATATGTCTCCGGGATGACCTCAGGTGTGCGTGCAGCAGCCAGGGAATACAGTCACTGCAGGGAGGGAGGCAAGAGGTGGCAAGCAGAGGACTGGAGGACCAAGCAGGTAAGAGGGGACGAAACTGTGGTAAGGGAGAGGAGCTGTGTTTGCACGCAGGGGAATGGGGTCAGAGCTGGGCAGCGGAGTGAGGGCAGCTGGTGGGCTGTCCCACTGCAGGCTGCGAGAGGCCTCTCAGACAGGGAAAGGCACATCGCAGTGCTGAAGTGCTGTTGCCATTAGCTGTTCAACAGGTAGATGCTCCTATGGAGACTGGTTCCAGCACTGGCTCTGTGCCTTCTTCTGTAGGGTCAGTAGCCTAAAGTTTGGAGGACCTGTGTTTCTGATCATAGGGTATGTGCTTCTGCCTCTTAATTGCCCCTGTCATTTCACTTGCCCCTGTTACGAGCTAATTCAAAAGACAGTAGCACAAAAATGCTTCCTACAGGAATAATAGCCTAACAGATTTAATTACTCTGCTCTGGGCTGAGAGGCAGCAGTTTCTGAAATGCTGTGTTAGAAAGGTCTAGAGTAAACACAGTTATTGACAGCAGCAGAGGAACAAATGCAGCTAGTTGGAACAAAAACTGGAATTTCCAAGTGAAGACATTTCCTTTTTTGTAATTAAGAATGAATTGTAGATAATAGCTGGAATACTCTTATCTCAATATTCACTATATTTGTGGTCAAATGTAAGGCCTAAAAGGAGAGGCTGATTCAGCTGCTTGCTTTGTGGTGTTTTCTTGCATCTCATGCACTAAGGGTATGTGTGTGTGTGAGACTCATGGAGAGTAACGTCGATGGAGGTGGATTATGTTAGCAGAATGCAAAACTGCTCTTCTGTTTTAGGGTTTTAGCAATTCAATTGAAATGGATCGTGAATTCAATTAAAGGCCTTGTTCTTCCTTTCTTTATGCCTTGCATATCTCAGAGTTTTGCATAATTTAAACTAAACTGTGGCACAAAACAGCACCCTTATTTCAGTCATCAACAAGTAAGTGTTTTCTGTGAGATCTCTGGAGTTCAATCAAGATGCACATGGGTGACAAGTGGTAGGAAGCTATAGAGCTGCTGATGAGAGAAGCCGCTATTGCTGTTAGTCTAGTATATTGCTGGTGTATTTTAAGACAACAAATAACTCATGGATGTCAGTAGGGACTATGTTATTCTCCAAAATTAATAGTGAAAGGGAAAAGAAATGCGCCAACAAGGTCTGCCTACTCGGTGTCCGACAATGTGAAGTGGGAGTATTCATCAGAGGTTCTTAGAAGTGCAACTTGCTTTTCATAAACAGTTCAGTGGTGTTTACAGGTGTGCTGAGACCAGTATACTCGTGATGTAGGCCATAAGGTTAATGTCATGCTAGCCAAAATGATAAAAGTTGCAGTCTTCTGCATTGTCTGCTGTGCTAGCCTGTTCCAAACTGGCATGGAGAATCCTCCTTTGCAAGTTTCTCTCGGTCTCTGCTGGCAGCCCACAGAAGAGCTGATCGGCTGAGTGGGTAGGTTATCTGAGGGAGAGGTTAGCACCCTCCCTTCACTCTATTACAAATATCTTTGCCAAAACAAATCATTCTTACCCAAGGATTCCTGGGTAAATCTTCCATCACTGGGGCGGGGGGGGGAAATGAAGTGCTATAAAAGGCTAGTTAATTACTGCATACCATGCAAGGAGCAGAAGGCCATTCTGCAGTAATTGGAGTTATCTTCATTATTCTTATTTTCAATTACATTTCAAAAACAAATAACAACTTGCCTCTTAGAAAGTTTCATGATCTAAATCCCAGTTCTATAATTTTTACTTAGTGCTTACTTAGACAAAGGTTCCCCTTGATTGTAGCCTCTTAGATTCTGGAAGAAACTTGCTGGAAAAAAGAAATTAAAAAAGTTTTGGTCTTTGAAACAGCAGAATCCCAAGCTGTCCACACAAATGCACATGCAGTTCTGGCAAGTCACCTGTCCTGTTATTTAAATCTATATTCAAATAACTGCTTTTCAGGTGCCATCTTGACACCAATTAAACACACAGCTGTGCATCTGTTCATGTGTAGGACTAGATTACTGATGTGTTGTAACTCAGGCCATTGCTGTTACTGTGGAGTAAGCAGAATGATTCTTAATAATTATTAAGTAGTTAATGAAAAAAATTAATGGCTGCATCTAAACTATCCGAAGCAGGTGCATGATCTAGTTGTTTACTGGCCTTCATGGAGGTAGTTGGCTGTGATCTGGTTCAGGAGCTAGTGGACTGATTTTAGCTTGTGCTAAAGTGTGCAGGGAAGGTGTCCTCAGAGGCTTTTGGTTCTGGAGTGCCATGTAAGAATTGTGGGTATGCTCTGGATAAGGAGAGCAGGCCTCTGACAGTTTTGGAGATATCTCTCTGGTTGGATTTCCAGTTATTTTTCTGAAGTGTTCCTATACATACAAATCTGCACATACATGTGTGTCTGTGCATATATACTTATGTCAACACTAACTGTCTCAGCAAGACAGACACCAGCTAGCAAGAAGATGCTTCTGTTTCTCATATCAACACAATTCCATCTTTCTTCAGAAGGCGTAAAAGTGATACAGTTTGTAGAATGTTATGTGCCTGCATGTGTCTTCATACCACATACTCAGTCCTTTAATCCTCTGAAATATCTCTTGCCTTGCAGGAAGGAAGGGTACTTAAAAAAAAAAAAAAAAGCAAACCACCACAAGACCCACAACCAAAACTCTCAATGTTATTCAATGCAATTCATCCCACAGGACAGGAATCCCCATACAGGTCAGGAAAATAAAATACTGCCTCCTTTTCTGAATATCACTTTTCATATGGTAAATCCCTCAGAGTCTTTATTGTGGAATGAATAATAGATTAATCATTCCTCTGTGTGCAATGCTGGGGCTCTCTAATGTCACTGATTATTCTATATTGAATAAATAGTGTTGCTAGGTTGATATGTTTAAGGCAAATGAGATGCTTATTGGTATCCAAGAAGCCAGTTAACAAGATCCATTTTCCTCCATTGACTTCTACTCATGTATTAATGAGGTTCAAAAATGTCTTTTCTATGTGTATCAGATAAACGTGCCTTTGTTATTCCCAAGAAGCACACAAATTTTTGCTCCATTTATGTTTGTATTAATGTGTCACTGAAGCTAAGTCTTCAGAAAGGGAATAAATACCATATCCATTAAGCCACTTAAGGGGTGAGTTCTGCAAAACTGTGCTGCAGTTGTTACCATGGCAAATATCCATATTTAGGGAATTGTGTGGCATCAAATCTAGCATAAAGGACCAGAAGAAGGAAATGGACTTCTCCCCAGACAACTGTCACTTACGTATGTGTATTTTAAAAAGTTTCAATGGCTGAATAGGCACTGTATTGAATGGTAATTTAAGAGTGCAATGTAAGAAAATGCAGTACAACCCAGAGAACACACAAAGGGAGGAAGAGAACAGTGAAGGACAAGACGACTAAACAGGGCTCAGTAACTGTTGGGCATAAGTGTCAAGATTTCCTGGGTTGAGGTGTGCACTGTTTCCCCTGCTAACGATGAATAAAGATATTCCAGAAAACTGAGTCTTATATAGTTTTTGTTATGCTAGTCATCATCCTTTGTCCCAAAGCAGTCTTCAGTAAGCAAATGTATTTTCTTTTCATTGACATGAGTCTTGCTTTTTTTGTCCTTGACTTCTCATGCAATATCTGTGGGCGTTTGGAAAACTGTCAGATCTTGCAATTGTAATCTTTAGGTGGAGAAGTAGATTTGTCTTATCTTGAAATCACAGGTAGGATAAGGTAATCTTTTCCATGGTTTGGAGTGATTCTTCTTGTTTAACCTGTTTAAAACAGTTTTAAATGTATTGATGAAAATGCCAGCAGATTTTCAAGTAGAAGTCCGGAGAATTGCATTTCTAAAGTTTCTAAGTTTAAAAAAATAGGAAAAAAAACTGACTGAGAAAGCACAGGTTTTTGATTTGCTGTCATGTGGCACAATCAATTTTGGTTTGTAATTGGAAAATATCTCTAAATAATTGATTTAAATCTTACTGTGTTTTCCTTCTGTCAAGATATCTTAATACCTGTCTTAATTTATTAATTTTGCTTCTATGCTACAACATTTTCCAACATTGTGAATAAAAGGAAAATACTGGAAGTGTTAGTACCTCTAAGTTTTGGGTTTTCTTGAACACTTTGTGTGGTTAGATTAACTGAATGAAAGAAAACCAATAATTGTGCTTCAGAAATAACCCAACAAAGTTTAATATAAAATCCTGACTGATTTTATGCCCATTTAGGAAATGTGTACATCTTGGGATTGGATGGAAAATGAATTACACATTGATGTTGGGACAAGGGAGGAAACATTAATATACAGGAACGCGAAGAAGTTTACTCCTTTTCTTCACCTGCCTGGAGCAAATTTCCTGAAAACATCTGTAAATGCTGTATAATTGGAAAGCAGACTTGGGCCCATACTGTGCAGGAAGCTCCAACCTTTATCTGCAGCACTGGGTGGTGGTAGAGTGAAGGGTATCTCTGTGTATAAATCCAGATCCCTTTTTTCTTTTTCTGGTGAGGGGGAAAGGGGAAACGGGGGACCAGGTTGAGGAACACCTGGGAGCCATATGGAATTTACTGATTTTTTTTTAATTAAAATTTTGTAGCTCGGTTTCAAACACTGCAATAACTTAATACAGAGTAAAACTTTACTGGATTCAGTGTAATAAAGTCCCTGAATATTCACACATTGCCCACAAATGGCAATTGTCTTCTAATGCAAGTGGGAAGAGTTGCTGTTTCTCTGTGGCCCTGGTCCAAATCCACAAAGTCAATAGGGGGGCCTCTGGCCTCCAGATCAGGTCTTGCAGCCTCGTTGATATCTCAGACCTCCTTGAGTGTTTTGAAAATGTATAAGACCAAAAATATGATTTCTTCTCCAGACATTGGAATGTTAGCAAAGAGGAGAGGTCAGACTTCTCCAACTGATACTTTTGTTTACAATTCATATTCAAGAAGGGGGCCTATTTCCATGTATAGTTTGGTCATACCCAGACTCTTATGTAGGCCTATTTGGGGAAATTCCAGATGGTGGAAATACCATGAGAAGAGGTTTGCTGTCAACATGCCCAAATGTCTGTTAAAATATTGGTACACGGGGAGTCATTCCCAGTCCTGGTTCGGACTCCTGCCTGAGTGTAATCAGCTTCAGCTCATTGCTTTTCCAAGCTCAGGCTGACTGGTTTTAGCCAGAGGTTTTCCAGCAACAAACCAAATACCCAAGCTAAGCTCCTCCTGCTTTTGCTTTCGTAAGTCCTTTATTTCTTGGAGTGCCACGCTGAATATCACTGAGTAGAAGCTACCTTCTCAATCACTACTATAAAGACAGAGCAGGATTAGTTCAATATACTAAAATATGGTTTTAATCTTCATTCCCAGCTGATATTTTTGTGGCATGAAAATTTTAAAAATAGTATTTTTCACTCCATTTAATGTTTTATCAGAAATACAGGAAAGAAAGGCAAGAAAGACACATTCTCACTTATTTGTTTATCCGGCAACTGGAAGTAACCAGTTTCTTGTAATAAAAGTTGGGTTTTAGGAGTTTATTTTAGCTCAGTTTCTCATCCAGCTCTGAAAACTGAGAAAATGAACCACGTCTGCATTTGTTTTTGTATGATAATTTCTTGTTCCACAGTCTGGGATGTTTCTATCCTGAGAGGTTTCTGAGTTGAGATGTGTGAAAAATCAAATTCTTACAAGAGGCTGCTTTGGTTACTTCTCAGAGTTGTTTTAAACTGGGGTACCAAATACAAACCTGCTTAAAGATTTCTGATCATCTGAAGTTTACAAGCCAGTGCTATGACCTGTTGAGCCATTTAGCTTGCTAGCTGCAGTGTCTGCATTTTTCAAATGAACTGTAACTGTCAGGGACCAGACCTTAAATCTGAACCTTCTGTAACTTTTAGAGAGTTTGAAATCACATATTACGTGAGTGTGTTTCAAGGAAGTATCTGAATCATAAACATATCCAGTATCTGGATCATAAACATAGTAATGCAGTCCTAGAAAATCACATGGTGTATTTTCTGAGATGACTGACAGTCTTGCAGGTACTTACAAGCACTTAGTACCTAATGAAAACCAAGCCTATAGCATGCTCCATCTCATTTCTCCTATCCTAAAAGGCATACATTTCACATAAGTATGAAAGGATATAAAAGGATAATTACACAAAAAAGGCGAATGTGATTGTGATGTTCATTGTAGGGCACAGAGAGGGGAGACAAAACTCCTGGGTCTTTGATTTTTTTTTTTTTATCTGTGTGCAATTACATAAGTCTACTTCAAAGAGAAGCAGGGTATGAAGCAGTAGTTTGAGATTTTGTGATGGAGATCAGCAAATCAATAGATAGAAAGACACAGAAAGGTTATTCTGCAGATGAAGTGGTAACTGCTTATTTTGTTACTAATTTCTTGCACACCTAGGGCAGGAAAGCAAAGGGAAGTTATATCCCCAATTTGATTCATCCGAAGTGTATAGAATAAATTATGTCTAATACTAGCTTTAAAAAAGAAAATAAAAATGTAAGACTGCCACCACTGTCTTTGAAACATATGCTTTGAGAGTTTGTGTCTGTGAGACTTAACTTCCAAGTGGTCCACTGGAGTCAGTCAGAAGGGCACTGATGAACTAATTGAAAATTGGGAGCACTTTGCAAACACTATTACATGAAATGTGAGAAGTGTAACGTGGCAGAAACAAGGCAATGCCTGGTGTAAGCAGTTAATTGTGTTGTACAGTGGTGTGTTAGACCAGCACACTTTGTTAGAACCTGATCTACTGCCATTTCCAGCCTCCTCGTCCCCTTGATGACTTGGGTTACAGCGATGACCATTTGGGTGAGAATGTCCCCGGGGGAGCCAGCTTGCATTAACCCAGACATTTCCTCTGTTTGATGTGCCTTTATCATTCTCCAGCAGCTCAGTAGCTCCAGTTATTTTTTTTTTTACTAATGCACAGCAGTGATTTGTTAAAAGAGAATTTATTTAATTCAGGATGAATATGGGCTTTTATGTTAAAAGCCCCAGCTAGTCTTTACCTGTAAATGAGGGAGGCTTATTTGTCTGCTAACGTTAGTGTCAGCTGGGGGCCAGAAGTGCTGTTTTCCGTAAATATCTTTTAGAGTTCATGTATTATTATTCAGGGGGAAAGGGGAACAGAGAAGAGTAGGTTTCTTCACAAAGTTGCTAAAACAATCAGGTAATGATTCTCCAGCACCAGCTTCACGCTACTGTTGATATACCTGTTGATGTACTGTTTCAGCAGTAGCTCTAATCCCATACAAAACCCAATATTGATGCAGTTAGTTACATCCATATACTTCTCTCTGCTGGGGTGTCAAGGGAGACTGATCTCTGAAGTTCAGGAAATGCTACCTTTTATTTTAGTGTGGTTCCAAACTTTCCTCAGTTCTATGTCCGTGTTCCCACTTTGAAAATACTTGGTATTGTTTGGGAATGGAGGTCCTCCTGAATTTATGGATTGCAAAATCCCAGCTACAAGAACCGATTTTAAAACTGTGGTTCTTGAAAAGTACATGTAACTCCCTAATTTTCCCCATTTCTGTTACTGTGCATATTACAAAGGGTCAGGGGAACTAGTATCCATCTGTTTACAGTCTAGGCATTAATAATTAAACTGATGCAAAATATTTGGATATTTGGGGAACATTTTCCAAAACAACCTTGCTTTGTTTAGGAAATACAAGTGGTGTTGAATTTTTTTTGATGCGGGGTCGGAAGTAGAGGAGTGTATGTGAATGTCTTTCTGTGTGGATGCCATGGATAATTTGATGCTGTTGTTGACTTGTTATATTCAAATTCTAAGTACTCTTGCTAGGGCAGGTTATGTGGTTTCCAAGCCCAATAGTTTCTTCAGAACCCCTAGGAATAACTTGAATCAGTGCCAGACATTGCAATCTTTAGCCCAGAATGGGAAATGATCATTATTATTGTGGATTTACAGATACTCACACAACTGTGCTACAACCATGGATTTGCACTTAGGCCAGTTTAACCAAACTATACTTTTTCTGTTGCTTTACTGGATTGCGTCTGTAGTCAGACAGTTGACTGCCTGTGTAACTGTGGCAATAAACCCAGGTCAAGGTGCAACAGTCCTATTCCAGGAGAAATATAAATAATTTAATAGGTAGATAGATTCATTGTTCTATACTAATGTGCTTATGCTCCTGGTCTCAATTCAGACAGAACTGTGTTGCCTGAGTTTTGAGTTGCAGTGTGGACTTTTGGCATGCTTCACAAATGTGGAAAAGCACAGTTCATATCCCATCTCTAATCTTGCTCAGTGAGCTCGATTCCTTCAAGATCATTGGACAAAAGGTTGGCTGTAGCCTTTGAAAGTGCATTAGTCAAAATGCACTGCAAACCATCTTTCTGTGTCTATATGGGAAGCCTCCTGCTTCCCAAGAGTAGTCCAGCCCTCTCTAGAGGCTTTGCAGAATTTGGAAGAATGAAGACAACTCTGCCTTGCTTCTTCTCACTTCCAGTATGCTTAGGACTCTAAGGGCAGAAACATTGAAGATAGGAAAGCTTCTAGTCACTAGAAACCTCACCATTCCCTCCTAACTTCTGTCCCTTCACAAATAAGCCCTATATGCACTACTTTGATGCAGCTGTAGGACACGTGATCTGAACAGAGAAAGATTGTTCATGTGCCTTGGCTAGATAATGGTGGTAAAAGATTGAAACCTAGATCATGTGCAGGCACATACTTAGCTACTGCTTCCATAGTGGAAGTGCTTCAGCTCAAAATACTTGTGGAGGACTTGGGGAAGAGGCAATAGGTTTTTCATTAATTCTTCTGTTCAGTTTTCCCAACTGCAAAATAAATTAAAAAACCCAAACCCTTATAGGATGAAATAATGAAGATGGAATGTTTTTTTGACAGGTATGAAATGCAGTGTTGTATTACTCAGTGTGTATTATTTTGCACACAATACTGGATTGCCCAGACTTCAGAAGCTTCTGCCTACCTGTTGGCTTTTTTGAGCAGAGCACAAACCTCTCGGTCTACAAAGAGCTGAGGCCTTGTCTAACAAGAAGGCACAGATATAAAACACTGAAAACGATTCACTACAAAACATGTATCAAAAAAATGTTCACTGAGGTATAAAACCAGCAGGATCTTCCTCCACTTCTTGCCTGTGAATCAGGCTTGTATTTAGGAGCAATGTGACACTTCCTGCCATGTGGACGACTTGACTGGGCATTGCTATAAATTATACATAATGCAACAATGAGTACTAAAACTAGCCCCAATAAGGCTGCCGACAAAGAATAAAGTATATGGTCTCCCTATGTGGTTTTTCAAAAATGAATTATGCTATTAAGTGCCAAGAAGAAAATTAGCTATGAGCTTTTAAATTTAAAATGATCCCCTTTTTAATTGTAAAACAGTGGCACTTAACTGCTATTGATCCAACAGAGACACATTAGGGAACAGGGTCACCATAACTGTTAATATTCACTACTTAGTGAAAGAGCATCAAAGGACATTTTAATGTCACAGACTTTCTTTGGGAGTTTTTAAAGAAAGCTTAAATCGGCCAGCCTATGAATGAAAAGGACATGAGGTAGACAAATGTAGAAACAAATGTGATAGCAATTTTCTGCTAATCAAATCGTAACTCAGAATTGATTTTTTTAGGCAAAAGTTTGTCATATAGATTTCCAAGGCATACTGACATTTAAAAATCTAGAATATGTACTTTTTGTAGACTGGGACTTTATAAAAGATGGTTTTAAGGGATGGAAGGTGTATTTACTGATGATGCACTAGCTGGTAGCAAGTTCTCTGCAGCTGCTGTCTGGACCATTCTTATTCCATGACTTGGAAGATGCAAGTAAACAGGGAACATCTTTTTCAAGGGCTTACAGGTTTTTTGACTGATACTAGAGTGAAACAGCTTACTCTGAAAAGCTGTCTCAAGGTGACCACCCAAAAAAGTGAAGCTTCGCTTCACCATGCCTGAGTAGCAGTGCCCATGAACTTGGCATGCCATGCAGCATTATTAACTATAGTAGTGGCAACATAATCTGTCTCTGGATGCTAATGGAATGTTTTCAATAGTCATCATTTTTGCAAGTACAAAGTTTTGAGTTGTAAAATTTTCCTTATTTTTCCAGTGGGATTATGTCCTTGAGAACTTGGTAGGACAAGAGGAAGTGGCCTCAGGTTACACCAGGGGAGGTTTAGGATGGATATTAGGAAAAAATTGTTCACCAAAAGGGTTATCAAGCGTTGGAACAGGCTGCCCAGGGAAGCGGTGGAATTGCCATCCCTGGAGGTATTAAAAGACGGGTATATGTGGTGCTGAGGGACATGGTTTAGTGGTGGTTTTGGCAGTGTTGGGTTGATGGTTGGACTCCATGATCTCAGAGGTCCCTTCCAACCTAGATGATTCTATGATTCTAACTTGTGTTAGGCTGTGAATTTGAGTGATCCTAACAGTGCTAACTCAAATATCTTTGGTACATATCTGGTTATATCCTAGCCAGATTTTAGGTAATATTCCAGAAATAAATGTTTTTGGTAATCTTTTATTCCAAGTGCTCCAAGGCAGCACTTTGAGAAATTCCCTGTGGCCAGTTATTCGTGATAGCTTGTTTATGTCCGTGTTTAAATTATTGATCTTTTTAGTTTCTTCATCCAGTTTTCATAAGAAAAGATTAAGAATACAGGGGAGTCTTTGAAAATGCAGATAGTATTTAATTTACCTGTTGAAGAGGGTGTACTGAGAAGGTTATCCATTCTGAATGGGGAAAGGCGATAACTGTGCTCAATTTCTGATACAGGTACCATACAGTGTCTCTTTAGACTGCAAACTTCTCTGACCAGTGGGTGGTATCACCATATGTGTTTGTACAGCCCCTTGCACAATATAATGGCCTTCCTAACATAAGATTAAATATGTATCAATAATACTGTTAAAGGGAGAGAGAAAAATCATAGAGAGAAGCAATAATTTACCCCTATTTAAAAGTCACTGCTTCAAGTATTAAACTGAACTGGAGACTGTTTCCTAAATGCAACAACTAACACAGAGCTGAAAAAATTGAATATGATTCAGGACGCTTCTTCTATTTAAAATAAAACAAGAGTAACTGCCATGCATGAGAAACAGCTTCCTGCCATTCAGGGACAGCTGGGAGGAATCTTTTATCTGCAAAGACCTTATATGAGAAGTTTGAATGGGGGATGCTTTTATCCTACAGGATGGAATTTGATAACTAGTCTCCGTACCTCTTTCACTTGTGGGTTATTAGGTCTCTTTCACTCTTGGGATCAGTATAGCGTATGGTTTGTGTAGGAACAGATAGTTCTTGTCTCTGTTGTGAAGTCAGTGTGGTTGTAGGAGCCCTCCTGGGACTCTTATAATGATCAGTACAGAAAACTCAAGTCTGTCCTGGAGCGGGAAAGTGCATCGTTTAATGAAAACGTTGTCCGTTATTAATAGAGTGATGGTAGAACTGAGGAAGAAGCAGGCCTGGGGGGCCTTTGGGTCTTCAGCTAAGTGTTTCTACTCTGCTTCTCTCTTTTTTTTTTTTTTTTTTTTTTCCTTCCCAACCCCTGGAAAAGAGCAGTTACAGTAACCTGAAGGAAGAGATACAATCAAGAGACAGCCTAGAGCAAGAAAAGGTCTCTGTTGTTTTTCAGTGAGGTCATTTGTAGTTCACAAAGCAAGGTCAGACGGATGAGGCTGCTGCAGGCTGTACAATGCAGTCACTACCACTAAAAGTTAAATTTTCAATTTTTTTTCTTACATGTCTTGCTGTATTTTGTTGGGGGCTGCATAGGTCTGTTATTATAGAGCATCTTATCAACTGTATTCTCTATAACAAGCAAATGTGTTTGCCTGACTTCCAGAGACTTGTTTTGTTAATCACGCACTGTGAAATCAAGTAGTAATCACACAGGAAAGGGTATGCATGGGACATTAAACTATAAACTAATGGAAAGATAGACTGAGATTACAGCTGCTCATTCAGTGAGCTTGCTGGGTGATTGCTGATGTGTTAGTCTCCTTTTTCTTGGTTTTGTCCATATTTAATTTTCTCTGTTAATATCCAGTACGGAAGTGGAGGGCTTCCATAAATCCATAGGCAGGAGAGCAGTTGTTTGTATAGCCAGCTGTATAAGAAGAAATATTTAAATTATTCAGAAGGCATATGTGGTCTAGTAGACTGTATCTGTTTTTCTGAAATCAAGATAGGGTTAGGAGCAAACAAGTTCTTGATTTATTTGCTGAGATACAGTATGTGCATGTATACATATCCATTATATACACATGTATTTAGCATGTGTATATATTAGTTTTTCTTAAGGAAAAACTTTTCTACGCATTTTGATAAAGGCATTTCCCAAACTACAGAGTTTTTGTCCTATGCCAACTATCTACATGTGATAGATTTAAAAACAATAAGTAACACACTGAATTACTGCTGGCTGAACTTCTAGGTGATGAGTATGTTTTGAAATTGTTTCTTTTGGTCAATCCTGCAAGGTGCTGGTGACTGAGAAAGAATAAAAAAAGAACTTATGCACACACTTTAATTAGATGCTAAGGTCTCTAAAAATCGGCACCCTGCAAGGCTAAGGCCACAAAAATTTCCAAAAAACGCATTTGCTTTTTTGGTTTTTTGAGTGCTTTCTTTGCTAAGGAGAGAGAGATGCAGGGTGTATATGCATGTGCAAATTAAGTGTGTGTTTAAATATTTTGGTGGACTAGGCCAAAGTGTTCAGCAGACTTGAGCTTTCTTGGGCCAGATTCTGCTGTTTTCCAGTGTGTGATTCCTTCTCCTTTGAAAGGGACTTCTCAAGGAGTTAGGTACCACTCTGAGTAAGGATGTTAGAAACTGGCCCATAATGTTGATAAATCATTTTTAACAGATGTTTACCATTAAACTGTATCTAACACACTACAAATACTGGAAATACACTGGGCCACAAAATATGTGAGTGATATTCATGTAATGCCAGATTGCGCACACATGTTAGTGAGCACTTACCCACTGGGAAGTCTCCCTGAACTTACTCAGATGAGTAAGGGCTTGCAAGACAGAAGGGTTGCACAATTAAGCCCTCAATAATTTGATTTATAAGCAAACCACCCTGAGAATGCTCCAAGGGGGTCTCCAGCAATATCATATATTTTCTTCCTCGAATTATAATTAAAAACATTCTCTTAGAATTCTTTAAAAATGAAAAAAAGACCCATGAAAGCCCAACAGAAAAAGTGATGAAGCTTAAGGGTCAGGGGAAGGCAGAGCATGAAATAAATAAAAGAAACACAATTTGGGGTAAAACCACTTGGCAGGAAAGATGAATGGTGTCACAATCCCGCTGTCTCTCTCTCGGGTGGGGTTGTAACTTTACGGATGAAGTGATTTGAGCTGCTAGGACCATAGACATTCTAGAAAATATCATAAAGTCCTCAGCAGTTAGGGTCGGGAATGTATATGGTCTTCTCAAGACTGAAGAATTGCCATGCAAGTTTTGGAGAGCTGGAACAATGCCCTGCTGAGTGGGAGTCACTCTTGTGAATTAACTTGTGTTCTCAGAAGCTGTAGAGCTTCCTTCAAAAAGAAAGCCTTCCGAAACGGTCAGCTCTGTGGAGGTGGGCCTCATCTTTTTGCTCAGTGTTCTGAATAATGCTTAAAATGTGATGGTGTCTTGGTGTGAAATGCAGATAAATATAATTGTTTAGCAAGGAACTATTTGAACATGCACTCACAACTATTTTAATAGAATATTGAAGGATCATTCTATTCATTAATTATTCTTTAAAAATAATTTAGAGCGTCTTTAATATATTAATTGCAAATACAGTCTAATCTGTCAATTCGTGGAGTTAACCCTACAAACTTTTGGCAGAGGTAGGTAACAGACATTGCAGATGACTTAAAATATCTGAATGAAGAAGTGTACACTTTCTGTGGGCAGACTGGTAACACATTCATCCCTTCATGCATGCGCACACACAAGATGTAGGTTAATAATTAATTCATAACCTGTTATGGTCAGGCAGGAAGCTGCAGGCGCAGGTAGAACATGCCCTCAGGATAGGTCTCATATGAAGAACTGCAGATGTTTCAAATTGAATTATTTTTTCATAAATATCTGAAAGCAAATCTATATGAAAACAACATTTCAGGCCATTGTCTGCTACAGCTCAGCACAGAAATCTTAGTTTGTGTAACAGCTACTCATATAAAGAAATAAAGCATGTAGGCCTTCAAAATCTCTGTTGGGGGGTGTGTGTTTATTTGAGAGAATATATGCATTGCTAGGGTTTGACGTAGAATAATATAACACATGGCCCCTGACTGCAGAGTTGTAATCCAGGTGTTGTGCTAACTGTTTTAATTGTGCAGTGTGGTACGTACGCCTGGGGCTCAAATTGGGAAGGGAATTGGAAGGAAAACAGTGATCCTCTTGTTGGAAAATGTAATTAGTTTCATAAATATAGTAGTGGACAAAGGGTGGGGGGAAGGGGAAGAGGTCCCTTTGTTAAATGTTTACCAATGCAGCCTTGCAGGTGCTCACATATACCGAGTATTTATTGTCACTGCTAAAAGGCAAACATTCAAATCTGAACTTCCCCGAGTTCCCTCCTTTAAAAGGAGAAACACACATTTCCTTTCTCACATTCTTGGCCAGGAAAAAAAGCTCTTCCACTTTTTTCTGAAGGAATACACAGATAAGTTGAGTGTGAGTTGGTAAGTGGAGTGTCCAGCTCCCATAGAAAAAGCAAAAGGCATTCCTTTTTCTGAACCAACCTGTGACCCTTCTCAATGACAGGAATTAAAGAGGCAAAATCATTGTAAATGTGCCAAGCTTCTTTCTCTCCAATTTCAGGATTGTTCCATACCTAGAACCCTATTTCGTATCGTTTGGGTTATTTTTGAAGTCGGATTTTAAATGTCTCCAAGAACTGTACTTAGTTTTCAGAGACTGTCCAACAGGCTAAAAAATTCCCCTATGAGGGAAGTTCTGCTTGTTAAAGTATTCATTCCTTACATTTTGTCAAGCTTGTTTCCAAAGTACTCTTTGTACCTTACTCATCACTTAGCCAAGTCAGCCACAGTGAATTTCTCTTGGGGTAGTTTTCATAGCATCACCTTATCTCCTGCTGGCCTGACAGTGTCATTTCACCAATTTGCATTTTCTACAGGCTTCAGGATTATAGCAATCAAATTATGTTTTACTCTGTTCCTGCACCCACCTCTGTTCATTTAATCCAAATTCCTCTGTCAAAGGGGAAGAAGTTTTCAGCAAAACTTCCTCACAAAGGATTATAGACTCGGGTTGATACTAACATGTGGTTAATTCTTTTCAGTGTTGTCAACTTGTTTGAACTGCAAATGGTCCTCAGAAGTTAAATATCTGAATACTAGTTCCAACATTTGAAACTATTTCAACTGTTCAGTTTAAAATGCATTGTTAATTTACTTCTGAGGATTTTTGTTCTGCTCTTTCTTGTTCTCATTCACCAAATTACAGAAATCTTATTTACTTCAAGTGCTTAGCCAGGACACCTAAACATGTCAAACTATAAGGCCTGATAATCAGTGAGTCATTTCCTCACTTAGTTTAGGATGTAACCCAGGGGAAGTGCTGTATCAGGATATTTGATAGGGAGTTAGTGAAGTGGCCACCACTCCAGGTGTTTCAGTAGTGCATCAACTAGTGCATAGTGGTGCTAATCTATCAGACTATGAATTACCAATACATAAAAGAAAATGTATATCTGGAAAAGCTTGTGAAGTAGTCCTGAAAAAAGTTAAAGAAAATGTTCCATACGGTCCTTGGAAAACACAATTTTACACTGCTGAAAGAAAATTATTGCAGAATATTTGTAATGCCCAACTGAGGAAATAAAACTGCATAGGATAAAGGAAATACTCGGAGAGCAAACAGCCAGCTGCATTTGGAAGAAAAATTGCAGCCTATGACTCTTCTTACAGCTTTCTTGATAACAAAGAGTGGCTTAACCTGCCAGCCAAGCAATAAAAAAAAAAAAGTGAATTTGTAACCAAAGAAAAGACCACATTGCAGATGCCTTGATAGAAGACACAGCTTACATCTGCCTTCAGGATCCAGAAGCTGTGGAATGTCTGAAAGGGAGGGATATGTTTTGGCAATGTTACCTGATCCATGTGTCAAGGGAAGCATTAACACCATACTTCCAACCCTCACAGACATAGATTGATGGAAGCAACACTCTCGTAAACAAATCACAAGGGGCCACCTCACTCTCCTCTCAACTGCTTCTAACCAGGCACATCCCACAAAGCCGTATGTCTTCAGCAGTGTGTTAGAAGCCAGGCAAGACAGAACCAGTGCACTGACACGACAAGCAGCCAAAATTGTCATGTTGCTTGTACTATTTTTTTCAGTGTGCTGGACATGTGCTGTCAGGAGAGCTTTCCAGACAAAAACTTTTCTTATGTAACACAGGTTTGTTTAAACAATAAATAAACCAGGTATAGGATGTCAAGGGAACCACAGCATACTACTAGAGAGAACATTTGAGAACACGCTTTTAAAGAAATCGTTTGCTTTTCCTATGCTTTCCATAATTTCTTTTACTCTATGAATTACCAGTGCAATTGCTGTCTTGTAGCTCATCTTCCTTTAGATGAGGCTATAGCGAAGCTGTAATGTGGTGTGATGTAATACAAGCTCTTGCACTTAGATGGCATCCCAACAATCATAAAGCAACATATCAATAAGAATTAATTTCCAAATGAGGAAAGACATTGCATGTTTACTTATTTTATAGAAGCACCCAGTTTTTCCAAATCTATGTAAGGAGTTATACTCACTTCACAAAGCAGATTTCAAAGAACATTCAGGCTTGGAGGGATGAGGCAAGATGCGCACAGAGGAGAGAGCTCACTAACACCAGGTAACCTCGCAACTGTTACTTAATTTTCTCTGAGCATCCAGGCAGAATCTCGCCTTCCACTGTAAGACGTAAGTGGTTTTAAACTCTTCATCCCACGTGGGCAAAGTGAGGTGTGCACCATTAAGATCATAATGAAGTGCTTGTGGAGCCAGACAGAGCTTGCTTTGCAAGCCTGCAAGGTGTGTAGGTACAATGCAATTCATTGATTATAATCTCCTCTCCCACTTTGATTGTGGTATTTTCCCCTCTGCAAAAGAACCTCTCTTATATCTCTGGATCTGAAAGCTGAAGAGTTGGGGGCTGGGAGTAGGAACATAGTTGCTATAAAGCAAACAGCAGCAGAGTGGAAGAGATTTATCCCAAAAGTATTTGGAATGTGCTGCTGCTTGGACACCATAGGACCACATGCAAGTGATCCCACTCTGTGCTACCAAAGCAGTGCAGAGAACAGCTAAAACGAACAGGAGAGCAGCAGTGCCAAGAGCTTGCTTGCAGCATATAACCAGTTTGTGAATAAGTCACAGCATCTTTCAGTCCCTCAGAGTAAACACGGTAACAGCAGAGTGCTACACTCAATTGTTGTGCTCACACTATTACACCACCAGAGCGTTCTGGTGTTGGAGATAGTGTGTTTGTTAGCAAGTAGTCTGGTAGCAGTGGGTCTGTCAAGCAAAACAGTGAGAACTTGGCATCCACCCTATTCTGGTTTTGAGGGGCTGCTTTTGCTTTGGCTCTTTCTAGGCCCGTTGGCAGCTGGAATGCAGTAGGTGCACTTGTGGCATGTATCGATTGCTTTAGATTCATCCAAAAGGAATGGATTGGTCTAATGCAGCCCAGAACACTCCACAATTCAAGCCAAAGCACAGCAAGGAGGATTAATCAGAAGCACACTCCTGAAATCAACTAAAATGCTAATGTATATGCACTTGGCATCATACAAAGGTCTTTCAGTGTTGACTCTGAAGCAATGTGGTGTATGCAGTTAGTGAGCTTCCTGTTCCCTCAGTAACTCTCAAATCAGCTGGTTAATTTCAACCATTCAGCATTCGATATCAGGGCAGAGATCTTGGGTGCTGTGTTCCTATAAGTTCGGGAAACACAAGTGGATGGGTAGGGAAAAAACCTCCAAAACAGTGAACTCCCTGAAGATGAAGGCTGTGGTGTAACTTCAGCTATTAAAAAGAGGCTGCGGGGAATCCAGAGGGACAGCCTAAATACCCCAGCAACAGGAAAAATTCAGATTAGGTCTCTCACCGTATTAGACACAAAGTTATCCAAACATGAGAGACAATACCATAGGCTTCATATGATCCATTCCTCCCAAAGCAAACTGCTTGCTTACATGTCTGTTTCTGTGGTTGTGAGGTGTAAGTTTTCCCTGTCCTCCCACTCACAAGCTGGATTTTACAAAGCCAAGAAGAGGTACATTGTTTTGCACAATTTCACTGCAGGTGACAAAGTTCAGAGCCAAGAATAGTATTCCAGATGTGAAAGGGAACACCCCACATGTGTTTGCTTGCCCCCCACTTAGGCCTGTGGGACAAGAGGGTGCACATCAGGTACCTACATACAAGGGTAGGTCCAGTTTTCACCCACAGCCTTAGCTTCACTGCTGCTTTCACCACAATGTACAAATACCCCAGGTTCTTAGCTTACATGCCGCTATTTAGAATCTTTGTGTGATGCCAGACATGTGCGTATATCATCAGTATGACACTTTCAGAAAGCAGTGCTGCTATTTTAGCAGCCCTCTAATGAACAGCGTGGGTGAAGCCACCTAGACAGGCTGATTGAGAAAAGTGTTGGTGAGGGAGGGCTGTGGTGGTCTGAGGTGGTCTGAGGTTGTTTTTTTTTTTCCTTAAAAAAGTATTAGTTTGTTTTGGTTTTTTTCCCCCACACTTTGTTGCCATTAAGAATAATCTTAAATGGCCCCTTTCTTCCCTGGCAGTCCTCCTTCCCCCTCCCACTTATCACCCCTCCCCCAGATGTCTTGATTAGTGGCTGTGTGTATGCTGGTCAGATTCTGGGATTAATGATGGCTAATTTGTCTGAGGTTGGTACAGCCTAGCCAGCAGGCTCTCTACCACCAGCTTTTGCTGCCATATGGGTAGAAGCAGCTGTTTCAATTACTTTCTGTGCCCAGATGTGTCAGACGAGACACCAGTGCTCTGCGGGGTACGTTCAGCCGCTCGGCAGCTAATTACTTCAATCGCGTGTCGAAGCATGGTGCTGTATACTGTAAAAGGGGGTTTTGAAAACAGCCGAGTGCCAGCTGTCATTATGGCTCACATTGATGTGAGCCTGATAGTCTGTGACTAGTTTTTAACTTCAACTTTCCAGGAATCTTAAAACATACAGTGGATGTGTCTAATGATGGGACTTACCTGCTTATGCATGTGCCTGTATGGGTACATATGTACTTTGTTGCAGAGAAATGTGTACTGAATAATGAAAACTATAGAATGTATGCTGTGTAATGTCCATATATATACATGTAAAATACTCTCGGATGGCGTAAACCAGACTGGCTCTGTTAACTCCAACAGTTTCAGACACTTACACCAACTGACCATTTCCTTAGGCTGTGCGTATAAAACCTGTTTTGTAGTGGGTTTTTTTTCCTTCTCACTATTACCAGTATAAATTTGGAGCAGTTATATTTTAGTTAATGCACTTCCACTGACATAAGGTGAATGTGACAAGGGGATCAGGTCCACCGAATGTCTGTCAATCAATGAGACAATCTCATTCTAGATCTTAGTTGCCAGACTCAACAGCTTTGCCTCAGTCCTCTACTTTGACTTTCAAGATCCTTTCAGTGTCAATCCCTGCTTGATCTGGTGTTCATTGTCCCAGTTGGCAGAACCACATCTGGCTTTGGGCTGGATTCTTTCCTAGTGGGGATTTCTTTGCACTCGGCAATGTAATGGGACCATCCAACATACTTACAAGGAAAAACACCAACTGTTACACCAGCCCTAGTATACTGATAAACCACTAGACCTGTATTACTAGAATTTCTTTGTGGTCCCCCCAATTCCCACTACCTCTGAAAAAGAGTATTTTTTTCTTAATAAGAAATAAATTAAAAGAATATTTTTCTTATACTGAGGTTTAAGTCATTTTCAAAGGATATCTTTAGGAGAGGACTGTAAGGGGGCAGTTCCAAAATACTCCTCCAGCAAGAAAGATAGCTCACAAAGTTCCTCCTTTCTTCTGTCACCAGCTGCTCCTTCCTGTCCTTGCTTCCTCTTGGGTGTATCAGCAAAACCATGGTGCCAGGTCTCAGCTGGATCAGATAACTTACTTGCCTTAAAAGAATAATTTATTTTCCTCTCACTGATGAGGGAGCAGATCTCGATTTAAAATATAATAATACTTAGGCAACAAAAGCAAGTGTGCAGGGATATGCGTAGAAATTAACCAAATGGTGAAGACCAGTATCTTAGCCAAAGATGTGATTTAATGTTACAGCTTAGCCTGTCATTCCTAGCACTTGTTTGACTGGTGCTGTATTAATGTGGGGAGATAAACTAGCAGCCAAAACAGTGACTAGGACATTTTGCTATTTTAACTTCCCAGACGTGCTTACCAGGATCCAGCAAGCATGAGCAATGGCTTAGTGGAAGTGAGGTAAGTTCAGCAGAGAAATCAGATAGCATTCTACAATCATTTGCAGGATCCATTAAAACAAGAAGTGGGATTAGACACATTGGGGCTCAAGAAAAGCAAACAGAAGTCTCTCCCACTGCGCTGCCAACATTTCTACTTCATTTAACATAGTACCTTTTTTCCCTCAGTGCGCTTGAACCCAACCCTGCATATAGTCTGTTGGTTTAAACTCATATTTTCATTAATTATAGTACAATTCTCTGAGTACACAATCCCTGAGTGTAAATTAAAATCAAGCCTGTGATGTCTGCTATGTGAGAGCCTTATAAAAAGGTTAATAGTGCAATGACTAATGTCAGAAAAGTGTTGTGGTCAGCTGTGAAGTGATCAATGAATCCAACTGATACTTGAATTGGTGGAGCTGGTAGAGAGTCAGGGAGGGGGGACGGGGTGGGAGAAAGAGTGAGGAAAGAGTCTGTTATAAATACACTTCTTGCACAAATTACTACAAGCAAGTCTGAAAACAAGTGCAGAGCAAAGCATTTAATGCAATGCCATTGGCATTTTGGGCAAATACTCTGTAATTTGGGGTAGTTACTAACATTATCATCATCATCATAATACACGTATTTAGGAAAAATAAACATTTGTTTTGTGCTAATTCTATGGTAATCAGAGTGATTGTACTGTACTTAGCTACTGTTTGTTACCATGGTTATTTCTAGTGGTTCTTGGTTATTAATGTCCTGGAAGATTCAACAGTCTTCAGTGCTATTTCAGCTTGCTCTCCTCCCATAGGCACAAGTATCTGGGAGTTTGGGTGTTTTTTTTATTCTCACGATCTACCACAAGGTTTTATAAACAAAAATAGATTTGCTTCTTGTCAGACAAACACTAGACACTGGCGTCTTGCTTTGCAGCAGTCTAGCAGTGTAAAGGGCCTGGAGTTGAGTGTCATCTATCCTCTCTAGCGAGCTTTATTTATATTGCCAGATGGGTGCAGAGAAGCCTTCGTGTAAAGAGAATCAGTCTTCCCCATGTGTTTTCTGTGGTCTATAATCTCATAAAGATGGACGGTGTTGCAACATTCTTGCAAGTGGAAGTAACGGGTGTCACAAAGAACAACATAGAAACACATTTTTTTAATGTATTCTAGAAGCTATTTTTAGTCTTTCAAATGAATTTTTAAAACCACAGAAGTGTACTGGCACATACCTACTTCCATTTAGCATAACGGACATATTTGTTTGGAAATTAAGACTCGGATTTTACAAGTCACTGCTGCTGATCTGTGATAACCATGTACGTGTGTGCTCTTTATGTGAGTGACTGGGGCTAACTCATTACATGACCGTGACTGCCTATCACTTAATGGGCTGTAACCTTTTCCTAAGTCCAGGCTTTACCTTCTAATCATATTTTCCTGCTCACTTTCTTATAACTTCCTACTTTGTTCCATAGTTGTTATATTGATAAAATGTAAATAACAATTAAACACCACTTTAACAGGCATTGTAAACAATAGCTTGTGTACAGATAGCCTGTTTGAACTGCTTATCATAGCTCTGTATGCAAGTCCAGATAAGAAGGGTACAGTTACACGTTAAAATGTATGAATCCAAAAAGCTCTTTTTATTTTTTTTAACTATGTGTCTATAAAAGTAAAGTTTACAGTTAAGCTTCTTTTGGGACTATTTTTTAGTGTGACACATCAGTGTATCCTGGGAATGTAATATACTATATGAAAGACTGATAGGGCTCCAGACACTTCCAGACAGGAAGGAAAACTTTTGCAGCAAAACACCTTTGTACAGATTTATTCCTGGTGCAATGCATGTGATATCCTTAGAACCAGCATAGTTAATCTTTAGATAAATGCATCTCTTCTTCACTGATTTCACTCTGCAAGGCTGTCTAATGGAAAAATCTGGTTCAATCATATTTGATAGGATTACTGATTGTATCTGTGCGTATTTGATAGGTAGGCTGAGACCTGAACTGGATCCAGTTCGGATTTGAATTGGGGGATGGCTTAATCCAAGGTTATCATTCTGTTTCCAATGGCAGAGCAGAAAAGCAATGATAGTAGGGGAGAGGGGGATGATGGTCAAACCTTTCTGTGTCTTTTCCCGCTGTGTTTAACTATACAAACAGTAAAAGGAGAGTAATTACACTGTTTTTTCAAGTGTGGTGGTCTGACTCCAACATCTGTATTCATGCCCACCTGATGTTTTAATGTGTTTTTCTAAGTACTAAATTGTGGCCAAGACTGTAGAGCTTGTGTCTCCAGATTTAGGCATTTAAGAAGGTCCCAATTCTCCCATCATTAGATGACTGTCAATCTGTTGAAAGTGGTAAATTACAATAAGGGAAATAAAATCAAGCATAAGTCTGAAGGGAGTCAAGTCTGTTGTTGGAAAGGCAGAATCTTCAGCTACAGGAAAGAACTACCAAACTCTGTTCATAGATGGAGCCTCAGTACTGTGTGCAGGAGATCTTTCAAATCCTGTGGACATTGTCTTAACTGAGTTGGAACTCAACAAATGAATTGTCATTTCTTGAAAGAAATGAAAGTCACGAGTACAAATGAATTGCATAAATGTGACAACCTTGAAGCGTAATAAGCAGACAAAAGAGTGGAAAGCTTCCCAGAAATATTCCCTGGGGAGAAGTCAAGAATTATTTAATGTGGATAAATAGGTTAAAAGGATATCCACATCTTGAGTTTTGATAAATTTAGGATTGACAGGTTGAATGAGGAAGAGGTAGCCCTAAGCAGAAGCTTGTATTTAGGGCGAGATGTCAACTGAGGGAAAAACAGGCTCAGAGCTGAGGCGTATGATTTAATCAAGGAATCTGACAGACTCAGTGAAGCCTTCTTAGATAAGACACTGGAAATAAGAGACAATGTCAATAAATACATTTAATTCTCATACTTGGTCTGAGAAGCACAAAGTTTTTGACTACATGGAAGTTGAGACCACATTCAAAAATACTTTGTCTCTTCCTTATGGAGCAGGGTAGAGGATCAAAATATTGAGATGTGTATTGGTATTGAGGGAAAATTTATGCCCAGGAAGAGCTTCACCAAGTTATTGAGAAACCTAAATAAAGAGATGGGTCTTCTCTCTGTGGACTTTGTAGCACAGATGAGATTGCATGAGTTTTGATATGGATTGCTAATGCGAGTTGAGCTATAAAATGAAGCAGGTGATGTCAAACCATGACAGAAACCAGATAGGCCCAGTTGGATTTGGGCATAATTTGTTTTGTGTTCATTGAAGTCTCATAGCTAGATTTATGGAGTCTAAATGGCATGGGAAAGCTTGCACAATGAGTCAATAGTTAATTCAGGATTAGAATATTTCACGGCGTTATTCCACGTTCCCTATGGTATATAATGTATTTACTTGTATTCTGCTGAAAGAAATGGCGTTTGATACAGGCCTTTTTGAATATATGCATCATATTCAGGGATTAAAGAGTTAATTTGAAGTTTTCTTTTGGTTTCTAGTTATACATAAAGTATGGGGAATAAAAAATTACTATCCCATACAACATTAAATTGTGAATTAATGACCTTCAGAGTCCAGTTTGTAACATCATAAGGTAATACGCTTTTGGAAAAACAGGTCGGTTACTTCATGCAGAGAAAAATTGCCAGGTCCTCAGAAACTGACTGTATAACACATAAAAGTTGAAGAAAAGTGCAGGTAAAAATGCAGCCCATGGAATCCTCTTAAAAGAACAGAAAGAATAGGCTGGATGAGTGGTTTACTGCAGCCTTTCTGAACAGAGAAAGGGGAATGTGAGCATTCTTAAGTTACACATAAAAATAACATTAGTTTTTCTTCTACATTTTACGATTGAGGAGGGAGGCTCACTGGTATCTAAGAACTTCCAGAGCTGGCAGATAACTCACAGAGCTCTTTGAATACACTGCTACTCCGAGAACAAGACAAGGAACCATCAAGATAATTGTCCGATACAAATCTTTTGTTAGAGTAATAGATTTTGTACTGTCACGATTTCTGAATTATAGCCATATATACTAGTAAATGATGAAACATGTAAATGGTAATTCATCATTAACTGTGTATAAGAAACTAAATTATTCTTTTCAGTGGTGTTCTTGTATCTGAGACATGATACATTACGTTATGCTGTAATTTATAGACACAGTGGAATCAGCCAAAAAGTTGCATTCTCTTCCAACACATATAGCTTAATATTTAGGCTTCTCTTCCCTCATTCATTCAGTTTTTATTTAATTGTAATTTATTTCCTCAGGGGAAATTATGCATAGTGGCTTTGTTCCAGAAAAATGGGGTGCAGCTTACTATGGCAATTTTGGATTTGTCTAAAAGTTTTGATGCCAATAGCCTGAGTAATTTTGAAGAAATCACTCAGTCTTTTCATGTATACTGTAAGAGAGGTTAATGATACACAACTGTGCCACAGGGGTGCCACTTAATATTTAGAGGTGTATCTAAGGATAAGTATAGGGCTTTTTACCTTCTTCAGTCAATAATCAGCTTTATCAAAGTTAAGAAGACTTGAAAGAAAAAAAAGGAAGAGAGAAGTCTACTTGTGAATGAAATCCCTCTCTCAGGGTAAGAAAATTGATGTTTTGTATTTTAAAATGAACACCAAAGTTTCTAGCTTTGAAAATACTAAGTTGGCTCTCGCTGCTCTGTAGCATTAATTTATTTACCCTTAAAAGGAATGTGGCCTTTCAGTCTGTTCAAATGAAATGCTGGTGGGGCACTGCTGCTGAAGCCATTCAGATAAAGATTAGAAATAGCTGCTATTCTGGGTGTTCCAAATTCTGCAATCAGAAGAAGGTGGTCCTGGGAAAGGTATTCAGGGTAATGGAATACTGCTACAAAAGTGGTTGTGTGATTTGACTGTGTTTATTGACATTATTCATGCTGGCATGTTCTGTGCAAGCTATAACACATGCCATGGTGATCAAATAGATGGCAAAGATTTTGCATATTTCAATCAAAGTGATAAGAGCAGATGAAATTAAAATCAGAAACAGACTCTGTATTACAGTTTAAAGGCCATATAAGGGGCAGGGTTAGTATTAATGCTCAAGAAACAAACCTTTTTAATTGACTTTTCTGGAAAAAGCTTTCAGAAAAAGGTTTCAGAAAAGTTCCCCCCAGCTTGATGTCCATTTCCAATGTTTTTTTTCTCTCACTACATCTGTAAAACATAGAAGTGCTGTATTGTTTTATCTCCCAGGGAAGATATCCTTTCTTCTAGATGTAACCCTACCTCTAAATGACTTCAGAGTTCAGATTCCTGGAGGTGTAGTGGATATATGGCAATCCAGGCCGTAATTTATAATAAACCATTTTCTGACACCACTTCCATGACTTAATGCTGGAAGTATGTTGTTGGAGAGGCTGCCCTAGGCTGCCATGGTGAGGGAGACTTACTGTGTCATGGTAAATATTTT
The DNA here is from genome assembly GCA_008921705.1 of Burhinus oedicnemus. Classification (NCBI taxonomy): domain Eukaryota; kingdom Metazoa; phylum Chordata; class Aves; order Charadriiformes; family Burhinidae; genus Burhinus; species Burhinus oedicnemus. The sequence continues at coordinate 1,239,363 of VFFE01006626.1, read as the reverse complement.
ATTATTTATCCTGTTGTGGTTATTTCATATTCTGCCACAGACATTTTCTCAATTTGTGTTTCTGCCTGGACATGTTTTCTGATATCCCTCCTGGAATAGGCAGATGTTCCTAATGGACAAAAATTCAATGTTTACAGCATGTGCTGGCTAGTTTGAATATCCTTAAATACTGAAGAAGCTTTGCATCTCTCCAGAACAGGGTTCAAATCCTGAGCATGAAATATTAAGGGAAGTGAGGGGAACTAGAGAAAAAAAAAATCTTCATATTTTTTGTATAAAAGAATAATTGGTCAAGAATGTTTTCTGTATCTCTCGATTTTTTTTGCTGTGTTTTGTATTTTGGAGTGGGACAGTTGCTTATTTTCACACAAAAATCAGTAATTTTGAAAATGCAGTTCTTTTGTCGTGAAATTGGTTGGTAAACTATATTGCAGTAGCCTGCAAAATTAACAAATACTTTCAGATCAAAAGAAGTAAAGCTGTGCAGTGACAATATTTGGAATTCATGACCCTGCCTGCCTTCTCATTGAAGAGCATGTTTGGGACCTTTATGATCTTTAGTCTTTTCGCTCTGTCTTCTCCTGCACTTTTTGGACGGATTACATAACTATCCTATTATTCACCTTCTGTATTTATTAAGGGTTTAATGATACAGGAGTAAGTGGTTTACTTCACTGGTACATGTGAAGTCCCACCTGTTGTAAGACTTAATCCAGGTGTGGCTTGGAAGTCTTCAGAAGGCCACAAGTGCTATCCATTACTATGAAACATTGCAATGTAATCATCTTTAAATCATCTGCTTACACAATTGATTAACCAAAAAATACCAGTAAGTTATCCTTCCCCAGTTACGAACAGGCATCTTTTGCCAGAGAATTGGAATTGCAAGAACAATGTCAAGGATCGACCCTGTAAAAATGAAACTTTCTAATTTTCTCTGTGTATCGTGCTAATATGCATCTACTATGCAGCAGGTGTTTTTGTGTGGGAGAATATACTTTAAAAAATGTATTTTACACATGGCATTTTAATACAATTGCTTAAAAAGTGTGTAACATGAACAGGCCTCTCTCAGGAGATATCTTTTGGCAAAGTGAAAAAGCCCTGTTCAAGCATTACAAAATCCCTACAGATAAATTTGAAATATATGTCCCTTTCAGTGTTTTGACAGACTACAACTGAATTACCGTGAATGAAAGAAATCTTGGGGCTCGAAACTGGAGGGGAGGGGACTGCTTTCACTTCAGGGACATATTCTATACAAGCCTGTGCCTGATGATACTCAGCTTCATTTCAGTGTTCATCATCGCTAATCTTTAGTACAAATGAATATCTGCACTTTTAAACAATCAAAGGTTAAAGACGACTCAGTCATTCGTATGAGCTCATTATGCTATGCTGATTGCAGTACACCAGTTATTTATAACCTTAGTTCATAAAGTTGGATTTCCAGTAAATGAGTTCCTTTTCAAAGGTTAAATATTTATGTCCTTATTTTCTGTCTGAAACAGTCTATAGTTATGAACATGCACTAACTAATGAACCATCACAGCCATATTCAACAAGATAAATAAAAGTTTTGAGTTGGTATACTGGCTCCCAAAGCTGCTCCTTCTTAAACTGCTGCTCACTGCTCCTACGTGGATTTTCAAAACAGATCAATGTCACGGCAAAGACTTTAAACCATTAGATTTATATAGTCAGGCTTAGCCTTGATTGAGTGTGCAAAACAGTAGTAGTAATAATAATGATATCCTTTATCTGCTCTCCTTCTACTGAGCTCAAAGACCCAATACAGTTACCCCCAAAGGATGGTAATATAATTAATCCTTTCAGCCCTTTTTAGTTCATAGCCTAGGGACAGGTGTTTTGCACTCACAGAAAGGGGTAGGTGGGAGATCCTGTGTTGTCATTCTTTTATTCACCAGTTAACACCAATTGTGATCCAGCAGTCTTTCGTTTATTGATTTCTGGACTTGCCATTCTCGCTTTTACCCAACATGGTTGGAACACAGTTCTCTGAGGTTACTGAGAGTGCTTTCTGTTTAAAATAAATCAGTATATAACAAGCTAAGGACATTCATTATCTTGAACAATATAAAAAAACTAGAGGCCTTTGTGCAAGGGGAGTACCCTGTTACATATTGTACTGTAAGATACAGGGGAAAAATTGAATGGATTTGTCTAATGCTGATTTCTGATTCAAAAATCTATAAAGGAATACTTACACAACTCAACATGAAAAAATCTGTAATAAAATAGAAAAGCATTAGTATTCAAAAGGCATTCAAAGCATCCTGGAGTTACATGTCACAGACGTATTTATGCTGCAGTTTTTTCTTTTTTTGTGTGTCTTGTAATGAATTTTTTTTAAGCAGTAAGTAGTGGATACTAGCATGGTTATGATCTCTGTCATATTTATGCTTGAGAGGCAAGTCTTAGTATTTATTACATGTCAAACTTAGAGGGTCTGTCTCTGAAAACATACAGTTTAAATCCCCCAGCAAACAGACTCCCCTAAACCAACCCAGCTGTTTTCCAAGATCACTGATACTTCCTTCAGGTTAGTCTCCAAGATCAGGTTTTTTTCAGTATCTATGGCTTCTGAACTTTTCCAGCCATTCTGTGGTCTCTGCATCCAAAGTTCAAGGAGGAAAAACATGGTGAAACTTTCAAAGTCGCTAAGATTTTTCACTTGTATCCCTTCTTCTATCCCCATAGCTACCCCTGATGTAAATCTGTGCAGAGTAAAGACTGTTTCAGCTAGGATGATGCATATATATATATATGTCTGCATGGGTAGACACAAGTCCCAGTTATGGATGTAAAAATAGTTTGCTAAGGCACGCATATGAACCAACTTTTGCTGTCAGAAATCCCTGATTTGGAGAGAATTCGGATCTGGAGGTGTTACACTGTGCTGATGTATGCTGATGGTGTATCCAGCTATCCGCTTCAATGGCAGTTGTGACAACCTCAGGCATTAGTGGAAGTGAGAACCCAAGTGACCTTCCCAGTATTTCTTTCAAAGCTGCCTTTCTCTCCCCCAAAGGCCCTATAAGTCTTCACTTGACCATTTCAAGCAGATCACATTCAGTCTTTTAGGAACAGTATAGTCTGCAGAGATGTGAAATAAGCCTAACTTCTTATTACACCTTTTTTCCTGGAGCTCCTTATTACAAGAGTAAGGCGTGTAGTAAAAGATAAATACTGTGACTTCTGATTTGTCACTAGAAACATGCAGGTGAGATCAAAGATGTTGCCAAAACTTAATTTCCGCATAGGAGCACCAAACTTGTTAAATTATGTCCCCAGGTGATGCTAGAAGGATGGTACATCCCAGACTCCAGAGAAGGTATCAAAACCCAGTAATACTCATTGTCAGTCCTGGAAACAATATTCATCCCTAAGCCTGCTGCTAGAGTCTCTGGGTAACAACTTTGCAGTCATACAAGCTTTGAATCCCCTCCCCCCCCAACAGAATTATAAATTGGTGAGCCAGGAGAGATTATTACAATTATCTACCTAGCATGAGGTGGTAATTTCACTGAATTGTGAAATTCACTATACCAAGACCATAACGTCTTTATAGGAAGACATCCAATCTCAATGTCAGTTGCACAGGACAAAAATAATTCCTGGGGTTTTGTGTGGGCATGGGATAAGACTAGCATCAGTCACACAGCTGGTGTGGGACTGACCCACAGTCTTTCCATCTCCTTCAGAAAAATAGTAATCCGTATTGGAATCTTTTTTTGAGGGACTATTTTAATACTTTTTTCCTTGAGTCTGAAAATTATGGATGAATAATGATCTCCCAGTTGCCCTTCACAATCATGATACAGCCAAAGAAGTTAATAAGCCACCTCTGTAGCCCCCCTCCCTTCTCTGTACAGACATTTTTTACCACATGGGTGAACACAAAGAAATAATCAGATAGGAGATTTTTCTTCTAAATTAGGCCTCTTGTTTGTAAACTGAAAGAGTGCTAATGCAGTTCAAACTCAGCTGTGTACCACATACGCACACTCGGCCCAGGAGTATTATAAAGAGTGGGAGAATAGGAGGTTTTGTTCTATTCTTCGGTCCCTTTCTATATGAGAGGGCCATTCATTCAATCCCTACGCTTCTCTCTCTCTCTCTATTTCTCTCCATAATGCCAGCATTAGCTGCAAGCTGCTAGCTGTAAAAGTGCTTTGATGTTGACCTCTCACTGCCATTGACAGACCCTCATTGGTGGGTGAGTAGCAGAGCAATAAGGGCATGTGTGGGAGAAAAGAGGATGAAAGCCTGGACAGCTAGGAAGGGATAATATGAACAGATTCCTGCCTGTTCACTTAGTTTCTTTTTTTTTTTAACTGGGTCTTCTGATTACAGAGGTTACGAACCAGTAAAACTTCAGAAATGACCACTGAAAGCCTGCTGTACATGAAGAATCAGATAATTGTTCCAGCTCTTGCCTTGTAAAATTAAATCAAGCCATGAACTAGGCAAGAACGCATAGGGGAGTTGAAAACATTTTCCTGTTTAAGGCAATGAAATAGTGGGGTTTTGTCTGATACATACAGTAATATTACAAGTGCAAGTAGCATGTAAATGGCATGGGGGAAGGGGACACAGGGGAGAGTTGCCTACTAATGATGTTGATTATTTTGTTTCTCATCTTGTGCCAAAACCTGAAGCATAAGTCTTGGACTTGAAAAGGATCAAAACGAAAAGGTGCTCTAAGAGGTCAAAAGAACTTAGAGAGGTTTCTGCCCCAGGGAGCATGTGTGTGCATACACATGGATGTATGCACATAAAAAGCTACCTATTGCTCCCCACAGTGGTCTTGCATATACTATAAGTGCTCCTATATCCACATCACAGTGGGGCCCCTGCCCCAAAAGCAGCTTTGCACCCTCCAAAGAGAGCTGAGAGATTGAGGGTATGATCAGGACCATGGGCCACCTGGGCCCCCAGCCAGCTGTTTTGTGAAAATGTAGTCAGCTAAGCTGGGAAACACAGGAAAGCGTTATTGCTGCCTGTGCCCTATTGAGGCAGGATGTCTCCAGCCACTTCACCTCTGCACTCCCCCTTCACCTCTGTGAAAGCTCTGCTTGTCATACTAATAATTAAACCCTAAGGTTCTAACTTGAAATGGCCAAAAGGCTCTGCAAGGCCAACGGAGGGAACAGGAGGGAGGGAAAGTTCACACGAATTTGTATTAGAAACCTTGTTTTCAGTTGCGATCTGAAGGAGCAGCTATCGCAATAACGCTGCATGCTTGATAGTTCCCATTGCCTGTGCTCTGCAGAGAGCATCTGATCTTCTGCTTGTTTGAGACACTAAGAAATCTTTCTGTCTTCACTTCAGACCCTGCAATGACTCCCTGTTGGCAGCATTAGGCCATTGGAGTCGCTTAACTATCTTAGGTGAGCTATAGATTGTTGATTCAAACCTGGCCTATGCCACTTGCAGTGCACATGCTGTCATGTGGTGGGTAACCACTGACAGGAACAAGATGAATCAGTTGTTGGAAAAACAGGGGAATGGGTGAAACAGGTGCCCATGTTGCAAACTGCCATGCAATAGCATTCTTTAGCAAGCATGTCAGCAATCTCAGCATTCAAATAATTCTCTGTTACAAGCACTTGAATAAGAAAGAAGCCATCACTGTTATGATCTGGATTGGATTTCTTCTTTAAAAATTATAAGGAATTCAGCACACACTTTTGGTGCAAAGACTCTTCACACATTAATCTACTAGAAAGAAAGAAATCTTTCACGGAATGATTAAAAATATTCACATTTTGGAGGGGACAAACTTCTACAGCACTTTTTGCCTTGCCGTCTGCATTTGCTATCAGGGAACAAATTCTCCAGTCAATTTCACAGATGGTTTCCTGTCATTACTATACAATTCTATTTATTTGATAATAATTTTATAGGACTTTTCTGGAGGGATTTGGAATTACGTGTTCAGCTTGTAGCAGTTTTTAAAAGGTGTGTGAATACTGCACTCAGTCAAAACTTCCTTGCCTAAACTTTTTAAATAGAACGTGCATTTTCAATTCAAGCAAGAAACCTTGCCAGAAGTGTCTTGGTTAAAGTTTTTCAATGCATTTATCTCCATGTAAAGGGAACTGTATATAACCCTCTCTGTTCTGTCACTTTACCTTTTGCTCTTTTCAACCGATTTGAAATAAAGACTGTTTTCCCCTTTACAACAAGAAATGGAACAGGACTTCACTGGTTTTTCAAAAAGGTACCATTTTTTAACTTGAAAGCAAAATGTAGCATATATATTAAATTTCCCATTTGCTTTTAGTTTAAGTTAGCCATGATGAACTTAAAGACTGGGTCAGACACTGCAGAAAACTGGGTTTTGTGCAACTTGAAATTTCACCCAAAAGAGAGTGTATCTGTCCTGTTTCTATTCTTTTTCCAGGAAACATCTCTTCTGACATCAGTTCCTTCTTGACGAATATTTTCCTTGAAAATGTTTTTTAAAACAGTCCAGTCTCTGATAGGGCACTGTGTTGTTGCTAAGCTACCTGAGATTACAAGCCCTTGCTATGTGGTGGGACTCCACTGAGCATGGCACCATTGGAATGTGCAAGGATTTTTTTGTATGGTCATTAAGGAAAACAGGTCTTCATGGGGAACCAGCCCTGTTCCACAACTCCCAAGAAAGCATGTTTGAATCTGGATTAAGCTCCTTGAGAGCTATGTTACAGAACCCTGTGGAGCTTCTGCACTGTGAGCTAGGCCCAGGATTGTTAAAAAAGGTCCCTTCTCTAGCGTTTTCAATTAACAAAGCCTTAGGGGATCTGGATAGGCAGTTGGAGTCTCCATTCAAAAGGATTAGAAATATATCTTTGCCAGAGGTATGGCAGCTGTTTTGGTAGGTACTTTGTACTCTGCCTGTCTGTGGGCTGCTGGAATCCTTACTGTTCCCTGATGTATCATTTCACTCCAGTGAAAATCACAGGCGATAACGCAGGAGGCAGTAAAATTACAGGGGTCACAGAGTACCCCCAGTATGCTTGAAATCAGGTCACCAACCTCACTTGGCTGGCCCTGTTCCTGATAACTCCCCGTTTCCCTTTTCTCCTCTCCCCTGGTTCATTCTGTGCCTCAATTATTTAAAAAAAAAAAAAAAAGCCAACTCTCCAGAGTCTATAAAAACAAGCAGACTTGGACAGCTACGGCAATGGACAGTGCTGGAGTAAGGGAGAATGTGTCCATTACCCTTTGGTCTGATCTGGCCATGTGTTTGGCACAGCTGGTAATAACCTGTGTTCCTGTCATGCTTTGCAGTCTTCCAGCACTGCGCAGAATGAGCCTTGCCTGAGAACAAGTCCTGTTTCAAAAGAAAACTCAAGTAATAAATATGTGATTGTCAGCGGGAGTGACTGTTACTGACTCCCAAATGGTTTGATGAAGCATGTCAACATCGGGACTTTGCAACTTTATAGTATAAGCTGAGCGTGAAAAACGATGGAGTGAAGGAGGGAAGAGGAAAAGGATATGGATGCAAAAGGCAGAAAGTATTCAAGTCCCAGTCTTCTCGTGGTGTTCACAGATGAGCCAGGAGTGGTGGAATGCACTGGACCAGTCATTCAAATTCAGGCTTTCTCCCAAGACCAGCGCAGTCAAGTATCAACGAAATTTATAGCAACTCAGAATATCACAGGGGTATTTCCTTGATAATAATGTTTGTTCCTTGAATTTTCTCCTACGCCCTATAGGAAAGTAAGGACTCCAAACAGAAGGGTACTAGATGAATACCCAAAGCATCCACTGAAGATTTCCAATATACTAGTTATTTCATTGACTTCTTGTTTCATAAATGCTGTCTTTATACAGTCTTTCTGATACCCAATCTTTTGTTCGGGCTTATGCAGCTTTAATTTTTGCTGACTTTTTTATACCAATTCCCTCGAAAATGCTGAGCTGGACTTCTTTAGTTTTGATAAATTGAAGAACAGATACAGGTACTAGATACCTACTGTACCAGTTGTTTCTGCTCTGGGGGCCTCTTCCTCTCTCAGAAGTCTAGATCTGCATTCTTCACTGAGGCAAGCTTTGTGGCTTTGCAAAAGTCCGATTTCACTGAGGATTTTTTGTGTGGTTTGACTGCGTCAAAGCAAGCAAAAAATACAGTGATGGCTTATTTTCCTAAAAGCCTCCAAAACATTTGGAGTGTGTAAGCCTTTCTGTTCCTCCTTACTCCAAACATCTTTCTTCCTCCTAGTTCTTTGCAGAAGGAGCTCAGAGAATCACTGTGCTTTGCTCATAAGTCAGAAACAGTCTTCCTTCCTTGCAGTGGAGGGAAGAGCTGTTTTAAATCAGTAAGGCAATGAATGCATTTCAGTTGCCTGCTCGGTAAGATAGGGGCAAGGAACTGAGGAAATCACCTACAGATGAGGCAGTTGTGTGAGTCATGAGAAGAGAGAAATGTTCAGCACTTCTGAGGAGGTTTTTCCCAGTTGTAGAGAGGGAGCTGAGCACTTGCGAGCACTTTTAGAAGCTTGTAAGTAAAACTCCCAGAAAATATTAAGCTCGGTTAGTGCATGGATAACCATGAGGAGGCCAAGACCCAGTGTTTCCTTCTGAGGGGTAGTCATCTTACCTAAGGAGCAGGAGAGCTTTCTTGCAATGGATGATGTTGTCCTGAGCTCCTCAGGGCAGGTTTGTTCCCTTGACTTTTAATATTCCAGTTTTTCTCTGTTTGTTCCGGAAAATATGACTTGGGGTTCATTTTATAAAAATAATAAAGCCAGAAAAGGTTAAACTCAGATCCAGCCTCTCTGCTTTCTAAAAGACAGCAATAGGCATTTTCAAAGGACCAATTCCAAGCTTTATTATACTACTACAAGGCCCGCAGGAGGGAAGTGTTATGCCCAACTCGTAGTGCAGACAGAGAAAGATGGATTTTTAAATTATCTACCTTTGCTTTGCAACGTGAACATTTCAGGGCAATTATCCTGAGATAATGCCTACAAATTGCTGAAGACTTTGGGTTTATAATTGCTGATGTTCATTTAAGGTTCCCAGCAGACTAGATCGGGAAAATCACTGCCAGTCAAGCCAAGGTTGATAGTATACGGTAACTGAGTTTTTCTTAGAAGACAGACAAGCAAATCAGTTTTCTTTAAGAGCAATAATTCTAACTAATTGTTTGGTTTTATTGTGTTTCCATAGCAGGAGCTGTAGTGCTTGGCAAGGCAGAACAGTGACACTTCCTATCTAAGACACATCCATGTAAATGGGCAAATTGAATTCCACTTCATGAGGTTATTCTCGTACAGCAGTAAGTAGTCAGCAGCGCTCTACAGCATATTCCCACATTTCCTTATTTACACACTGGTGGCCATTCCAGTTACCTTAGAAAGTGAATCAAGAATTTACAGTGAGATAATGTTATCATGTCAATGCAGAAAGAAATAACTGTAGCTGCCTGCCATGTTTGTAATTAAAGAACATTGCTTAATGTAATATTTTAGCTGAGGTTTCAAATCAGCAAGAACACCATTTCAAAGCAGGAATTTGTTGATATGTTCAGTTCATTTGACTACATTTCTATATACCTATTACCTATTTATATACTTATGCCTATTTGTATATACCTATGTATTTTGTATGTAGTCTTACTCCCCACTAGTTCTGTTGAGAAGCTCTGATAGCATTCCTATCACAGACATCCTCCGCTGGCCCCAGGCATCCGTTAGACAATGGAAGATTCATTTCATCATTATTATTTGCTAAGCACAAGCAGCATTGGCCAGTTTAGGTGTCTAAACTCCATCAGTGTAAAATCTCCCCTTCTGTCCCTCCAACTGTTGCCGTTAGAGCAGCTGAATAACTGTATTTTCTCATCCAGTAACTAAGACTAAAGAAAAAATTATAAAATAGGCCTTAGCTGATATTTCTGACATTTGGGGGGAAAAAAACATTTCGCACAAGAATCAATCCTCCCTTGCAAAAGCGCATTGGGTTATCAAAAATATTTTGCTTGACCTATAGCAAAAATACTTGGGTTATTTTCATGTTATATTTTAATGTGTTTCAACAATATTTGGACTGAAAATATTGTCTGGAGAAAAATAGCAAAGTATATGGTTAAAAATGTTGAAAGTGTGTGTCTAGACTCCTCTGAATATTTTTGCTTTTTTTTTCTGGCCTTGTTTATTAGAATTTACAGATAACAGTGGTCAGTTCGAAACTAGGTTTTTCAGTGAAGAAACTAATTTCATGAAAAATTCCATCTAGGATTAGGAAACAAGTAACATGCCCTGCCCCAGCACTGAAAATGTCATTAGTACCCTGCTTATGTACTACAGTAGCAGTTGCTAGATTATTCCATTTTTAGTGGCTTATTGTAATGCTCAGTGGGGAGAGTTTTTGGAACTTGTGCCTTTATGAAGTTGAGGAGATCATATGCTGTAGCTGGATACAGTATTGAAAGCCATCAGGTCAATACTCATCCACCCAGCCAGCAAAAATATTTGCTTTCTTCTGAGTTGCTCCTTCCGAGCTCTTCTTCATTTCTCACAAACTGTTGCAAAAATTATTTTCTGGGTGAACATTCAGATTGATGCTTTCTTGTTTGTTTCCTTCTGCAACGTCTCCTGGTGGTTTTGTTTTGCTGTTTTGTTTTGTCTTTTTTTAATCTGGCCTTTTGCAAATTCTGCTTTTTTTTTTTTAAATGTCCTGTTGTACATAAAAAGGTCAGATCTGAAAAAAACTCAGGTCAGGGAGACAAGAGAGTTTTATGTCACCAAATTTTTGGTTTGGTATGTAAAGCACAGTGATTTGAGTCCCAGATACTGCCAGTTTGTTTTACAATTTTATTCGTATTTCCTTTCTCATGAAAATAAGTATGTAAAAAACAGAACTGTTTCCAGTGGGTACCAATAGCTGATTTATGTCATAGACAACCAAATGTAAGACTTCTAATAAATTATTGATGTCAAGACATATTTCTAGAGACAACCAAAGAGTGTATGTTATTGCTGGCAAGCAGGCTCTTAGAATGAGGAAAGATCAATTTTTTTATCCACAGTTCTTCTCAGCTAAAAAAGTAGTATCTTTCCCTAAAATGGTTTCGGGATACAACATACACATGAACTAATTTTTTCATTATTTTTCAAGATACTAACTTGACTAATTCTCATCTCCAAAACAGTCTTCTCCTGTTGTAAAGTCTCCTGTTTACTGGTGTCATCCTTTTGGATGGCAAACTGATGTCTCTTCCCATCTTCGTGGGCCTTAAAGGAATAATACAAAAGACTACTTGTAAATCTATGAACATATGTCTGGAATATCAAATCCACTTTGCTGCCCCATGGCCCCATGTTATGTTACATTGTAGCATTCATAATCTGATCAGATTATATTTTAAAACTGTCTGCATGCATTTTAGTATTTTGGTTTGGGATTTTTTTCCCTCTGCTACACTCACTGGAAGGTCATTTCAGGAATCTTTACTCCATTGGTTAGAAACATTTGTAATTCCCAAATTACGTGAACTTGAAGCTAGCATATAGCCTTTTCATCCTGGGTCACCCCTACATGTATATATCCTTATATAGCTGGTATGGACACCCCCTGTTCCTGAACTGTATCTGTGTCCCTTTGAGCCATCATTTAGGTAGACTGAACAAGCAGACTCTTTTTAGTTTCTTCTCAGAAATTCTCCAGTTCCTTGATCATTGTAATAGTCCTCTTTGCACCCTCTGCTCCAATTTGCATGCATCTTTCTTGAGCATGGGTAACTAGAATTTACGCTGTATTTCAGATAGTCTCACCAGTGCTTTGTGTAGTAGCATTAATATTTTCCTCTCGTTATTAGCACTATTACAGGTGATGAATCCTAGGATTGCATCTGCCTTTTCAGTTGCATTATATTACGGCACATATTTATCCTGTAATCAACTAGCAAACCCAGATCTTTCTCCTCCTTTGTCATTCCCACCAGCTTCTAGCAGAAATTCTCATTATTAGTCCTTTAGTGCATGACCTTGCATTTTGTACTGTTCAATTTCATCCCATTTCTATTACTCCTGTCCTCAAGGTCATCCAATTCTTCCTGTATGATATTGCGATTTTCGTTTGTGTTGATGGTGCCTCCCAACTTTGTACAATCTGCAAATTTCATTTGAACACTCTTACTTTTTGTGCCAAGTTTATTAATGAACCATTAAATGAGATCAGTCCGAAGACTGATCTTTGAGGAACTCCCCTAATATCTTCCCTCCAGCCCCATATTTCCCCCTGCAGCATATTACATATTCACTTCCCCTGTCACCAACCCAGACCTTAGAGCTCTGACTAATTCTCTGGTTTCCCCCAGTAAACTAAGTAGTTCCCAAGTGGCACCTGCTGAACTACTTTAATGAAGACTGGATACATTTTAAGAATTTTAATTTAAAAAATAATTTTTATCAAAAAACCTCTCAGGATAGCCTGGCACAGTCTAGCTTCAGGAGACCCATATGGTAAATGCCTGCCCTTTATTTCTTTTGATTCTTTCTTCAAATTTGTTCTAAAATCTAGTAAGCTATTAAGGACTGACTGACAGGTCTGCCATAAATCCTCTTTATCTACTCTAAGAAGAAGAAAATGATGCTACAAGGTACAGGAAGTAGATACAAAGGGGGTAGGTGCTGCTATTCCCTCCCCATGTTACAGCGCACTGCCTTGCTAGCTCTATTAGCTACTGACAGTTTCTACCGGATCTGCAATTTCATGTGCTTATTCTCAGGTAGAGATCATCCAGTCTCCTGGCCAAGATGCAGTGACACTTTAATTTTGTTTCCTGTTTAGATGTAGGTATATTTCTAAATTACAATGTCTTTGTCATTTCCTAATGTTTGACATTGCCACTCTTAAGAGGAAATAAAAGCAAGGTGTTCATTTAGGCTTCAGAAATTTTCTGCACTCTCAACCCATCCTTTCTCCCATAGCAATTTTCATTCCTTCTTCCCTTGTTCTCTTTCCATTCACTTAAATTATGTTGCAGTTGGTTAATTTCCTTTCCAAAGTCCAACACATTTTTCTGAAGTTCCCATTTCTCTCATTAACAGCATCCTTATGAACTGTGAATCTCTGCTGGAATTTCAGAGTTTCATGGCACAATCAAAAATCCGGCTCCTCCTGGCCTGTCAGTGTAGAAGAAAACATGCCAGCTGTGCACACGTGCGTGCACACACACACTGCATTAGGCTTTGCAGCTAGAAACACAAGTGATCAGAGCTCCATAAGGCTCACCATGACATTTACCAAGGTTTTCTGACTCTTCTTTTTCTTCACGTTCTGGCTCATGGCTTCTTGAAGAGGTTTTAAGATCTATCTTGTCATGTCCATGTAGATTTACCTCTCTTTGGAGGAAGGTTGTGCTGCAGGAGCCAAAAAACTTTTTTTCAAAAGTAGTGGCTACAAAAGGTGCCCTCTAACTGTACTGGAGTAGCGCTGAAATGTTTTTTGCACATTACCAAAGGTGGAGGCTGACAGCATACTGAAAAAGGAGAGATCCTTCCTTGGGAGAGAACGTGGCAGGAACTTTTGGACCAAGAAACAGCTATTCTTCCTTCCACCCTGGTTTCTAACAGTGCTTTTCACCTAGGTGGATTTGAAGCTGTGTCAAATTCCTGTCTGTATTTTACCTGAAGAATTTCTAGTGTGTGTGTGTAAGTAAGTATATGGAGTTCAGCAAGCCATGGTTTAGACAAAGCAGCATAGCAAGCAGCATTCACAAAACTTGAATTTGATAAGGAGAAAATGAGCACCTTGCTGGCCTGCCTGCATAGTTTAACAGAGTAGGTTGTATTAAAGTTTTATTTCACCTCTTGGAAGATGTATTTGGTTGATGGAAGCAAGCTGTGGTCTTCTGAGTTGCGCACCAAACATCTGAGGTGCGCCTTGAAAATTAGTTTCTCATCATTCTCATCTCAAAACCTCCAGAATTACTCTGTAAGCACAGAAGAGAGCCCAATGTTTGATTTTTATGAGCTGGACTCTCCTGCTCCATATAGCATATGCTGTTTATTAATTATTCTCTTTCTCTTGTGCCATCTCTTTCCTGCTCTTGTTTATCCTCCCCTGTGTTTTACTTTTCTGATTGTTTGATCTCTTGCACCGCATCTCCTCAGCCCCAGCATGCTTTTTTGCATGTTGGTTTTGATTTTCTTTTGCTTATGGGATTATACATTTATAACAGACCTTCCCGGAGCCTGAAAAGAAGGAATATGTCTTGATAGTCAGAATGAGGAAAACATCATCTCTAAATCAAGATTCCCTTATGCTGATTATTGGGAGGGGAAGATTTTAAAGCCTTGCTCTTAAACTCTTCCCTTTTTGTGGCCTGAGTTGCTTCTATCAATACCAGAAGCACTTAGCTTCTCTCCTTTGGTTACACCGCCGCTGCTGGTGTGCTGTGAGCATGGTGTATAGCAGTGTGACACCACAAGGTGTGGAGACGTAGCAGCCCTGGAACATGTTACCATGGTGGTTTTCTAATTCCCGATCAGGGTACATCTTGAAAGGAGGCCTTGGCCAGCACAGCTCACCCACAAGGGCAGTCTTACTGAAATCACTGGTACAGTTGTGAGGATGGAGTTTGGAGAGCTCTCTTCCAAAGAGGCCCCAGGAAAAAAACCAAGGGAAAAAAAGCTAAGGAAAAAATTCCAAGGAAAAAATCAACTCTGGTTTGCTTTTATAGAGTTGTATTATGCTGCAGTGAATTCTGGGCTTCTCCTGTTTGAATTACCAGGACACCAGAAGGGATAGATAGCGGCAAATTAATGAAAAGAAGATAGGAAAATGCCTAAGGTACCAGTCAGTGGAGAAAAGAAGGGCTCTGCCATCAAAACCTTCCCCAGTGAAAAGACCCAGCAGGATACAGTGACTAAACGTATCGCCACAGCACTGATAGTTAAAGGAAAGTTACTTTTATTCATCAGAAGTGGAAAAAGGTATCTGAAAAAGCCCTTCTCCTTTTTATTCCCTTAGTTCTTGTAAACATACTGAAGTTCTGAATGGCGAGGGGGGAAAATCATCTCCCTGCATTTCCAGCCAGTGCAGCCTGCCTGCCGTGTTGCTGTACACGGTGGGGAAATGATCACTCCCCCAAAGAGTGATTACAACCCGAGCAATAAAATGGTGACACTGTCAATGGAAGGCTGTATTTTGATATTGTGTGTTCTGCATTTCATTTCCTGTGTGAAGCCCAAGGAGAATTTTTTCTTTCTCTGTTGGGGGTTTCAAAGGCTGAACTTTCCTCAGGGTACTTGAGGAAAGTAGGAAAGGAGAACAAACTCCGATTGCCATCAGAAGACTGTGCTTCCTTTCTCTGTGCAGAATCCAGGGTGATTTCTGAGCCCGAGTCCTGTCCCTTTCCATACCAAGCAGTAGGTATTATCCTACTACTAGTAAGATACTAAGGCAGGGGTCTCAGTGTGCTCCAAGTTTTATAAACTTGGGAAAGGTCTTTATAGTCACATAGCTAAATGGTTATTTGGAGTGGTGTAGCAAAATATCTCAAGAAAAGAATTGTTCAGAGAACTGGAATGGTCCAGCAGCATCCTATGCTCCATACATTTCTACCAGACCCTTATAAGTGTTGTTCCAGAGGCTCACAGACCACAAGCATCTGAGTCTTGGTCCTTGGTCAGGCTGAAGATCTGTTTCTTGCATTACTGTGGAATATGTCAAGTTTCTCACAGGCTAGAGAATTTTGCTGTAATCCCTAGGGTGTTTTACCACTGCCAAAACCACCAGATTGTTAGGATGATTTGTGTTTTAAGCACTCTGCTCCCCGAAACATCTCTTTTCATATGCTTTGCATTGTAATACCGCATGTGACATGCTGCATTGCACTTATCTGTCTTATACTAGAGAGCTTCTTCTCATCTTCTTTCATGGATGGGAGCAGAGTGGTTTAAATCAAAGCATTTGACTTTGAACCTCTCTTGAGCTGGCCTTCAGGCAAGTTCTTTCTGATCAAAGATAGAAGCATACCAGGGTCCAGGTATTAAGGCTGAATAATTGGTTCAGACTAAAATAAGAACTGTCCCAAGCCTCCACAGAAAAAGTTTTTATGAAGTTTAAAAGAAGTGCAGGTAACTTTTTTTTCCCCTTGATACACTTTTGCGTTTTCTGTGGGAGTTCCACTGCGGAGACTGCTAATGCTGTATCTGACCACGTTCATGCTAGAAATACCGGTCAAATTTACCAGTCAAAGCTTATCAGATTACTTTAGAAACTATTAGAATTCGGGGTTCTGAAGCAGAGTGGCTTTTTTATGGCAGAACGTGAGATACCATCAGCATAGCACAATATAATTGAGGTGATTTTGAAAGATCCTGATTTCTCCTGCAGTGCAGGATTCTCCATTTCTCTGAAGAAATGCGTATAGCATGTATTTCCACAGCACATATAGCTGTGGCTTTTCTGGAGATATCGGACCCTTCAAACTGGGGGGAGAAAAACAAACCAACAACCAGGCTATCACAAGCAATTTACCAGACGGACCAGGATGCCTGTAGCATCCCAAGCAGCCTGAGCCTGTCTGCCTCTGTTTAGGATAAATACTGAAACCGCACCTCCGTGAACGCTTCTGCCTTTGCCTGTCAGTAATGTGTATATAAAAAGTCTGTGCCTGGGGATCAGCTAACGGGATTATTCACTGACACAAAATGAAGCTGGCCCAATCCTGACGTCTTTCGCAGCCCTTCCTGCAGCCTGCTGAGAGGGGCAAAACCAGGATTGGGCTCCAGGTCCTCAGAATGTTGGCAGCCTTTGGGGAACGTGGAGGGAGTCTGAAAGGGGAGCAGCAGTGGAAATAGGCTCACATTTTTGTTGTTGTTGTTGTTGTTGTTTTGCATTTTTAATAGAACAACTTTCAGTCCTAAAGGAAACCCTGGTGAAGTGGTAAGGCTTTTGTCTCTTGCTATAATGCCACTGGGCTTTGGATTGACCTGTGTGATACAGTGACACTGTGTGGTTTGAATTTTTACATACAGCTGCATAAAGCAATTCTCATGTAAATGTTGGAGGTAAATAAGCCTGCTGTTGGTCTGCTGCATGGACACATATGCTCAAACTATTAGGCTCGAAAGGAGATTAGAATTAACCCACCTGTCTCTCACTGGCTCTCTCTTTCCCTCTCCACCATGCAGCTTTTACAAGAGTCTAAACCACCTCGCTATTTTAACGAATGGCAGCAGAGTTAAGGCTGACAGAAGAAGAAAATTGTTGTATCCCCTCCCTCCCCCCTCTTTGCACACCCGCAGAGCCTCTGCTAGAAGCGGTGTGAATTTAGACGAGGCCGTGAGCGGATTACCATGGCACAGGCGGGCAGGTTGGAGTTGATGCGCTTCCCTCACTCCTTCAAACTTTAAATTGCACAGGACTGAGCTGAGCCCCTTTGGTTCCCACTGTGGCAGCAGGAGGGCTCGGAGCCTGTCATATCAGGCCTCGTGTGTGTTTTCCTTCGCCCTGGATAGCTCCATTACCTCCTACTGGGTGGGGAAAGCTTTCAGAGCCAAAGAAGCTGAAAAGTCCTTTCCAGGCAGCTGATGCTGGGATATACCCCGGCACTTCTGCTGCAGGGCTTGAATGGGCAGGGTCTCACCCAGCAGCAGGCAGTGGCCACTGGCTACCATCGTATCTGGGCTTGACATCTAAATGGCTTCACTTTCCAACTGAGGAAGGTTTTTATCGCATGTTCTTGAAAGGCAAGAGAGACAAAGCGGGTGCGTGTGCACACGTGCACAAAAATGCAGAGGGGGTGAGTGGGCTAAGGGAAACCTGGCCTGGGGTTGTTTGTTTATGCGAACTTTAAATAATTCATTTTTGTCCCTATTGAGCTCATCACAGCGTGACAAAAATAAACGTGTCTTCTTGGCCTATTGTTTGGAGCTGAGGATTGTCAAGCGAGAGGAAAATATTACAGTGACTGAGGGAGATACACGCAAGAGTGTGACCTTTAACTGCAGTACCTATAACCAGTCTCATCAAATTAAAGCACTGTATATTTTCCTTAATAATCTCTGATTAGGCTCGGGGTATGAGCGGACACGAACGCCCGCCATTGCTATGCAGCGGGAGGCCTGCTAAGCACCAGCCGAGCGCTTGGGAATAAGTGAGCAAAATGCTTTAATTTGATAGGGTTAGAATCCTGCAGGCTCCGGGGTGAGAAGTCACCAACAGCTCCGCTCGCACTGAATATGCAGAAATAAAAAAGTAAATTGCTTACATCTGCTGCAGGCAGGAGGGAAAATGATCTGATTGGACAGGCCGAGGGCTCTCCATCTCTTTTGGGTTAGGAAGAGGGGTTTGGAGCATCAAAAGCTCATAATTGGAGTAATTCTGAATTAATGGACATATACACACACACACAAGCGTGCACACCTTTTTTGAAGCAGCTGGTCACAGGATGCACATGCTCAGGAATGTTTGGGGATTGCGAAAACGCTGTTAAAAAATGTTGTCCCTTATTCCTAATATTATTGACATGCGGATTTCATGACCTGTAAGAAGTGCAGTAAGTACAAAAAGCCCTGCCCATCTGCCAGATGAAATTGCCAGCCTCAGTCTACATCTGTTTATTCACAATACAATTATTCTGTCTCTCTGTCTGTTTCTCTATCTCCATTGTATATCTGTTCTTTCATGTCTGAGGGTCTTCACTGTATGCAGAATCCCAGGCCTTAGCTTTGCCATCTGATACTGTATTTAATCTATGTATTTGATCAATAAGAATCAAAGACAAGGCTCAAGGTCTTTTTGGCACAAGGCATTCAGCTTTGTGTCGGGTGTCAGAGGTTGTCTACAGTGTCACCTTGATGGTGTCACACTAATTTGTAACCTACTTTGCTTGCCTCTGTGATCACGGTCTGCACTGTTTTGGTTTTTTTTTCTCTCTCTGTCTCTCTTTTTTTAATGGTTGTTTTTATTAGTTTGGGAGGAAAGAGGTGGGGGAGCTTAGAGGTGGGAGGCTGAAGACATTAGCTTAGAGATTTAAGGAGCACCCTTCCCGACCCTCCTCCCCCACCTCTCTGTCTTCTCTCTGCGAGTCGCTTATGCCACAGGATAAGGGTGTTACCTCTGCCTGACAGGCAGCGTATCCCAAGGGGGAAGACATTACTAAATCCAAAATGGCCAAGGGAAGAAGTCCTGCAAGGCATACTCTCCAGAGTGATTTCTCAGCTTGCTGCTGACAGGGAAAGGCAGGTGCACCAACCCCAGGACTGAAAGGCCAGAGTCCAGGTTTCAGTCCACTTCTGGGTAAATCCACAGAGGAGGTACATCTCTAAATTTCACTGCTATTTTTCTTGGAGCCAGGGTTCTTTGGATCTCGCACTGATGCACAAACTTGAACAATTTGTTCTTTTATGGCTGCCTAAGGCTGTACTGCATCATTTCAATGGCCTTTTGTCTTGTGACAAGTATTGCAATGCCTATAATGTACTAAACATTCTAAAAATCCATGTAATTAATTCCCCAACATATCTAATATAGAACTATTATCTTGAGGACAGATAAATGCAGTTTATTATCTTTTTTCCTTGCCTACACCTCTTCGTTTTCTTTTCTGTGCTGTTATTTAACACAGAAAATAATAGCACAGTACATGTATTATCTAACTCTCTAGTTTAGAATTGTGTGTGTGAAGGCACTTCACAAAATGAGGCTGTGTTTAGACTCAGATTCTTAGATGTAGGCTGCAAGCTCCGCCACACATTTCCTGAGGTACCTTGGAAAGTCAGCCAAAATTTTCACAAATAGGTGACCAACATTAAGCATCCATTTTTTAATCTTGTTTTCAGAGGCACCAACCACCCACAATGGCTGCAGGAATCAATGGAGACTGGAAAGCTTCAGAACCATGCACCTCCAGCCAGTGCACTCAATTTCTCTACTTGTAAAAATTCGTAATACAATATTATTTAATGAACCGATGGAAATATTAGGACTTAAGAACAGCAGAAGGTCCACCTACCCTGGGATCCTGTCCCTAATAACAGCTGGGGTGGATGCTTAAGGACAAAGTACCTAGGTGAGAGCAAACAGTAATAGGAGAAAATCCAGTTGTATTCTTAAAAAACACAGGCTGTGGGAAAAGTGGGGACTAAGTGCGTAGGCTTACTGTTACGATTAAGCTGTATGTTATGATTAAGATGTATTTTGAAGGTGCCTAGAAGCAGGGATACCCTGAATGGATCCCACACACTCTTCAGACAATGCTGCTTTTTCTGTCTGAGCTGGTTGTCAGCTGCTGGAGGTAGAAAACGGGGTTGATTTTACAGGTTTTACTCTAGAAGCTTCTTTGGGGAAGCCAGCTATTTCCCGGTTAAGGTGCCGTGTCTCTTGAGTCGCTCTGCTTCGGTCTCTGTCATAGAGAAGTCTCTTTTGTCTGCCCAGCCATGCCTGCCACAGTCTATTGGAAGGTATTTGTCAACAATTATATGTCTATTAAGGACAAGTCAATCAGGCCATGTGCAAATAGCCAGACCTCCAGGGTCTGCCTATTGATAGGGACCTGTCAATAGCCAATCCAGTCTTTTTTCAACCAAACAAGAAATTAAGCACTCACCAAAATCATTGCTAGTCCAAGTCCCTATGGCCCATTTTTATTCTCAGAGTATTGGTCTCTTTTTTTTTCTTTTTTTTTTTTTCTTCTGGGCTAATATTTATTTTGAATAAACAAAAGAGACTAGAAGGCATGTGTTAAAGCACTGTTTTAACTGTAAGAAGAATGTCTCCTCAATGTAATTAAGAATATTACCAAATGGTTGTGCTTGTAGGTGACTGCCATTAATCCTGATGGCATTGAAACTATAACAGAATTAATAACAGAAAGTTTAAATTAGCCCAACTGTAATTAATATCTACTGTATATAAACATCCACTCTTCCACTAACACAAATTTCAGACATATTTACCTATATTAGGCTGACGAAGGTAGTAATATTATGCAATATTTTCATGCATATTCAATTTGTAAACTCAACAGTTGATTTTGTAATTTATATTGCAAATTACTTCGCTATTTCACACATGTGAACAGGAGAGAGAGTGGGAGAGACAAGACAGTGTGCTGGAAGCATGCTTTAAACAAAAGCCTCTAGCAAAAGCCATGACATGAAAAAGATGCTCCATAGGGCCATCTCCTTTGAACTGGCAGAACTCCGGTATCACAGAATACATTGGTGTTACACAACAAACGGCAGCATTAAATAACTTTGCACAGAGACCTGAAATGACCACAGATATTGAAAGCAGATGTAGTATTTAAAGCAGAAATGATACCTGATCTGTCCTTTTTAGGTACATCACAGCTGGCTTTGTCAGTAATTACCGAAACAAACATTCTGTCCATCAGGGGTTTCTTTCTCTTCATTTCTACCCTTCAATCAGGAAAAATACTGAGCTGAGCATTTTTCCCTAATATTTGAGCACCAAATTAATAACCAGTAAACCAACTAATATTATAATTCAGCATTTACTCAGTAACATCCTTAAAACACCTATTCTTTGAACTAAGGTGATGCATTTCTGCCCTGAAAAATTAGTAGAATGCAAAGATCTATTCTTTGCAGAATACTCCATGTCCACTGGAGGATTGCTAGGTACAGCGATAGTTTTAATTTGGTTACAAACTTTCTCATATTTTGATTTAAACCTTAACCAAGGGAGAGCTTTTAACTTGGTTTTTATTGCTGCTTTTATCTTGGTCTTATTTTAGTTACTTGTTTCAGGGTTGGGTTTTTTTCAGTTTCCCATTTTAAAACCACAAAATACTTTTTAAAAAGTCTTCCTGGTTGTGGTTTCTTTTTTAATTCCCCACCACCCCCCCAGACATGGACCCTTTAGAAAACAGCTTTGGTTCTTTAATCTGATTTTAGCAGGTGCAGCACGTGGACGAAAGCTTTTCAGCAGATGCTTTGGGAAAATGACCATTAAAGGCAGGCGATTTATTTCACTGTAAATAGGAGCTATTTTTGCTAAGGAGCCCTAAAAAAAATTCAAACATGTCAGTACACAGGTTTAGCATGCGTGCTTCCAGCTTCTCTGAGCATGCTGTGCTGTGTCAGTTTTCACATGTAAAATCAGCTCTCAAGAGATTATTTATGTAATAATCTAACTTCACAGGAGATGAATCTGTAACATTAAAAAGCCCCATTTAAAACGATCTTTCATATATCTGTGGGCACAGAAGAAATGACACCTCTCAAGTAAAGAGGCAAATAAAAAGTATTTTTCTAAAAGCTTTTCATTTGACTTAATTTTTACCTCCCTGAACTCGAAGGGACAATGACTTCATAGATAACTGGAGCAGTTCCTAAATTCATAAATTTTAAAACCGCAGGAGACCGTATCATCTGGCATCCTACATAACAGAGACCAAAAATCCTATGACCCATTTCTGCCCAGCTCCTACTGAAGGGAAAACATAAATGTTTAGAAATTATATTTTTAAAAAATATGCCCATCCCATCAGCATTGATGTTTATCTGGTTGATTAACTTTAAAACATTCAGGGAAGGTTTTGTGGGGCTTTCCCTCTTCAGTGTTTCTTCAAGAGAGAAAGGGCAAATTTTATATTCAAAGGGCTTAAAATGCTGCTAAAGGTCTGTCTTTAAATTCCCTAAAGTTTAGGGAATTTAGCGAGAAGGATGATGGTTCTTCTGTTCTGCATTCATATTTACACAGTAGAAGAGCCTGCAAAGAGCATGACTCTCTAAACAGTGTGAAATGGGCTGTAATACCTTACCATAAAGGGGTGAGCTAAGGACAGAATATTTCCCTTTGAATTTCAGGGGTTCTGTTTTTTTGATGTAAGTTGGTCAGCTTTAGCCGAGTTACTTGCTATGAAATACCTTTTCCGCTATACCTTCTAAAACTGCAATTTTTTGTCTTCTTCCCCCCCCCTTCATTAACAAGTTATTTTCTTAATCAATATTCATGAAGAAAAAATAATGCAAGAGAAAGGTCTGTAACTTGGTAGGCAAGGACCTAATTCAGGGCTGCACTGAGGGAGCTCATTACCGCTACGGGGGTAGCACTGACTCCTCTGTCCCCGTGCTGCTCTGAGACAGCGGAACGCTTGCAAAATTCACGATTACCTGAGGAAAGAGTTTAAACATTTGGCGAGGAATAGCACATAATAACAAAGACTCAACCACTCTTTTATGTGAAAAAGAATGTAATTTTAATAGGCAGGAAGAGGTTATTTGGGCATGATTGTGTAAAAGGAAATGGCATCGAAAAATAAATTGTGTTGTATGCAAAATATACATAATATAGGCACTCCAGATTTTATTCGATAGTTCAATAGTGTTTTTTCTGTGATGCTGATTATTTGTATTAGGTGTTTTCTATTTGAAATACCTGCTTAAAACAGAACAGGCATAAATCAACAAACAAAGAACAACTCCCTGCTCTAAAGCGCAGAATTTCATCCCTTCCTCGGGGATGGCGAGGCAGTTAAAAGGGAAGGGGTTGCGCGTGTACCTCGAGCGATTCCCT
This sequence comes from Burhinus oedicnemus, assembly GCA_008921705.1. NCBI lineage: Eukaryota > Metazoa > Chordata > Aves > Charadriiformes > Burhinidae > Burhinus > Burhinus oedicnemus. Next base: position 1,215,843 of record VFFE01006626.1, on the reverse strand, counting down.
CTTCACCGAATGGAGAAACAGACTCCGTCCAGAGAGGTTGCAAAAGGGTAACAAGTTCTTGCTGTGATTTTAAACTCTGTACGACCAATGTCCGTCTCTCTTTTGATGAGTTAGAGAGATTCTTCTTCATGAAAAGAATTGCTAGCCTCTGCCCTAAAGTTGCGGCATGCTCGGTTCCGTGTCTCGCATGACACGGCTTTCTGCTCAGCGAGGACGCGCACCGCATAGATTACTAGCCATGAAGTTTTCTCCTACTCTAAAACCGAGTTCAGTGAACCCAGGTTTGCTACAGATGCAAAATCTTAACATATGTGTGGGAAAGTGGACATAAAGTCACCATTTAAACAAAAAAAGAAAAAAAAAAAAAAGCAACCCCAGCATTTTGCAAGAGATGACATCCTGTTACCATAGTTATAGCTTTCTGTACGAGAAAGGGATAGTGCTTTCCTGAGTCCTTACTGAAAAGCATGTACAGACAGAAATAGAGAATGCAATATATTTGCATACTGTGCAGTGCCAGTACCCAGAGATACAGCTCCCTGTACTGCAGTACAGCTCGGAGACTGCTAAGGATTTTTTTCTCATTTTACAAATCGTTAGGGCTCAGGGGTTTGCTAAAAATATTCTTTTGAAGCTGGTCTAGTCCTTCGTGAGTGTTCCAATTTATCCTCCTTTTAATGGTGTGAAACTGGGTTTCGTTAGGGCTGGGTTCATGATCTCTTCTGCCCAGTGCTCAAAGGAAGAAGGGAAAAGCCTCTGATGCAGATACGTAGGACGGGAAGAAAGAAGCAGTTTCTGATCTGGTTATTTCGTGATCAAAATTCCTTGAAATGAACTATGATCCAGCAGGTGTTCTGAAGAAATATAGCTAACAAATAAACAAACTCAATGGGGGAAAAAAAAAAAAATCCTTAAAGCTTTTATTCCCTCCTCGGTTTCCTTAGGCGTCTTGTCATCAGATACGGCCACATTCAGAAGAAACTTCCCCAGACTTTGGAGCAGGCCCCTCCGTCGCACCTTTGTAGCAGGAGGGGCTGAGTTCTTACGTGCGTGGCTTGTACAGCACAGAGCACCTGGTGCTTAACAAGTGATAAGTAATAATAATAACTGTCCACTAAACACATGAATGTTTTAAGTATCTCACATAAGTGGATAACTTGATTTGTAAATAAACTACATTTCAGGAATATTTCATAAACATCCTGTGCTAAGCTGGTGCCTGGGGTAATATAGATTTTCATCCATATTCATCTCTACGCAGGAATTCCCCGGAGCTGCTTGGGGGGTTGCACAAGCCGATTCTTTCATGTTAATTTTTTTTTTTTTTAAATCGTGATACAAACCCCTTTAAAAAAAAAAAAAAAAGAAAAGAAACCAGCGTTACTTGCATCACTCGCTAAGAAAGTGACCGCTTTGCAGCCGCCAACGGTGGAAATCCCCTCTCCTCTTGCTGCAGCCGGGTCCGGCCCCTCCGCGGCGGGGCGCGGCAGGAGCGCGCTGCGCGCAGCGGAGCCGCGGCCGCCTCCGCGGTGCGACAGCGCCATCTACCGGCCGCGGCGGGCGCCGCCCGGCGCCGAATGGCGGCGGCACCCAACACAAAGCGGGGCCGGGGGCCGCTGGCCCCGCCGGCTGCCTGCCTCGCCCCGGGCCCGTCCCGCGGCCTCGCCGCCGCTCTGCGCGGGGTGATGCGTTCCGAACATCTCCGGTTGGTGATAAGGTCCAGGTGCGGGGCCCCGTGGCCTCCCGCAGCCCAGGCTCGGCGTCCGGGGAGCTCACACCTCGTGTCGGGGTCGTGGGGTTGTCATGTCACGCAACGCGTTTGTTGTCTCGCTGAAGGAGTGTGTTTTGTCAGCGCCTGGGTCCTTATCGCTTATTTATATACCTGATCCCAGTCCCTTTAACCTGGGGATCAAATGCTCTAAAAAAATGTTTGTTTACCCTATGAAGCATGAGAAGCAGGCTCGGGAAACGAGAGGTTCCGTAATTCTGCAGCGTGGATGCTGTGAGGGCACTGCCCGAGGAAAACCAGACCTGCCCAGAGGAGGTAGAGCCTAGGTACCCACGGGCAGTCGGTTAGCTTCCACCTGTGAGACGATCTGAACAGCGGGTTTTGTACTGATTTTATGGTATTGGTGGCTAAGAAACATTTTTTACGTCAACTGATTTGCTACTGGACCAATCCATCAGTGTAACTGGTTTGATTTGAGTTCTGCGGTGGACTGGGGTGATGGGGCAACTACGAATTTTAAGCCATTTTACATGTGGTTTTTCATTTTGGCTAGCGATGCACTGGGTGTTTTTAGAGCATCCACTCGCCCGGCGTCATGAGTCTGACAGTCAGCAATCACTGTGGCATGAGGTTGTGCTGAGTAGGTGTCCCATTGTCCCCAGCTGTGCACTCTGGCAACAGCTGGAAATCCCTGTGAAGCCCCTCAAACATGGAGGGGTCCTGAAATCAATTAATTGCAGAGTAGCATCACCAAACCCACTGAGAGCCCCTGTCCTGGTGACCCCATACCACCTGCCTTGCTTACTTTACGCTCTTGCTTTGTAGCTGCAGTGAGCCAGATCTGAAGTATCTCTGTCTGGAAACTAGGGACTAAAGCAGCTATCGAGGGCCTTGCTTCTGATTTAATGTGACACCGAGGCTGGGAAACAATATTATTCCAGTTTTTTTCCTGCAGCAGTGAAACCACGATTGGCTGTGATTGGTATTTAAAATACCACTGCTGAAAGTGTGGTATGTCTTACTCAAAGCTGTGCTCCTGCAAGGGATGATGTTAAGGTATTTTCTCTTGAGTATAATTGATCTGTATCTCTGTTTTCAGATGTAACAAAAACTGCACCGAGTTGCTGGAGCTTTGAATGTTGTGATTTGCCCTTTAGGAGTTCACACTGGGGGGAAGTGTTCCAGCTATTTAGCTATCATTCAGTTACCCTGCCTCACCGGGCTTCTGCGTTTCTTTCTGTATAGATTTTTTCCTCTGCTTCTGCTGTCTATCCTTAATATACAGAGAGCTATTTTAAATATTCTCAGTTTTTAAAGGGAACGTTTGGTACTAAGTGTTTGTAAAACTCCCTTTCTGGGAGTAGGAAATATGACCTAATGGACACATTTTGCTTTTTTAGTGGAAAAGTATTTTTTAATATATTAATTACATTTCAGAATGGATAAGATAACAGCATGGGCTTTTTTGAGGAAAAAAACTGCAGTCTTTGAGGTATTAAAATGAAGGGGTGAGGAACGGGGGCTTGCAGATTTCCACCACGGTTCTGCGATTCCCGGACTGAAAATTTAAGTTTATACCTAAATCTCTGCCCTGTTTCTAACCGGCATGATGCCGTTCTGGGGCTGGCAGTCCAGCTGCCACGTGGGTGTTGGAGACTGGCAGGGAAGGCTGCGAAGAAAATGCAAGTCTGTGTAAGCTTGCTGGTGTTCCTCGCACCGAGACCTGCAGACCTCGGGCTGCGGCTGTCTCTTCCTCTGGGAGCAAGAATCATCTGGAATTATTCCTGCTGGAGTAACTTGAGCTGACCAGAGGTGAGGCTTTCTTAAGCCCCAGAGTTTCTCCAGAGAGAAGATAAAAGACGTGCATTGCTTGAAAGTGGCTGGTGACTCTCAGAAGGCTTTGGCTGGACTTCACATCTGCCTGGTTGTGAACCTGCCTCACCCCACATAGGTTGAATTTTTTCAATTAACGGTTTGGTTTTGTTTTTATCCTAAAGGTGAGATAAATGTAAGACCTTCTCTTGCAGTGACCCTTTTGGTCTTGGCTGAAGGACTAAATTGTGCCCACAGCTCTGCACTATTCACTCCTCAGGTGAGATGTACAGAGCCCTGCTGACTTGAGTTTGCAAGAGAAAGCAGGGAGCTGAGTGAGGATTGGAGTCCTTCCAGTTCCACCAGAGTTTTGCCTGGCTAAGGACGTAGACATTTGGCTACAAATGAATTGAGTTTAGTTTTCACCCTGAGAATGCTGCAAACTCCCCGGAAAGATAGATTTTTCTTTTTTTTTCCCCTCACTAACACAATCACAAAATAGTACAAACTTATCCCCACGAAGTGTTGATTGTTCTATAATGAAATCGTAAGTAATTTTGTAGTTGCTTTGGGGAAAAAGCAAAAACTGTTCTTAGCACCTGCTGTATGATATCACAAAGCTCCTGCTCATAATGATTCTAATATGTGAAGGCAGTTGCATAATATCATCATATTACAGTTTGTATAAGAAAAAAAAATCACGGACAAGAGATTGCTAGTAGAAACTCTTCACAAATGCTATTTTTTTCCTCGTTGCTGTTCCTCTGTCTCAAAATATCTTTGCATTTTCCTTGTCAGAGTCTGTAGGTTTCATTGGTGGAAATAACAGCCAGCAAAATAATGAAAAGGGAAGGGGGGGAAAAAAAAATCATGATGTTTAAAAAAAATGCATTTTTCTATAGAAGCTAATGTTCTATAAAGAGACGCAAAAGGAAGAGGAAAAAGATACTAGATAGCACAGCTGCATTGAATTGCAAGACAGCTGGAATTTTTCAATGTAACCAGATTTTAGATGAGTTTTCTTTTCATTTCTCTATAATAAGATCTTTGTAAACCACAGTCCTAAACAAAATCTTCTTGGTGATGATGGAAATAGGGAAGAGCAGTGCTGCTTGTGCTGTGTGTGTGACAGTCAAAATACGAGGCCAGATCCTTCGCAGCTATAAACCCGTGTCAGCAGAGCTATGCAATTTACATTGGCTGCAAAGCTGCCGTGTTGCAGGCACTGAGGTATAAGGATTGCGGCATACGAAGGGATATCATGTAGTGGTCAGGATGCCCTGCATGCCCTCAGCTGAATGGAGGAGAATGAAAGAAATTTCAGGCAGAGCCTTTAATAAGACTTACAGCTGAATCAGAATTTGCCCTGGAAAATCCTGGGCAAGCGCATACCACAGCAGCTACTCCAGCCTTGGAAGAAATCCAAGATGCCTCTGCCTCACGTCCAGACTCTCAGTCTGACCTCTCAGAGTGATAAATAGTGAGTTCACATTTCACCCTGATCCTTCCTGAACCTGCCCCTTGCAGAGGGCTCAGCGTAGGAGAGGGGTCAGGGCCCTCGTGGGCATGCAAAGGTGTGATAAAAGGAGAGAAGTTCTTGTGCACTCTCTCCCTCGCTCCCTTCCTCATTACATTCACATGGGTCAGCGTAGTCTGACTCTTCAGCAGACAGAAGAGCAAGAGGCATTTCCAAGCTATAGGTTCTGTTCTGCCACCTGCCTGCCATGTGGTCTTCAGCAAGTTACCTAATCTCTCTGTCGGTTTACTGATCTATAAAAGGCAGGATAAATGCAGCCTTACAGAAGAAAAAGTTCAAGTCCCTTTCCTGTTAAATGTCTTATTGAGAAGCCAGTATATTCAAATATTTTGGATACCTTAATATGCAGAACTTGCCAAAAATAAAACCTCATGAATATCCATTTGATGAGGCTTTTTAATGCACCTTAGCAGGATAGAAAGAACTACTGGCTGTCTGCAGTTGGAAAAGTAGTCTCTTGACATTTTGTGCTGTATCTTACCAACATCTTCCTTTGAGCTAGAAATCAGTGCTGTATTCATTTTTCTGATGTGGTTACTTTAAGTTCTTAAACTGGATCAGAATCAACGCTTTTTCTTGTGGCAGCAGGGGGATGATTTAGTTAATGCTGGGATCGAGTGCCAAATCATGAGTTCCAACTTATTCCTATCAGTGGTCATCCATCACCAAACTTGGGGGAGTAAGGCAGAAATATAAGCACACTGACAATTTGCCAGAATGATTTAAGACCTGGCATTTAAGAGTTCCTGTTGTAGTTGTTCTTTTGACATGTCTCCTAATTTGCTCCCATCTTGAAGACACTCACTACTTTAAGACTTAAACAATCTTCATCTGGGAATGGAACTCAGCAGCAGGAACAAGGGGGCCTTATCCAAGGGTAAGGTTGCACAAGGGCAGACAAGCCTACTTACTTTTGGGTCATCAGCAAACATAAATGTGCCTGAAGTAATGCTGCCTGCACTGCTCTATTGGCTTTGCCTCTCACGTGGGAAGAGAAGCCAAAAAGCAATATGCATTATTGATCAGAACGTGCAGGTGGATGAAGATGGACAAGGGTAGGTCACAAATTTATTAACTCCATGTAGTCAGCACTTGCACAGATCCACAGCTGAGTTATCCTGTCTGGATACCCTGGATCACAAAGAATAGTGATCCACAGATCCACCCACTCCTCCGAATCCTTCACCACGGGTTGTGGACATGGTACCAGGAAAAGACTGTGCATACAAAGACATCAAGACTTCCTTGCTGGCACAGATGCCAGCAGCAGTGTCCAAGGCTGTCTGTATTGTGGGAGCTGGTCTCTCCTCAGCAGCCGTAAAGGAAGAGCCATGACTGAGCTGAAGTATTGGGACAAGAGATGTACAGTTGTCTCTCATGAACGCAGTGATAGATTAGCTGCCAGCTCTCGCTTACCCTTCCCACACACAGAGAAAAGCAGAAGAACCTGCTGGTAACTCACACTGTCCCATTACCATTTTTGGCTGCTGTCTCTACTCGTGTCCTAAACATCCTTTTTGTACACTCCTGTGACAATCATTCACCATAGTAACAAGAAAGTCAAGAAACACAAAAGCTGTGGAAAAAGCTGAACACAACCAAGATGGAGCAGGTGCTATTTAAGCAGAGTGCGCTGTACTACAGTGAAGTCACGTATCTTCTCTCAACATAGTGCTAGATTGGCCGAATAACTGAGTCTGTGAATCCTCTCGCTGTTATTTAATTGCCTCTGAATAGATTGCAGCTTTCTGAGATTCGTTTGCTCTTCACAATGAATGACTGAAATATTTTCGTGGTCACAAATGTTCCCAGCAAAACTGTTCAGAGAAGTATCTGATAGTCAGAAATCCAAGCAGTAGTTTTTTTTAATTCTGACTAGATCCACTGATCACATGTTAGAAAAGGTTTTTCTCGTCTGTTGCAAGGTATTTCCCTCTCTCACCGCAGAAAAGGCATTAGTCTGTGCTGTTCTTAAGGCTTTTACATTAAGACTGGTATCATTAGCGACATCCTTGAAGAGCTGCAAAGAAAACCAAACATGGATACGTGGTTGGAGTACAATAGTACTTAAAATAGATGAGTTTACATCTTGAACTAAAATTTCAACATACTTACATGTAGTGGATATGTACACATCTGTGTGCATGACCAGCACCTTTTAGACCTGAAGTACACAAAGACTGGCTTTTCTGCTTTCCAGAGTTATTCACCATTTCTCCCGCTATATATTTTTTCTTTCATGATTAGATGAACAAGACAATGGGACTCAAGTTTTTGAGTGAGCATACGTATGAGATGGCAACTGCTTTACCATCAATAGACTCCTGCATCTGCTCAGAATTGTGTAGAGCTGTTTTTTCGAGTGTTGCCCCTGTTAACTATGTTCAATACAGTAGATGTGGAAAGCAAATAAAAAAGGAATGGGAATGCTTTCATGGAAACTTATGCTGTATCTGCTCGGCTCTTCTCAGCACTCAGGATTTGAAAATTTCTCCTAAATTTTGAGTAAGATTTGACACGGCATCATTGCTGCCAAATAAACTTGGAGCAGGACATCCCACCATGCGAAGATACCAGTTGAAGTACTAGATTCAGAGCCTGCGCTTGCTTTTTCCAAATAACACAACCTGTACAACTATATAGAAAAAAATGCACTGTCTGTTTGGATGTAAGGTAAAGAGGAGTAGATGGAGAAAGACCACGGCATAGCCTGATGTGGCCCAGTACCCTGTCTCCAAAGAGTGCTGATAAGGACTTAGTAAAAAATAGTGACCTGTGCATTGATGAAGCATTTTCTTCCTGAGCCAGCCAGCAGCAACCTTGTCCTAGGAAACGTGTGGACATGTTACTGCTGTAAAGATCTACTGTTCCTTTTTGATGCATCTTTAAGTGAGAGAAATGCTACTCAAATGCCCTTGGAAATCTTCACGAACCGCTCTTGGAACATTTTCTTTCTTGGGTTTGATTTTTCTTTAGTTCATTCTTTCTTTCATTCTGTATCTATCAATATAATTCTGTCTGTTGGTCCAAAGGGCTCAATATGACAGCAACAACAGAGCAAGTCACTTTCAAAATTTCTCTTTTAGTTTAAACCATTTTTTCCTAGGGAAGTATCACAAACAAGAAAGCTATGTTCCAAGCTCATTTGAAAGGGTAAAAATACTAATAGAGAATTTGTTTGTATTTGTTTTTAAAGCAACCCCCTGAATATCACATTTTGTCAAAGCTAAGTGAAACATTGCAAGTGTCAAGTTTATGTCTGTACCCAGTCATGATGTCTGAGCAGGCTTCAAGGTCTCAGTCTGCCAAAGACTGACACATACATTTAACTTTATGCACTCGAATCTTTCATTGACTTTAATGCAGACATCTTCGCGGGATCAAGGCCGGTATTTGTGCAGATACATTAGCTGTCTCTTGTGCCTTTCTGTTACACACAGCCAATTCTGCTTCTGTTGTAGGGATTTTTTTAATTGGCTACTGGGGAAGCAGAGATATTTTATATCGTAAAGAATATGATATAAAAAGGGAGAAGGAGGTGAGGGAAGAGCAAAATAAGAGAAAGGACACATTTTGTCATAAGGTGGAGACTGAATCCATTTGCCTTATAATCAGTGACAGGATAGTTCCACAGACGCTCTCTTCTCTGAACAAAGCTGACTTGCTTCTGACCATATGCCAACAAATTCCTAATAAACATCACTTCTCTTCCTTTACCTGTCTCCTGGCTTCCGACAGTCACATCTTATGTCCCATAAAAATGCACAGAAACAAACAAACAAAAACCAAAAGCTAAAACAAAGCAAAAGCTATTTCCATGCGATAGATTTATCCCAGGATGTATCAGTGACAGCTCCAGAGTAGAAGTTTACAGCCAGTTTGAGGTGCTATCAGCATGCCACGACTAAAAAGGGACCAAATGAGCCCCGGTGTGAGGGAGAAGATGTCAGCCTAGACACAGCACACAATATGGCTGGGATAAAGAAACAATGCAAAAACCAGCAGTGGCTAACGGATGAGGTATTAGGCCTAGCGGGGAGAAGACAAAGGCTTAAATCAAAAAGACATCCTGATGAGACTGGATGTAAGCTGAGCACACAAGCCTCCGACGAGGGATATGAGAGGTGGTTAGATGAAACACGGCAGGAATTCATCCATAGTGAGCAGCGCAGGAGTTGGAGCAACAGGACGGGAGAGGTGGGTGCAAAGGGACTTTTCAGCACTGTCAAGGAAATTGGCCAAACACTCCCTCCCGGAGGCAGTGTCGTCAGGGCAGCATATGGCAAAAGTTAAAAAAAAAAAAAAAAAGAAGGAAACTAATGGAAAAAAAGACAAGAATATTTTAAGAATCTAGAAGATAGTCCCAGAGCAAGGCAATCACAACACACACACACTCCAAAAAATCTAGGTATTAGAGGTGGGGTTTTTAACTGCTCCTTTTCCACAAGCTTTGTAACAAAGATCTTCCTGTAGCAAGACAGAGATGAAGCAAGGAATGATTTCAGCTCGTAATGCTTGTTTCTGTCTGTGTAAAAGTACCCCTCTGTGCCCAGTGACGGCCACAGCCCAGTGCGCCACTTAAGCCTTGGCCTGGGGTGAGGTTCATCCAGTGGGTGCACAGAGGTCCTGCAGTCATGGGTCGGTCTGGGAGCTGAGTCCAGGAAAAAAATCTGTTCTTCCATCTTCTTCGTAACATGGAGCAGGCAAAATGGTGCCCTGAGATGGTCCCAGGCTGCTCCCATAATCACTGGGAGCCCAGTTCCCTGGAAGAAGCAGAGGAGACAAGGGAGTGACATAGATTGAGTCTAATCCTTTGTATTACTAACCCTCCTCGAGTTCATTGAGAGTCATGAACTGAAATGGGAGTGGAGTCCAAGGCATGGCATCGTCTATTTGTAATTGTTTGTAATATGGAAAAGCACTTTGAGTTTTCATATATGGCCATAGACTGGGTGGGTTAGTGGGAGATGTGCTCCTGGTGGCAGGGAGCCAGCATCTAAAACAAACAAGGAAAAAGCAAGGATCTGAAATTCAGTATAAATATAGGGACCTGGGCAGCAGGTTTAGACACTTGGAGCGAGAGGGGCCAAGGGAAAGTCTTTCAAGAGCGAGTAAATTGCTTAGTAACTTAAGTTGCTTTCTAAATCCAGGGCTTAGGAGCTATCCTCCTAACTCACTGCGCTGCTTTTGGAAGCTTTTTCTAAGTTACAGAATGAGTCTGTGGCAATCTGGGATTTCAAGCCTAATCTTTGGAGCTGGTGTAGGCCATAAGCTCATCTCCCACATACATATTTTTGTAATTTCTTCTGATGGTGTAATGTGAAAAGATTTTTATATTTAAAATATTTATCCTATTAACATGATGCAAAATAGTCAATAATTTACATATATTTACATCTAATGTTAATTTATAGGCAGACAAATATAAATTTATCAGTGTGTGTGCATATGGCTGTAACATATGATTAATACACTGTCAGCATAATCTAACAGGCTCAGAACCATCAGTTGTGCAAATAGTCCTTTCTAGCCATGTTTCCTCCTGCTACTTAACCTTTCTCCTTCCCTTCCTCCCCCTCTTTCACAGTCTGTCTAACCCACACTCGCTTCAGTAGCCTGCCTTAAAATAGCAGGCAAGGTCTGTGCAATGGCGACTCTTTTTATACATATTTCACAATGCCTAAAAAATTAGATGATCTGTTCTCTGAGGCTTCTGGATACGAGGGGAATAGACGTTAACAAAAATGTTCCTTTGTCCCAGAAATCTTCATATGCAGCTAACAAAAAGGAGTCCTCCAGAGTAATGCTCTCGATTCACTGTCCAGCCTTAGCTATGAAATATCCTAACGTACCGTTTCCTGGCACACCAAGAGTCCTTTTTGATCTGGGACTCTGTCACATCTTCCTCATGTCTACCAAAATGAGCTTGAGCACTTGGCCTCGTCGCACAGCATCTGCAATGGCCAAAGCATATCACCATCACACATTGATCAAGTGGTGAGACAACATGGGAGCCTGGCCACAGAGGAACAGCAACTATCCCAAATAACTTTCCCAGTCTCTTAGGTGGAAAGGAGCTGAGCCGTCAAAGTCCAGGCCCAACTACCCACCATAGGAGTTCTGTTTTCAAGAATCTTTTCCAAGAATAGAAGATCAGGTTTGGTCGTACAGCAGAGATGTCTAGCATATACATGAGTAATGTCTGTATCATTGCAGTGCTGTCTCACATGTCATGATACAATATATTCGGCTTTACGGCCGAATCCTGAAATTTTTATCTGATGCGAGTGATTCTTCGTCCTCAAAACAGTCCGATTGACTTCATGGGACTCTCTGGACTTCCCATGAAAGTGAAGTTTATAGTCTCGCTCTTGTTCCTCCTTTATGGCCCAAAGCATCAAGCTGACCTTCAAGGAGGTTCTGGCTGTTGTGAGCAAAGCAGTTGCTTTTTCTCTGTTTTTCTCTCATGATACTTGCTTCTCTCCCAGCAGCTCTCTGAAGTAGATGAGACAACACTTAGGGTGTGCACTAAACACTTCCAGACTGCCTTGGTCAGGGACAGACACCTGTCTTATTTCACACGTTCTGCTTCCTGAAACCCCTGCTTGGATTTACACCCCGGGAAATTGCTAAATTTACGGAGGGTTAATTTCCCTCTCTTTTTGGAGCCCTCTTCCTGTATTTTGTCCAGTGCATGAGAACTGAAATATCACTGCAATGTTTTGGCCAGACACTGTTTTGTTGGTGACCGTGTAACAAACCCACCACCAGTGAATGCCCAGACCATGCTTCAGTTCATTCCTGTTAATGAGCTACTTGCATGTTGCCATGCTGAAATCCATGTACCTATCTCAATCTGACCCTCTGTCTAAGGAACGAAAATATTAAACTGAGAATTCGTAATGAGCTTTCTGAGGGATGCCAGCTTTCCATCTTCTCATTTCACTTCCTGTCTCTGTTTCTTGGCACTCTCACTATGGCTTTGTCTTTTCAATCCGTAGATAGTTTTGTTCTGGCGACATGTCAAATGATTAGACTTCTTTCCTCAAAAAAAAAGTCTGACCTGTCATCAAAAAAACAAAACTAAATGTTTCAATTCTTCAGCAGAAAAGTATTTGATGAAACTAAGGGGTTTTTTCTGTGAAACGCAGTGTTCACAAAGCTTTCCTTTAGTTGAAAAATCATTTTTTCATCAAAAAATGTTTTCATCGGAGAGTTTTTCTCCCAGCCTTTTATTCAGCGTGCAGTCCTGCTAACAGTTAGTGAGGTGCAACATCTGTTGACTTCAGTCAAAGTTGCACCCCAGTAATTGAAAGCAGAGTTCAGTCTGTTCTTTGTAAGGTGTGTTGAATGGACAAAATCTTGCATTGACTGAAGTGTTAGTCTTAGCAGTGAAGTGATCGTCTAATTTAATCCTCCGCTCTATTCACGTCTCAGATACAAAATGTTTAATAAACTACAGCTTAAAGGCAAAGGTGAGTTACCCATCAGCATATTTCTCAGCCAAAATTGTTGAGTAAACTACTCTTAATAGTAGGTTTATGTTACCATTTACATTACTGGGTAAAAACTAAATTGGAGTTTTTTATGTATTACGTGTTACATACATAATAGGCTATATAAGTAGGCTTATTTTCTCAGCTTCCTCAATTTTCATGTTGGCTCTTGCTTGATTTTACATATTAGTGGTAAATTATAAATGGTGGTTTTTTTTCTCTTATATACTTCATGTATCCATGCAAACAGATTTTGCATCTGGTGTGTAGTTTCCTGTGACAGGAAAAAAGTATCTCCCCAAATCTGTGATTCTGTCGGGACTTTGGTATAGCTTCATTCAGGTCCCAGACATACTTGACATTTCATCATTCCTGGACTCAAACTTGCCTTTCATATGTCTCGTTCCACACATAACAAGTTATACTTTTACATCTTTATGTTGTTTCTTCCCCACCGGAGTGGGTTAAATATATATAGTTAACATATGATTGAGTTTTTAAAACATGAGGACTTTTAATGTAAATATATTATATATGCATATACTGTTCAATTACACATTTAAATTTAAATTATGCTTTTATTTGTGTGCTAATGACTTTATCCTTTCTTGTGGTTCTTTTAGTCTTAAACAGTTTTGTGCTTGTTTCAGTAATTTGCTGTTCAATAGAGTTTCAGCTCCTACTCTGATTTTTTGTTGCTAAGAAACTTCATATTTAAAATGTTCATCTGTACGGAAAAGGTAAGTTTTCTGAATGTATTTCCTCTGAGAAAAGTGTAACTCAGAAATGAAATTGTTAAGTTGCCTGCACTATATTTACAACGAGCACCTGATATACCGAATGTCGGCAAGTCAAAAAACCCCATTGAAATACTTTTTGCAGAATAATTCATTAAAGTTTGGATAGACTGGAAAAATACATTTCTATTCCCATTTTTATGACATTAAATACTCTTGGTTCCTGGTTTTGAAAATTTTGTTATGAATAGAAATTGTGAATCTATTGAATGTTTAAATCACTTCTGTTTAAGTAAAACTATTTTATTTTGAAGTGACAAAGATCTTATGCCTGTTAGAAACATTTAAATAAAAGCAAAGTTGTGGTCGCACTGCATGCCAAAAATATTTATATACAATCTTTAAGAATACAAGTAGACCCAAATTAGTAGTGTTATTCAGGGGAATTAAGTTTTATAAGCATCTGAAAAATGAAGCCTTTGTGTTTTGTACTTAGATTTTTGCCAACAGCAGTTTTGTACTAGTCCAATGAGAGACCTCACCATTAATGACATTTTAAAAGAAGCAAACAAAATATTTATTATCTAATTCATTAGAAATTTTAATCGCCAGCTGTAATAGCATGGATTTTCACAGGCATTTTTAAAAGTCTTGACCTGTTTTAAATCAGTGATGAAAAATATTCATATAATTCTAATGATCTTTGTTTTAAATTCTTGCTTCTAGATAATGTTATTTCTATGAGAAGTGGATTTCCAAAATCTCTGTAATACAATTCTACTGGACCCCGATGTGTTACCCCAGCAATTATTTGGTCTTTTAAAATTTTGCATCAATAGACAAATAGGCAAATACAGACACCAGTCTAATATGCAGAATTCATGTTGTAGTGTTAAATACTCGCAGAAAAAAAGTAGGTGGTACAATAGCGTGGAACAATTCACTGAACCGCTTAAAGCCGATTAAATTGTGTTGATCAATCATTCTAAATAACAGAGGAGGAACAACACTGAATATTGCGAGGAATGAGGATGGGGCATGATTTTTCAGCAAGAAAAGCTTTCCTGGCTTAACATAAAAATATAATGTGTTAACAGAGTCTTAAAATCAATATACCATGAATTAGCAGTCAGCAGAGAACAGCCAGATGACAAGGGGAATATGATTCATTTCTTAGAATGACTAAGATCTCAGGCAGCTTGTTGAACAGAATATTTGGAGACTGTGAATAGAGTTAAAAGAAATTCCTTTAATTTGATCTGGAAGTGTGTTTATGACAGACGTAAAGCACTTGAATTCTACTGAGGATTTCCTCTTGTGCTGTGGTCTTCCTGCCTCTGCTCTTTACAGCTGTTCTTTAAGTACGAACTACTGAGCCAGACAAGCTAGTCCTCTTACACCTTAATGCATGCAAATGAAGTTTCCAGCTCTAGCCAAGTAATTAGATAACCCAACACTGACAAAATAATGATAATGAAGTGAAGAGGAAAGGATCCCTAAATAATCAGATCCTTTTTCAGGGATTTAAAAGCAAATGCATTTTGATGTTTTTCAAAAGACACTCAGCTGTCTTACTCACCTCTTTCCTTACTTTCATTTCAGCTTAAAAATTACCATTTGTTCATCAGAAAAACAACATCCATAGGTGTTCTGGATGCAAACGAATGTGTATTGCTCTAATATGAGAAGTGACAGCCCCTGGCATTTGTCTGAATATTAATGCTGAATCAGATGGAGAAATCATTATGGCTGATGTTTTTGGTTATTAAGTTGAAATGTCAGAAGCCTGGGTTTAAGTTTTCATGACAGCAACAAATGTTTTTATAATTTTTTTAATGTTTAAGTTCCAATTTAAATTCAGATTTCCACTTCTTTTTTTTTTTTTTTTTTTCCCTTATTTTTTGGGCTTTCAGACTGTCCAGGAACTTTTATTTTTGGCGGGTTGCGAGAAATCTGAAACCCACTTCGAACTGGTGGCAAAATCCTGTTGTCTGTAATTGCAGCTAGCACCTTTTCTGTTTGTGCAGTCAGCCTATCTGTCTCTCTTTCTCATTTGGTCATCTAGGACAACCTTTTCAGAGGAGCTCCTGGACAGTTTGTTGAGTACTCCCAGCTTGGGCCATATTTTCAGAGCTGCATCCTCCATTTCCCACTGTTGTGTTTACAGGCAGATGTTCAACAAAGCCCTCGAGCTGTTGAGTTCTTTTGAAAACCTGACCACACATTTCTGTGTCGGCTTCAAAGATAAAAACTGGGCACTAGTGCTCTGTGGTTGAGCTCTTCTGCTATTTCTGACCTCAGAGGATATGTCCGGTTATTTCTGACCTTAGGACATGTCTGCAAGTTCTGGTGGTGCGCACATCAGGACTGCAAGCTGTCGGAGAGGTCTGGAAGTCTGGACAGTCTCGTCTGGCATGGAAGTGGGCCTTGGAAGACACTAAAAGACGTGTGACTGGCCCCAGTCAATGAAAGGTGTGCTGTTGTGTCCCATGAAGTTACGGCCCCACAGCCAGGCCACACGTAGGCGCAAACCCGCTCTGTTAAACTCTAGATCTAAAGTGCCTCTCTTAATTTTCTAAGGCAGGTATTTTCCTTCTTTTGTAAATTGTCACCTGACAGCGAGCTCCTGGTTCTGGAAGTTCAGTGGTGGCCCTTGCTGTAGTATACCTCAGAGAGCCCTGCAATGAAAAAGAAGGTCTGAAGGTCAGATTTAAAGAGAGGCATGAGCTTAAGCTCAGAGGGAAGTATGCCTGATGGAGCAGAGGAGAATGAACAGCTCCTTGTGCAGAGTCCTCAGAGATGACCATGCCTGGTGGCAGAAAGGGAGTACTAGGTGAAGCAATCTGCTGAGAACAGGGAGGGAAATTCTGGATGTCCATCAGAGATTAATAACTGAGTAACCTCAGTAGGAAGCCTGATAGGTACAACCACAACAGCAGAAATCTCTCCAGCACATGCGCTGTGCTTTTGAGCACAGTCTCTCGTTCCTCAGCCTTCCCATGGGGCATCTCCTGCCTGATGAACTGGACCTGAGTTGCTGTGCTTGGTGTGAGATCCAGTCCGGGGAGGTGCTGATTACTGCTGTGGAGCCGCAGACCCTCCCACATCAACACTTCTTCAACCCCACTGGTTTTGCTGCGAGTGGTGGCAGGTCCCCAGGCTGTAAATCCTCTAAGGCAGGGCCGGTGGGTGGCTGCACACATGCGAAATGTCAGCTGCATTTTCGGGATAACGTATTCAGAAGCACCTAAGTGACTTAGAAGCTTAAGTCCCCAGCAATTTCGACTTCTGTGCAGTCCAAATTGCTTTGACTTTCAGAAAGACTAGGGCTATTCAGATATTTATTCACTTCTAAAAACATTCCCGCTGGTGTTTAACAAATAACAGTATATTCCCTCTTCGGGGGACTAGAGTGAGTTAACGGCCCAGTTCTCTTGAGTAATGCGGAGGAGAACTGGAGGCCTGTCCCCTCTCATATCATTTATTTTGGTAGAAAACGTGCAGGTTTTTTTCAGGATTTCTGACATTCCTTGTTCAGGTGCCTGTTCCCCATTTTAATTCTGTTTTTCTCCTCCCCTTTCTAACACTTCAGACTTTTAATTTGGTTGGGGGTGGGGAAGGGAATGACTGTTTCATTCCCATTTATTGTGGCAGAGAATGGGGGATGGAAGGCAGTTTTCTTGGACTCTTATATTCAAAATACCTATAAATAATTAGTTACAGGGACCTAGCTTCCCCCTCCTTTTAAGGCCTAATTTAGATTCTTTATCAAAATGATTTAAAATCCCTTTCTCAGTAGGAAACCATATTTCAGAGCATTTATTTATTAGACTTCTCAAAAAGTGTGTTTTTAATGCACATCCTGACTTTCTGCCAAAACTGTCCACTGTAACATTGGGACTGGAGCAACCCTTTGTATAGGGAGTTATATTTATTAGATTTTTACATATCAATACAGAGCAATTCATCTAAATAAATCATACACAGAATTGGCACATAAATCTCCTGGTCTTCACTACTTACTGTACTATATTACTATCCTGACAACCTTCCCTCAAATACAGAAGAACTTTCCTCTTGGCGTACTTTTTTTCTAGTCCTCGTAAAGTGTCAATAATTTTCCTGGGCTGTGTAGTCTTGTTTGTTGCTGTTGTTGTGCGCCGTAGGAGTTTGGGCTGTGGATTTTGTTTTATTGTGTAGGGATGAGAAAACCTTCCTGCATTTTGAAGGAGAGCAAACAGCCTCGAACTCTGCAAAAAGTTTGAGGATCATAAAGTAGTAAAGCAAAGGCAGATTTCATGGTAGATAGTTGAATATCTGAATATTTTAGCATTAGGAGCCCATTATGGCACTGAGGGGAGATTACTTCATTCCCGTTTAAGTACAGTGTTTCTTGTGCTGGATGGCTAGTTTGAGGAGTACAGTTGCTTCAGCAGTTTCAGGACTTTTAGCCTAAGTGCGTGTCATGTGCATGTGTAGATCAGACCCATCCATTCTGGGACATCCTCTATTCGCCTCCTCCCCCCCCCTCCCCCCAATTGTTTCCTGCTTTCTCAGCAGAAGTTGCATATGAGACAGTCTGGGCCTAATTACTTTAAGCAAATACAAAACCATAAACCAGGTCGTGCACGGGCATGATTCAGTGTAACCCTCTGGCAGTTTACACCAGTGACAGCTCTGCCTGGGTGTATTTTGAGTACCTCTCATCACGTATCCCAGGGATGCGACAGCCTTCTCTACAGTTCAGTCTTTCCCAGTGATGGTTTAAGAGCTGTGGCTTTCCAAAGGGATTTTGTAGTACTGGGACCATCACTCCAGAAGGCTCTGGTGTTTCTGACGAAAGGGCTCTGACATCCAGGCAGTACTCTTGAAAGTTCAGAGTTTGGAAACTGGGATCTCTGTAAGAAATCATTACAATAAAAGGTAGAACAGATTCTAGCAAGTGTTCAATCACTCAGCATGGTGCCACTTAGAGGCAGAAGACCTTAAAACAACCAGCAAGATATCTGCAGAAGAAACCTCTGCTGCCAGCTCTCGGCACTCTATCCTGTCATTTGACGTCTTTCATCTTGGGTGAGTTCGGCAGATGGCTTGCAGTAAAGGCTGGGTCAGCGATCAGAGCCTGGGCACTACTGATGAGGCTCGGTTCAGATGTTGCGTGGGACAGGGCTTGCATGTGTCGTTCACCGAATAAAGTCAGGCCTCAGGAGACCCTAGGGGCTAATAGCTTGTGCTGAACCTCACTGCATGACCAACCACTCCTCATCTGGTTTTGGCCGCGAGATAGGTGCGGGTGGCTAGTCCAGATGGTTTGGCTCTTCCATTCGCCTTCAGTGGATCAGGTTTTGGAAGCCAGGATCTGCGGGCATGGTTTCCACCTGCAGAGCTCAGGGAGACGCTGGTCACAGCCTTGGGCGTACCGGGGTCCCACCTCCTGCAGGACAGCAACCATGGAAGGTGAGTGGGCCAGTCATGAAACCAGGGATGAAATGACCAGGAGGATGTCTCTTTATAGTGTCCCCTGCTGTCTGCAAAGCTCAAAATGCCTCCAAGCTAACAACTTTTTTCCTCTAGTTGAAGTATTTGACTTAGCAATGCCAACAAACCTACGTTTAGAGAATTGGTTCAGAGGTCTTACAGGGCAACATCTCCCACCCAAACACTTTCTCTGATATGTGAAACGGGGTTCATCCTTGCTTTTCACTATGTGAGGGCCACAGCCTTCCTTTTATTTGGTAGAAGAAAATGGAATAAATCAAATTAAATGCTGAGATAATTTTCCTGATTGAAAAACCAATATCTTATATGAAGATGGTTAATTTAGAAATAGGAAGTCTGAGGCATAGAGGCAAAGTGACCTGCAGAAGGCCATCAGTGACACTGCTGTCAGCATTCACCTCTGACTGGTGTCCAGCTGTCGCCATCTCTGAGATCTGTCATTGGGAGCACGTTTGGGGAAGAAGACAAACAAGGAGACCCATCTCTTGCAGAAACCCCTTCTTACAATGCCCTCCTAGTATAAATCGTTCCAGTGGGAGAAGGGGATGCTCCAGCCCTGCTCATTGTCAGTGTCTCACGTCGTATCAGTGGTTCATGGTTTTCTGGGTGTCTGTCAGGCCTTCCTCTGGCCAAGTCTGTTTGTAAAACGATGATAGGATTAATTTGGAAGTTCAGCTCTACTTGCACTTGAACAAGGATAACTTAACTTTATTACTCTTTATGTTAAGCAGTTTTATTCATAAAGGGAATAAACACATGCAGTTAAAGAGCAGTATTTACAACTGGTAGTTTTAATGAATGATGACTGAATTTTTCCTATTTAGTATTCAAATATATTGTTTACATTCTACCTTAAAAAGTTATTACATAAAATGGCAGAATTCTTTTAAAATACATGTAAACTTGCCTCAGGAGAACAAATGTGTTTGGATGGTAAACAAAAATTCTGGTTTTGTTTTGATTTTTTTTTACTTGAAATATATGTGAATGTCATAAAATATTTCCATGTACTTTCAAGAATAATTGAAGCATATGTACCCAAAGTGTAATACTTTTCATAATGGTTTCAGACTAAATTATCCATTATATGGGACTAACACATAAAAGCCTTCCTCTACATCAAGTGGTAGATCAAAGGGAGGAACGATGGCTTGTCCACATGCATAAACCACACCTCTCAAATTCTGAGATCAAGGATACGCAGTCTGCATTTTAACTACATCTCCATGACATGAAACGGTATTCCTGTGTCTCCTACTGCGGGAGAGTCAGGTAGTCCTGGCTACAAAGATTTCCTTTTACATTTCTCCCCTCTTTTTTTTTTTTTTTTTTTTTTTTT
>VFFE01006626.1:1153776-1192359 GCA_008921705.1 Burhinus oedicnemus | reverse complement strand
GGCTGATCCTGCTCTTACCAAAGCCAAAGGAAATCCTGCTGCTCACTGCAGCAAGACCAACAGCAAAACCGTAATGAGTATTTAAGATGATATTTCACAAATACTGTAATGTGACAATCATGATGAAGTGGTGTTTTTTCCAGAGGCAGTGTCTGAATTAATAGGGTCTTTCCAACTAGCTCTCCTTGAGATGGGTTGCAAGAGGTAAAATAAATAAATAAAAAGTCTCTAGGATACTTTCCCATTGTCAGGATTTATAGTCATTTAATAAATAGCTGTTATATTTTGAAGTCCTTTTTTTTTTTCATCATTGTCATCTTCTCCTTCTTTATTGTAGCATGAGTAATCTAATTTTTCTGCATAGCATGTTGCAGTTTGATAGACAGGTCTCTGAGGGATGCCTTATGTGTCAGCATCAGTGAAAACGACTTCTGAGGTTGGCTCACACCCCCGCGCGAGCGTGGAATCCAAATCACCCCAGAGTTACGCATCCGCTTGCCCCACGCCTCACTGCTGGATAATGTATTCATTTGCCTCTGGCAAAAAAAAAAAGTGAGATCCTCCATCGCATACTGATGGCATGTGGAAGAAGCCATAATTGGGACTGGTCACATGTTAAAGGAACTGTAAGCTGCTTTTTGCCGTCTGTGTAGATAAAGTTCATCTCTCTTGATCTGTACCTATAGACATCAGGTACTCTGAGTACACGCAAGGTTTGGAGACCTAGCAATTCAGACATGTATTTCACAAAAAAAAGGAAATGCAAATAGGCTGGAGGCTCCCAGGTCTGTCTTTTTTCCAGAACCTGATCGTAGTGGCAAGAGATTTTTATTTGGCTCCATCACTACTTTGGTTTATCAGTAATAATTAATGGCTTGTGCAGTTGCATTCCCCACTTTAATCAAAGACGGAGATTTCAAATCCACAGTTCTAGCAGGAAAGCATTCACAAATCAGCTGTCTTTTCTTTTCCCTTTTCACAGGCAGATGCAGACAGGGGAAGAGGGATTGTTTGCTTCAGGTGCATATAAAGCTTTACAGCTTGGCTTCCAAGAGGAGTCTTTGGGACTGAGCTTCCCAAGTTTCATGCCTCATTCCCTCTTTCCAGCCATGCACCCTAAATAATTTGGGTCCCAACTATTTCAAATCCTCACATGAAGCCCAGTGAGTGGACAGAAAGATTTCCAGTGACGCATCTGTTTCCAATTAGGCCCCTAAGAGCACTCCTGCCCTTTCTTCCTGCTTGTAATAGCTGGAGAAGTTATTAGGTCTGCTGGGTCTGTCAGTGGCTCTGGATGGTCTGCCGCTGATTTCTGTGGACTTGGACAATTGCTCTTTGACTCAGTTTCCCTGCTTGTAAACAAGACCGCAAAGATGAACAGAAGAATTTTATTCCTAACATTTTAACTCGGCTTGATACGCTTCCCAGCAGCATGTAAATAAACTACCTTATTTGGAGCACTCTGTTCCTGACATATAACCCATTTCTCATTTAGCAGATTTAATTTTGCAGGCTATGTGCATTTTTTACATGACTATGAAGATGTGAGGAGACAGCTCTTTATCATAGAAAGCCACCAACAGCAGAAACTCTTTTAAGAGTCCATCATTGCTGCTCTTTTAGAGTAGGAGCCTGAGACAATTCTAGCGTAGAGTTAGTCATATATGACATTAGGCATAGCCTTATTGCAAACTTTATTACTCTTAATTGCCACTGTATTTCCTGGCAACTCTGAAGTAATAATATCAGTGGATATCAGATCTTAAATACATGAGACTCAATTATGATCTTGCAGAACACAGAGGCTGCTCAAATCCAGTCCAGACTGTGAACTCGCAATCTGCTGTTTACTTAAAGTATATAGAAAGCACTTGACCTCTTCTCAGTGGCATCCATGTGGAAACACTCGACAATAGAGACCTTCCTTGGTTTTCTTAGGAATCATGTTTCGACATTTTTATCTCCTCTAATTAAGGTCAGCGGTCATATACTCCCACTTCTCTCCTCACCCCACTCTTCCACCAAAATTGCAGGCACTTATCCAGCTCCAGTTACCCTGTGTGAAACATACTGGGCCCAATTTCTGCGTATGCAATTCCCCGGGGGGCGAACAGAGTCACAGAGATTTGGGGCTTTGCTGAACCAAATGCTGTGTCTGAGCTGTTGTGTTCACGTGCTCCTATACCATGATGAGCAGCAGAGTCTAATAGTCAGAAGAAAACAGGAGGCGGGGGGTAGGATTGCTGCAAATGTAATTCCACTATGAGAATATTTCCTAACTCACAGCGCATGTTCCCACCCAGTGGGGAAGGTGTGAGAGATTTCTGAAGAAGGACGGTGGAGAGCGAATCTCATCTCCATTCGCAACACTGTAAGTGCTAATTGCAGGCGGGAAGGAAGAGTGTAACTGGTAGACGTCTAGGAGAAAGCCTGGGGAATACGGCACAAGGACTCGTTTTGTCGTTGTTGAAGAAATCCATGAGCGCTTTGCATCCCAGCATCCCTGGAAAGATTCACTTCGACACTGCTGTGCTTTGGCTCCAGCCCTGGCTGCATCTTCATGAAAACCCTCATCTCACTCCGTGGGGCACCTCCAAGGAATGCTAATGCCCCAGCCAAGGCCGTTGTGTCAGGATGGCAGAGGACAATTCCCAGCCCACCACCAAGGCTGATAGAACACATCCCACTGAATAGGGGGCACGTGGGGACTAGACTTACCGTTAGAAAGCCCTGGTAGCTTTTCAGAGCAACATACATCCTGCTTAGTAATTATCTCTTTTCTACTAAAAAGATGATTTCTTTTTATTATTATTTATTATTGTTGTGTAAGTAGCAGCTGTGAATAATTAACAATGAAAGGGAGAGGGTTGTGAAATTAAACTCTGTGTTGGTAGAAGTCACCTTACATATGTAAAACCAAAACTGGGCCAGGCAGCTGCAGACCTCAGTATTTATTTAGGCTTGTAGCCGACACATTGCACTCTTTCCCTTTAGACTGACCTGTGCTCATTTCTCACACGTAGCAGAATATCATTTCCAGAAAAGAGCCAATGCTGTCCTCTTTTATTAAAAAAAGACCAGAACAAAACTAACAGAGTTGTGCCCTACGTGAGATTGTCTTGACCCTTTGCAAAGGCAGGTCTGCGAGCCAGATCCTCAGCGCCTCCATCAAGCACACAATTCCAGCCGAACTCCTTTACTCGTACTGAGCTCTGCCATGGGTGCAGGATCAGGTCACCTGTTTTCTGTAGAGAATAACAGTCCCAAAATGTGATTTCCCCCCCCCCACACCCCTCCCACATGCTGTTTTTATAAGTAGCTGGAAATGTCTGTCTGCTTCTAAGGGTGGAGTGGGGCAGCCTGTGCTGTTGTGCAGCCGGCGCAGCACCGTGGGTTCCTCACCCCAGAGGCAGGGAGACGGCGTCGGTAGTTTCCTGGCACTGGAGAGATGTGTCGGAGAGATCTGACAACCCGGAGAGATGGATTTGTCATGTAAAAGTAGAAAAGTTGTTAGCTCCCAAAATGTTTTCTTGTCGGCAGCAGGGCAGCTGGCGCCGCCACGGTGAAGGCAGGTGATGGGCCAGCAAAAGGTTTTGTGTTGTCACTTACTGGAGAATAGTGCAACAAAAAATAAGGATGTTCAGCCTGAGACAGCTCAGTCACTCATGCCACAAGGAAGATTATGTTTAATTAAATATTGAACCCCTTTATATATTTGTACCAGGCTCTGAATTGCTCTCCCTTTCCTTACAACCAGAGGACATTCCCACATCTTCAAAGACATTACAAATAAGGCTAGTTTAGAGTTTTGTCTCCCCTGGAACTGAAATTAATCTACTTTGGAGCTGGAAACCAGCAGCTCTTGAAAATCACTCTGCCAGCAGAGCAGGCCAGGAAAAGAAAAAAATACAGTATTCCAAAAGTGAACTACAGGGTGACTTTTTAGTAGCAGACAAACAATATCATTACTTAGTACCTGCTTTGTTGCTATGCAGGAGGGCTAGGTTACACATCTTCCATGTAGTTCTGTAACTCGCCCTTGCACTTCAGTTACTCCTTGTTTCATTTCTGTAGCACTTTCCTGACTCCTTTTTGGGGAAATCTTCATATTCCTGCCAAAATGTTGTCGCTGGGGACTGCTTAGACATCCTCAGACCCTCCTTGTATTTCAGCTCTATCTTTTTTGCAAGTATGCTGTGAGTTTTCTTCATTGCTGGGATATGTGTTATCTTGTTCAATTGCATTTAATTTTGCATCAATTTGCACATACTCGTTCTGGGCTGAATCCGTCAAGATTTTCCCATGACACATTTTGCCTCTGCTGTTCCCATGACACATGTTCCTTCTGCTGTGGCAAGATCTACTTTGTGGATTCATCTTATTTTTTGAGAAAAGTGAGCCTGTTTTTCCCAAGTTCAGGTTCTCGCCGTTAGGATTTTCTGTGCCTTCACAAATTTGTATTGATGTCAGTTTAGATATGGGCTTTTTCAGTTCAGTAGGGATGAAACTCGAAATCCTTTCTCACTTGAGTCTCTTAGTTGGGTTGAGTGACAGGTTGTGGTTTGCGCCATGTCATCTGGTTTGCCACTGGGTGTTTTGCTCTTTCTTTAAGCCTATTTCTACATTCACAAGGCTAAATTTTAAGTACCATCACGAGACTGGTCATGTGTGTGCAGCACTGGGACCCTTTTTCGAAGAACACCTTTGGGCAAGTCACTTGACCTCTCGGTGCCTCAGTTCCCCACGTATAACAGGAGAAAATAATGCTAATGCTAGTCTAACTTCCTTAGATACTGTGAGGATCAGTGTACGAAAGGAGGTGATGTTCTTTGGTATTCCAGTAATAGGGATCACAGGAGCTAGATAGTAAAATAAAGCAGCAGCTAGTTAAGACTTTCTCAGCTGCTAAGGATTAGTGTTGATTTTAAAATCTCTGGCTCTTGACAAATTGGGAGAGTTACTAATGTAGTTTAAAAAAAAAAAAACAAAACCAAAAACACCACAAGACCAGCTTCCCAGCCGAAACAAGGGTGTTAGCAAGTCTAATAGCGCAGCGTAGTGTACCTTATCTCTATCTCGGTGAAAAATCAAAGGCACATTTCCAGCGGTGCCCGTGAGCACTATTTGGTCATTGAACAAAGCAACTGGCACCTCGTATCCAACCTACTGAATGATCACAGCCTGATTCAGGTGCACAAACAAGTGCAGAAATGAGCTCCATGCACAGAACTCATTGTTATTCAATCAAGCCTTTAATTGTAAATGTTTTAACCAAGGAATTGCCCTGTTTTATGAAAGTGTGCTCAGCATTACTCCGCCACGGACATCTGTCATTCAGCAGGCACCACCCAATAAAAGTGCTTAAAATGTTCTGTTTCTCAATTAAAATATAAACCAGAGCTGTTTAAGGGCTTTTACGAGGTGATTTCTATTTACCTGACAGATTTCCACACTGGAGGAGCACAAAGCGGCATTTCAGGTTCTGATCAGAAGAGATGGCTCCACAAAATAGTAAAGCGTCAATTGTTTTAACTTTTTTTTTTTTTTAACTTCAGGATTAGTAAAAATCCATGAAGAAGAAAGAAATTCATACACCAGAGGAAAGCTCAGAACTAAGAAGGGCTATTGCTGATCATGCATGCTGTACTCCCCAGAAGAAGCCAGATCGCTTTGACCCTGGGCTTGTACGTTGAAGGAACATGGGAACAAGAACAAACCTCTGGAGCCTGTGTCAGCACCTGCTAGCCTCTTCTTCCAAATTTCAT
Organism: Burhinus oedicnemus; assembly: GCA_008921705.1. NCBI lineage: Eukaryota > Metazoa > Chordata > Aves > Charadriiformes > Burhinidae > Burhinus > Burhinus oedicnemus. Next base: position 1,186,594 of record VFFE01006626.1, on the reverse strand, counting down.
CTGGCAAAAGCCAGGAAAAATGGTGCTCTGCTCTGATCTAAAACAGCCTCTTATGAAGAGGAATGAGAATATGGCTAGACAAATCTCCCATTTTCCCCTGATGAAACACTGCGTGAATGTTCTCATGGTCTTTCCATTGCACATGGATATCTCATCTCCTGTCCTGCCTTACTATGACTCTGGATAAAGACCTTTCTTTTTTTCCCCCTGCTACTCAAGCAGGAGTGAACCTTACACTGAAAACAAGAATTTTGACAAAAAGAAACCCTCTACTTCTCCTTGTTCCAGCCCCTCAGAAACTCACCTTCACTGGCATGAGAGATGCCTCTTGTCACCGGCCGCATGGCCACTCCAAGCACATCCACTAAGGGTCATAGAAACAAGAGTGCCCACGTTAGAGGTGCCACCTTTTGCAGCACCAATGCTGCTGCAGCAGCAATGATAAAAGGCTCACTATGCCATCAGTAGATGCACCCATGTGTAGCATCACCAGGATTTAATTGTATCCCGTCCCTTTCTGGTACATCTCCTTGCTGAACCACATGTGGGAAGCCACTGCCAGCTCACGTAGGAGGCTGGCAAGCAGGGAAATGCTGGCCTGATCCATCTTCAGCCTGGAAGCTGCAGAAAAGGCTTTGCTTTGTTTTGTGCATAGCACCTGGAAAAGCAATGGGCTGATCTACAGTCTCCTGTGCTCCATCCTCTGGCAGGCCATCACTTCATCGTATCCAGTCAGCCTCGGGACAGAGGAGGATGGCAGTGTCAGGACGAGAGGGTTGTACCCTTGCAAGACAAAGCCTTCAACACTGAGTCTCAAACCCAAGCCTTCTGCTCTTGCCAGCTAATAGTAATTTTTGGACCAGTTCTCCCCATCTTACATTACCATTAAGCCATTGCATCACTCTTCATCACACCGGGGTCGCAGCTGGTCTCCGGCAGCAGGGGCGAGCAAAGGATGGAGCCTGTGGGGCTGTGCTGAGGGAAGTGAAGGTGGGTGGGTTTAACCCACTTTTCTCTACAGCTGGATGCCACCCTGCTCCTCCCTGCAGCTGCTTTCGGGTGCCTGTGGCTCCACAGAGCTGCCATATCACGTAACGACCCTCACAGCAAGACAAACTGGGATCCCGCATCACACCAGCCCACCCTGGAAAATACAGCCTTCTCCCAGGAGCTTCAGATATCCTGTGTTCATCCTGCTGCACCTCGCTGAAGAAACAAAACTGCCTGCACCGGAGGTAAAAATAATTGCTGATACTAAGCTTCGAGTTGGTGAGTCTCTGCTGAGCTGCATCCTTATAATCTTCCAGGAGAAATGTTAACTTCCTTTTAAAATTAAGGAAAGGAAAAGCAAAGAGCAACTAAACCCAAGAACAGGTAAACCACTAGCTCCTGGATTTTGCACTGCAGGGACTCAGAGGAGGCTTTCTCCTTTGAACCACACTGCTCAGAAAATGCTGGGAAATCTTATGTTAGTCCTTAACTCAGTCTGCTGTGTGTTTTTTTTTCTTCTCCAGCAGCAGCATGAGTTAAGGATGAGGCTTTAGCCCTAGCTGCGATATCCCCACTGTCAGTTCAAGTCAGATTCTTCATGTTATTTATATGTACCCTTTTGTAAGCGTATCGATTACACAAGTGAGTTCTTAAGTGCTCGGGCACTCAATACAGCCACACAATGGAGGAAAGTGTCCAGGTTAACACGGAATTGCACGTGTGCTGAACATACAAGAATAAATAGTGACATGTACAATTCAAAGCCATGGTTTAAGAGCTTTCTGGTTTGTCGCGAGGCAGCGCTTCACGCTATTAAAAATAAACCCTGCATTTTAATTTCCAAGGTGTAGGAACCAAAGTTTGTCAGAGTTATTCTTAGCCATGGCAGAATTGCCATCTTCAGGCCACTTTTGAGCACACCAGATTATTCCGCAATAATCCCAAATCTGGTGCAAGCTCCTCCCTCCCCTCTGTGCGTTTTACCCTTTGCATTATGAATGCTGTGGGTAAGGACCGCCTGTTTCACAGGGGGCTTGGTATCACAGAAAGCTGGTTGTTGATCTCTGGATGCCTGCAGGCCAGCAATCTGTGCTACAAGTTACCCCTCTTAAAAAAAAAAAAAAAAGACAAGTGGATAAAACTGATACAAGCATCTGTAACAAGCTAATTGGACCCTTGTGGGCAACACAGCAGATACAAAATTAAAACAAACAAAACATCTCATCATACAACTGTACTTTCAGGACTGTTATCACAAAGGCATCCGTCTGGATTTTTATTTTAGTTTTGTTTTGTTTAAAAGGACCTAATTATGGCCAGAGCTGGAGTACCACAAGTCCGTTTTCATCTATAAAGAAAGGATATTTTGCCTCTGAACCTGAGAAATTGTTAGAAGTTGGTAATTAGTATGACTTGTTAATAGAGTTTGGCTGTGATTAAGCTGTGATTGAGTGTGAGTTTGGTTCTTGTCAATGCGAATGCCTGTAAGGTTGAGAGATGTTTAATGAGACACCTGTTGTCAGCAGCACCCAGTGGGCTTTGTCGCGCCTGATTGGAATTTGTACCGCAGAGCAGGAACGGCAGCACGCTGAAACGTGGCAGCCGGTGGGCACTCGGCTCCGCACAACCCCGGCCAGCGGCTCGATGGCGGCATGAAAGGGCCCGAGTGTCAAGGAGGGTTGGACCCACTGGGTACATCCACCTGGCTGCACAGGGCTGCCCCTCGGTGAGACCGGGCTTGCACCCTTCAGCATGGCCAAAGCCTGCGCTGGAATGCACCGGGGACGGGCCGTGTCCGACGAGTCGCGGTGTTTGGTATGATAAATCATCCTCATCCGCAGCCATGCAATTACACCCGACTTGGGGAGTGCTACAGGCAAAAAATGTTGACATCTTAATTTAGTCACTACGGGATGTTGGCGTGTGCCACCGTGCGATGGTGGGTCTTTGGGAGAAGGCAAGGGAGGGGATGCGCCCAGGCAGGTTTAAGACATATCCCTCCCCCCCCCCCAAAATGTCCGGCCCTTGGGTAGCCGGCAATACTGGGGCTCTTTAAAATGTGACATTGTTGGAGAACAATTCTGCACAACCCAGCCTTTGTTCATCCTTTCCCTTGGGCATCATCCTCAAGGAAAAATATCCCACTGAGTGACCTCGGTTTCTTCTGGGCTTTGGACAGAGAAAGTTTCATTCACAGACTGCACTTTTGTCTCAAAAATTATTAGCATAATTTTCCACATGATTCCATGTGTAACCACTCCCAGCACCAAAATGCAGGCCTGACGATAAATTTGTGTATTTGGACTGCATACATAAGATATTATTTCCCCCAAAATGTCTATTAAACACTTTCAAGTGGCTGCTACTGAAAACATACCTGGGTTTTACATGCAAAAAGCCAAAGAAGCTGGAAGCAATCAAGCTGGCCACTGTCACAGTCTTTTAATATCTGAGAACTGCCTTAGCTGGGAACAAATGCAGAAACATTTCAGCTCATGTAACGTCCTTGCGGAAGGAGCCGTTGGCTTTGTGATGAATCTGAGCAACCACTGGATGGCATTGCTCTACACGAATGTACCTGCGAGCACAGGCGGCTGAGCGAGAGCAGGCTGCTGTGCCAAGGAGATTAATTCAGACCCGAGAGGCTCAGGCCACCGTGACCTTACCAAGCCTTTAAATAATATTCAGACCTCTCTTAGCTGTCTGGCTGTGAGCTCCAGGCACAGAGTTTGGTCAGAGCATACAAAGCTGACATCTCAAAGCAAACTTATTACTAGGCTGAGTGCATTTTTCTTTCGTTTTACGTTAGATCAAATATTCAGCCAGTTTTTGATGGTTTTCCTTCTCGTGAGACAGGAAGAAGAATCGTTTGTAATTTATGACCATATCAGGGCAAGCGCACCCGGCCAGTAAGCGATGACTTGACTGAAGTCCTGATCCTGCAGATGTGCTGGCCAGCCAGCTCAGCTCCCCGGGCCTGGGGCTCATGCGGTGGGAGTCTGCTAAGGCTGTTTGGCTGAGCAGGTTACTCATCTGTAGCGTGAAAAGCAAAACTAAAGAAAAAAGAAAAAATATTGGGTGTCCGGCATGTTCTGCTTTGATGTGGGCTCCAGAATACTGAGACCAGGTTATTATCCCAAGTGTGGTGCCTCTCCAGGAGACAGTGGCCTCTCAGCACGTGTTAATACAAGTTTGCCTTCTGCTACATCACTTACTGATAAGGAATCAGCTGGTGGCCAAATAACTTGATGTTCATATTTTCCCTTGGAGGTCGGTGTTTCTTTCATTAACGACGCTCTGTGTCGGCCTAGTTCTTTTAACGACTGCATCTGGCCAGGCCTATCTGAAAATGTCATTGGCCCAATTCATGCACAAAAGAAATCTGCTGATGGCTTTGGAGATGCAGCAGGATTATTTGGAATTGCAGCCCAACAGAGGGTGTATCTGAAGGGGAATGCAGGATTTGTGAGGGTCAAGTTTGAAGTCACTTGGCAGTCATAGCCAGCACACGTATCTTCAGTTTAGGATGTAACTTATCATCAAGTGAGTACTTCTACATTGGCTGTTTGGGAAAGCCATTCTGGGCACAGATTGCCTATTAGTATTGCCCCAGTTTTGACCGGTCTAATAAATTTAATAATCATAGTCAATTAGATAACTCCACTTACACTGGGAGCAAAATTAGATGGCCAGTTCAAGTACTGCAAAAGTCCCTACACTCCCAGTTCTCAGTTCTGTACTCAAACCCCTGTGTCGCACTCAGCTGCCTTTTTAAGTACTGAAGAAGTAGGACGAGTAAATCGCTTTATAAGATAAATGTTACATTTCTTTTATGACCCCATTTGTCTCCTTTTTCTGGACCTACCTCCTAATCCAAACAACAAGAGAACTGTATCCATCTTGATCTGCTCAGCAGTCCACTGGTAACTGCTTTCTACTGTCAGAAATGCTTAGGCTTGGTGGGAAATTATGGTTCTATCAGCAGTGGGCTGTTCAGGTCCCACTTCTGGTGGCCACCACTCTGCTACAGTGACTACAAGAGGAGGCCAAGGACAACTGCTGTTGATTAACTGCTTAATGTCTCCTATTAGGAACCATTGCTTGAGATTTCTTGTATCATCCGTGGGGAGACCTCTACAAAGTGACACAAGCCTTACGTGGTTTCGCTCTTTTTCCATTGACTTTAGAGGAAAAGGCAGTTTGTTTCGAACTTCAGTACCTCACGTCTGTGTTTGAATACAAGGGGGATAAATCTGAGTATCTGCATTTATTTAACAGTGAAGGAGCATAAAGGCTAAAAAGAAGGGTGCTCCCTATTGCTCCTCCATTGCACAAGAGGCTGTCTCTGGAAGAGATCCCCTTGGACCCAGCATTCACGAGGGATGGCAGAAATCCCGACCAGGGTGCCTACAGCTGTGCTGGCTCTTTGAAGGCAGATCTGTGCAGGCAATCAGCTCAGTGTGCAAATTTGCCCTGGATCTTTCTAGAGTCAGAGCAACTCTCCAGACCTCCAAAAAGTCAAGGTGACCTTGGAAACGGCAGGGCAGTCCAGAACGCTGGCAGGCAAAGGGAATTCAGAAAAAATGAAATTCTAGACTAATTCCAAGCCATTACAAAACTCTCAGGAAAAATGAACTGTATCTGCTGAAGTGGCTCGTTCTGTTCAGCAGCACAATGTAATGGGGGATCTGTCACTGTCAGCGCTGCTCTTGTCTCGCTGAAAGCCACCGTGCCTTTCACAACCACTAAATAAAAATTCAAGCCAGCTGTCCCACCTGCCGGAGCAGTTTCTATTCTGGGCTTTGGTGTGCCATAGGTATTGTGCTTATTGATTAGCTGTGGCTTATTGTCCCTTGACATTGTTAGGGGAATATTCTCCTGGTTTATAATCGCTAGAACTGATCAAGGCAGAACATTTCAAACCTGGCTGCAGCAGCTCGGGAGGGGCTGTGCTAGGCTGTGGCTACCTCTCCAGGTCAGACTACGGCGGGATTGGTGTGAAATGAAAAGGAAGCTAAAAAAGGAATGTTTTGAGAAGTCACCCGAGTCAGAAAAGACTGGGGGCCTCCCTGACTCTAGCTGTCAATAAGGTGTTAGATAGGGGAAGATTAACACCCTTTAGCAATGACACAGCTGTTCCACTGAAGGTGATAACATGCAATCACGGGAGGGAAGAGTCTAGCACGGAATAATGAACACGGCAAGCGAATGTTAGCAAAAGGGAAGTTTTTAGCCCAAGAAGCTGAAAAAGCCTCTCCAAGCTGATTATTGTAGTGGATATAAATAAGTATAAAAAAACCCAGAGCCTCACTTTAGGTCTTGCAAAACAAGCTCAAATATTTACCCCTCTTTTTAAAGGCAGACCGGCTGCTAGGAAGGAGAAAAATAGTGATAATGCAGAGAATAAAGTCTCTTATCTGCCTTGGCAGTAAGCGTGCAGCTAAACACAAAAATCCTTACCCTAAAGACGGCATATAGCACTGAATCTTCTCATCTGAAAACACAGTACCTTGTGATAACAGTAGGTTTGGGAAGACAATAGATTTAATAGTGGAAAGAACCTAGTATTTTGTTCACTCGTCTTCCGTGGGAAGGAATCAGAACAATGAATTTCTCCCTCTATTGCTACTGGCTAAAGGTAGAAATTAAGTGTTTTGATACACCTTCAGCTTTTCTGCTGACCTGACTGAGCTTGTCCACTGCATCAGGAGCCCCCAGCAAAGATTTCTGCCGGGGGCTGTAAGACATGAGGATACTTAATACAGAGTTAAACATGGGAATTAGATGATGCCAGTTAGCATGCAGTTTCACAGTCAGCTTAAGCAGATGTGAGGCCAGGTTGCCACCATCGTTACCTCTCTGCTCACTCTGTGTACGAACAGCATTTCTTCAGCCACGTGGCCCATTCCATGATTAGATTTTGGCTGGAGTTGAGCAAGATGAGGGTGTCTAGCTGAGAGATGGAGGAGAAAATGGGATCACCCCTTTAAAACGCAGTATAGGCTTAAGCCGATCATGAACTATACTGCAAAGAAAACAGTCTTCACAGGCAGTGCTTGGGGGGGGGTCTCATCTAACACCCATGCTCTGCCTATGTGCAGAGAGAATCCAAATCCCGTGGCCCTCACTGAGAGAGGGAACATTTTAGTTGATCTCTACCAAACCATTCAAAGCCCTGAATTTCTGCTGGGTAGGAACCGAGAACTGCCTCTCTATCCCCTACAGGAGCCAGCGACCTGCTAGTCCTTTGCCGCCTGACTCCCTGCTCCCCATCTCATAGATTACACACAACCCATCAGAAAAAGAGATTACTCTTAGCCCCCGCAGCCCCAAAGCTGGCGGGTCCTGTTCCTCCCTGCTGGCCATGGGCCAGTCATCCACCTCCGCTCGGTCCTGCCCCATGGGAGCATCCCTGCTCCCTCCGTGTCCCCTGTCACTCTAAACCACTCCACGACCATCCTGCATGAGCCATTTCGAGGAATGAAGTGAGACGGGCCATGCCACCGGCTGGCAGAGAAGCAACAACAGCTACATCTGTTCGCTCTCCTCGGCGCTCAGGAGCTGTGACATTGCTATCGGTGCAGCCTGAAACAGAACAGGCAGGAGCTCCAGGGAAGAGGAGAGGGTCTGGATGGAAACAATAACAACCGCAGGGACACCACCGGCACCAGCGGGAGCAAAAATGTTGCTTTACCACTTCTGAGTGCAGCAGAGCATATGGACAGTCTGGGACTGTTGTCAGCAGCCCAGAATGGGGTAGCTCTGTTCTGGCAAACTCCATTTTTTGTCTTTATGACCAAAGAATAGTTGCATGTTGGAAGCTCTGTAGTTGCTAGGGGAAGAGCCATTAATATGTTGGTGACTGAGAAGTCAGCCAAAGCAAATGCTGAGATAAAATTACTTTTTCCCACTTCTGTTTCACCCCAAGTGTGTCATCCAGTGTGTTTTCTCTGCTCAGGGTATCTCATGCACACTGTGCTGTGCTAACTTCTTTGTCCTTTTCGATTTTATTTTTCACCTTTCCCAACCATGGCTCCAAAGAATAATATAAATCTGACAGCCTGGAAAGACTTCTTACATGATAAATCCCTGCTTACTGGCAGAGTAAGACTGCAGACTGTTTTTCTGCTGTAAAAAAACTTTTCTCTAATAGCCTGAAAAGTAACACTAGCAAATAAAATAATAGTGATAGTAATGGTGAGATTGTGCTGCTAAATCAAAGCATGAGAATGGGAATACACCCACAAGAGGGAGATCCTACAGAATAAGTAATAATTTGGTGATGGGGCTCAGGGGTTCTACCTGGTTCCCAGCACACAAAAGGTTAACACGCTTCTTCCTGCCCAGCTGTTGGGGTAACTGTGCATAATCTCATTCCAGAACAGCAATGGGTTTTTTGCCCACCGTAGGTTCACCTCACTGGGGCAGACAGTGGCTTCCCAGGTAAGGCTCTCCCCATCTACGCCTGCAGCCTATTTCTCTACACTGGTCAGTGCCCACACAGGTGACAAGCCCAACTCTGGAGAGGTTTAATCCAAACCAGAAGAAAATATTCCAAAATAAATATGTCTGTAAATCTCCTGAATATAGAACAGCATTCACAAAGCAATGGAGAGAATACAAGGTTAGTGCCTCTTAAGCACCCCTCCCTCCAGCTCAGTCCCCATCCCCATACAGAGGAGATTTTTTTTTTTTTTCAAAAGCCCTCAGTTTTAAAGCAACTGTTCCCAATTCCCTCCAGTAATTCCCTGGACACGTCCCCTTTACCCTGCTACACAGGAGTATGGCTCCAAACCATTCTTGAATGAAGTCAGTTCTGCTTTGCCTGGTTGTTTGCTCTAACCCACACCACTTACAGCGATTTTCAAAACTGGGAAACAATACAAAGCCACATTTTGTATGATCAAGCAATACCCTGCAAACACAAGTATTCATTAAAAAAATAGTCCAGGCGCTACGACTGCCAGCTTCTGACTCCACTGTGACACAGGCACATTTTTTTTCTGCCAGAGGATTTTTTTTTTCGTCATGAGACACTGAACAAAAGTCATGAGCAGTTCCCCTGATCAAAAGAAATCTCTGCTAGAGTCTGCAGTCTGTTCACCCGTCCCTTCATGCCAGCCGCTGTTCATTGCACTGAACGTTTGTGCTGCTCTACAGTTGGTTCTTGAGAAAGTCAGAGCAAATTCTGCACTGTACAGTAATACATTGAGAAGAAATGTGTTGTTTCTATCAGTGGAAAAGGAATTTAACTATTCCTGGGACACGGAAACCTTGTACACAGTGGTTAGCAATGCTGGGATCTGTTAATATTTTGCACTATGGATTTACCTGGCCTTGTTCTGGTGGTAATCAGTGTTGTAAACAGAAATGGTATTCATTTTAAAAATGCTCTTCTTTGATTTAGCAGATCAATTAAAGTCTGAAAAAATAATAATAATAACCAATGTGTCATAACCACTTTGAAAGCCTTCTCAACCCCAAGCTCATTTTCCCTACAGATCTTGTGACTATTCATTTAAACACAGGGTCAGGGTAAGATTTCCTTTGCAGCGCTGCATCATCTGTATCTGCTCCTCAACACTCAGCATCTCTGAACACACCTAGTGACTTCAGTCTGCTCTATATGCAGATACTGTGTAATAATTAACTAGCCACTTAATTAAAGTATTAAATCAGTCTACTCTGAAAGCATCTGGAAGTGTAGGCAGTGAGTTTTGTGAGGACAGGAACAGCATTCGCTGAATGTATTTTGGAGAACTGTCAAATCATGGACTAGAGTGCTTTGGGTTGAGAGATCTACAGAAAAATGCACCTCTGTTTTGCATGAGGCTTGGCTATATTTTCCATCGGCTTCCACGCTGATTTGGAACAAAACCACAAGCGTTTTGGCCTTTTCCATTACAGAGAACAAGAGCCTGTCTCCGAGGCAGTGGGAACCATGAAATCAGGAGCTGGAATACAAGGTTGTGGCTTCTTTTTAGAAAACTGAAGAGGAGACTGGAACCTCAAAGCCCCAGAAGAGACGGGAATCCTGGACTGCTGTCCTTACAGCTCGCTGATTTCCAACATATGGATATATGAAGGAAAAAGCCCTGCTGTGGAAGCCCCAGGTAAGTGTGAAAGCCACATGTTGTAAGCTCCCAGCTGACCATCTACAGCTTCTGAACAGAAGCCATAAGTCTCATAAAACCAAATGTCCATTGGAGTCTTTCCACGACAGGAAAAAAAAAGGCAGCTTGGGATCTGATGCTCCCAAGGCTTCCCAGTTCCTGGCTTCTCCCTGGCTTGGCAGATGCATTGCAAAGGAAACAGGAGCCAACAAGGCCGGTGGCTCCCAGTACCTCCCCGAGCAGCTGTGGTAGTCAGCTAATTGGTGGGAAAAAGCAGATTCTCGTGTAACTTGGTCAGCATCTGACCCATCAATTTTCTTTCATGGAAGACTGTTCCTTAAGGGAATTGCACTGGCTCCAGTCACTAGTGTCATGATAACCAGAAGGATAACCACAAGCTGTGTATCACATTTGGGCATAAAACTCCATATCCTTCACAAGAGAATCATTATCCAAATTTCACACATGGTGCACCAAGAGGGGAAGTTCCGTAACCGGTGTTGTTCAGAAATTCACTGGTCCAGCTGGGTCTGGCTGTCAGCTCTCCTCACTTCTGCTCTTTTAGCACAGGCTGTGTTTCCATGTCATCACTGCACACAGGCAGCCACGGTGGCAAAAGACCACGGACTCGTCTTTCTCACCTCTTGAATATTCGGTATCAATGCTCAAATACGGCTTCAAAACGCTTTAAATATTCCGAACTTTTTATTTAAATGAAAGAGTGCTCTTCAAGGTGAGGGAAGAGCAAGACCTCTACATTTTCTGTGGAAAAAAACCTGTAACTGAAGAAAATAGCCTTCTTCATTGATTCAAATGCAATAATTGAAACGCCGCTAACAGCTATTAGTTTGGTGATGAGAAGGCCCTATTTAGTGAGGCGAAAGGATTAAAGAGGAAACAATTTGAATTCCTCAAGACGAGCTCCCTCTGTCACGGCGTGCCCCCTCCAAAACCTCCTCCTCAACTCGGTGGCTGCCCGGCTGACTTTAAACTGCCAACACCGACAAAAAGGGGATGTTGCATCTTTTATAAACAGCCTTTTGTTTGCCGCTCTGACACCTGCGAAAAGCAAAATTGTTATTTTCTTGCTGCTTGTTGCTAGTTTGATGCCCGCTCTGGGGCCCTACATCAGAGGCACTGTTCAAAACAGGTTGCAGGGGTCCGTTTCCGTGCTGTCTGCCGATGGTGCTGCCTGAAGGAAAACCATGGAAACGGAGTTTGACAGGCTCGCGGGGACCCACGGCTGCCAGAGCCGCTGCCTTTGAGCGCCTGATGAAGACATCACAGAGCAAACACAACATTAAAACACTGCTGGCTGCTTTGCATCACTTAGAATGCAAATCTCTTTGTTCTGCTTGGCCCTTGTGTTTGGTAGCCAAGGAATCTGTGCCGTCATCTAACATGGATTTGACGACCTTTTTTACCTCCCTGTACCCCCTCCTCCCCTCCCCCTGAAAAAAAAATAAAATCATTTGTTGCAGGAGGGAGGCTTGCATGGGGATGTACATGTGAAATGAACCTGGCTTTTTTCAGTTCCTGGGATTGCTACCCACAAATTAAACACCGGTATTGCAGAGGAGAGCGGGCTGAGCTGCTTTGTTGCTCCCTGTGCGTTATTTGACTTGGATTCATTTACATGGCAACTCACAGGGGTAAATTTTATGTCATCTTTATGTTACAGATTAAAAGGCAAAAGTAATCCTTTATTTGAGCAGCATGTCCCTTCCAACCCTTCAAGCCGTGCAGATGGAAACAGAGGAGAAAACCCTCAGACCCTCCCACCCGCCATAATTCCAGTTTTATAACTTTTTATGCTAAATTTGAGCTGTGCGGTTATTAATTCCCCCCTGCCTTTGTAAGCGGCCTGTATTTTCGTTGCAGTTTTTGATTGCCTTGGTCAAGAGCAAAAATTTGAAATGAGCCGTGTCTTGGTGCTCAGATGTGCCATTTCGGTAGCTCCTGACAAGCTGTGCTAAACGTGGGGCAGCCGGGAAGGCTTGTGTGCCGATTGGAGAAGCCCTGATGAACGACTGCAGAAGGAAGGAGCTGGTAGGGGACAGCAAACAAAATGACCATCCTCTCCGAAGTGGTAATTTATCATTTCGTTCTTCCTACGCTGCCTAACTCGCACATTACTCATGCTGGGAGAGGGCTATCATCGCTAAACTGGCAGCAATACCCAACTGAGAGCTACAGCTTGCAATCAGGAAATTATTTAAGCACATGTTTAAATCCGCCTCTACCAAGGGTCTATAAGACTTAAATGGGCATTTAGGTTAAGACTATTCGCAAAGGCTTTCCTAAAAATACAGCTTATCTAAGTAGCTTCTCAGTAAGCTTTGGGAAGCTTGTGCTCAAGGGCCCCGGAAAGCAGCCTGTGACCAGTCCCTGCCCAGACTAGAGAACTTGGCAGCGGATGAGTCATCTTCATGGATGTACCTTGAGGTTACACCAAAATGATGCTACTGCTTCCTGCCCAGATCTTTTCCTAATAAAGCTGGTGGCCACTGGGAATAATCCATAGAAAGACCACAGTTTTGCCATCCTCATTTTTAGTGGGATCAGTTCTACAACTGAGAACATAGGACAGACCCGAGGCTAAAGACGTTTCCAAGTCTTTTTCCTTTCCTTGCCACTGCCACAGCGGATGTTGGTCTATGCCATCCATGGGTCCATCAAAATTAGGCATCTTCATACAAAGCCAGAGAAGAACAGTCTGCCTAGTCAAGGTTTTCTAGTAAGTAGCTGTTTTCTGCTTCCAGTACTGGTCCCAAGCTGCTTGAAGTCTCTTTTCCAGCTACAGCCTGGGAAAAGACACGCTTGGGTTAGCTGTGTCTGCAGAAACTATTATTTGTGGGTGAAATCAGTGTGCAGTTACTGGAAAATACGGCTATAAATCTCCATGCAAGTGTTGAGGCGATGTCACACACTGTTTTGGCAGTCACCAAGGAGATCCAGGTGCTCTCATTTCTCTCTGCTTCCAGAGCTCCTTTGGATTATGCAAGTCTTTCTCCTTTTACGCTCTTTTCCACCCTTTTTCTTTCCGTACAGGCTGATTCCTGGAAAGACCTTCCATTTTCTTACGGACTCATTGACGCTGCTTGCCTGACTGAAATTCCTCTGCAAGACCTTGCAGAAGTGGCATCAAAAAAATCACCATTTTGAGGCCACATTTTTGGTCCACTGATGTCCTCTGAGTTTGAATTGCAATGTTTAGTTTTCACTGTGAGGCAAAGTCAGCAGTTTCCTGACTAACCCAAAGTCAGGTCAGAAAAGAAGAATGAAAGCCAGAAAGGTGCCCCAGAATGTCTAAGCAGAAGACAATCAAATTTCCCTGTCAAAAAGAGGGCAAAACTAAGGATGTGGGACGTGCATGAAAAATCTTGTAGACAGTTATTTTTTTCCTCTTCCTTTCTCTCACAGTGGGACAAATTCCACTTTTATTTCAGTTCATCAGTAAAACACGAGGAGCCAGCTGAGCGTAGCGTTGGTTCAGAATGAGGGCAGCTGACAAGGGAAAGGTAAAAGGAACTTGTAACTGCTGCAGTTCTCTCCAAGAAATTATTTCAACACAAAAAAAAACCCTCAAACTAACTTCCAAAGGATAGGGGAAGGCACTAGGACATCATCTAACATTCCCTGACATAGCAGAGTCCAAGGTGTAATTAATGCATTAGTCATTTCAATATAGGCCATCACCTCCTGTTGTCTTAGGCTTTCTAGAGGTATGTGATCGTGTTGTCTTCTGGTGCTTGCAGGGACTGCAAACAATAAGGAGGCAGCTCTAAGAATCTGGGAGCAGAGTTAATGGTCAGCACTTGGCTGCAGGGGGAAAAGCAGGACATGAAAGAGCAGCTTGGCTAGAAGAAGGTTGGGACCAACTGCTTTAGCTCACACGTAAGATGACTGGGGTATTTTTTGGGTGAATTCTAGTTCCCACACTTCTTTCTATATGTTGGCGACCACTCTGTGTTACTTTGATTCAGGGACCACGATACCCAAAGAGTAAAGCCTGCATTTCATACACAAGGTACTTTCCAAATGTTCCTTCATTCTCAAAGACTTTGGAAATTAATCTTCAAGGCAAGCTGTAAAAGACTAGTTCATCAACAGCGTGTGACACTTCCCATGGAGCACCCTGCTCCTCTCCAGCTGCACCTCCTTATGCCTGAAACCTCTGTTTCTCCATCTCCTCAACATGGAGAAGTAGGATTGCACAACGCATTTCTCGGGGAACTGTCCCCAGTAGTGACACTGCTCAAGTGGAGCATGAATCCCATCAGCGGGAAAGACCCCTCCCATCCAGACAGCAGCCCTGATCAGAGAGTTTGGGACTCCCAGTATGTTACAATTTGCAAGTCTACAGCTATTAGACAGAGAGGGGATATTCAGAAACAGCCTAATTAGTTGCATTTTCTTTTCTAACCTCAGTCAAAAACCAGTCAGACTGTGCTTTAGATTCTGACATCCTATTAAATGCAGAACACAGGCCAATAGCTTTCATTTTCCCTTGTGATGCTACAGACTCTTGTTTTTACAGTTTGACAGAGAGACATAATTAGGCCTCAAAAAGGACAAGTCTAGACTATTAGTTCCCCACAGAGGCTCCCTGGAAAATCAGAACCCACAATTATTCTCCACTTTCCCACTGAGGCAAATTTGCGGATATCTGCTCTCCTGCCTCAGATATCCTGTTCACAACCTTTAAGCCCGTGACTTTACAGTCCTTTCACTTGAAGGGCACAAGGGAAGAAACAGGGAAGGATGATGCCAGTGTTGGACTTTCAAAAGGGACAAGAGCAAGTTAAGGAGAATATATGGCATCACTAACGCTCCAGGTGTGAGTGCTTTTCAGCGCTGCAGCCAGAGAAGCAAAGAAATGGATTGGCCAACACTTGTTCACTGGGGTCCTTGCCCATTCTCCTCCTCTGCTTCTGAGTTACCAGCAGCTTCACTTTTCAGTTCTCAACAACCAGGAATCAGATTTCAGTCCCTCACTGCTACAGTCTCTCCCTCACAGGCAATGCCTTCGTCTTTCCTTGCCAAGCGGTACATACCAGCTCCCCTCTGCTCTTAGTTTCCAAGTGCTTGGATGGTTTCTGTACTTCTGCTGAGCTGCAACCTTGGACACACCCGGTTCAAATGAGCTCTCAGCCTCAATATGAGCAAGGAGCGCTGGTCTTTCGTTTTTGCAAGAGCATCATATTTCAGATGCATCTTCAGTTTATAATCCCCAGTAATCCTCAGATCCTGCTGTGCCCAGCCAGCAGTCCCTAATTCTATGTAAACCATTCTACAGCTGTCTTTATTATGTCGCATGTTACTGTTTTCAAGCCATTTCCCCAATCTATCAGCATTGCATTGAATTTTAATCCTATATTCCAAAGTCTTACTCAAGATATTGCCTGGGAATTCGACTCACAAGGAGCATCAGCTCCTCTTCCTTCTTGCCACCTGCCTCCCATCGCTAACCTCAGTGCGTGATCTGTTCCCGTCCCAGGGATGTGCAGTGCAGAATACGCTGATGGTACCTTTTTTTTGTTGTTGCAGCATTGTCCTTTCCTATGTGAAATGTCAAACCTACTCAAGACTATTTTGCCCCATGGAAAACCCTGGATGCTTGATACCCCAGAAATGAGCAGAAATTCTGGGCAGAGCTTATACGCCTCTCAACAAGTGCAAGAAAATGTTTTCCGTTTCTAATAAGTAAGGTTTATTCCTCACTTTGGCCATGGGTTATCACTTCCCTACTAGGCTGCAACAGAAACGGAAGCTCTCCAACCCCCAGGGGTGTGCAGTTGCTAAACGTCCCCATTGCCGACACTGGCACCTTTTCCAAGCCAAACGGGCATCGGTCGTGGAGAGCTGTGCAGATGCTGACTACAGCACAGCACCCTGTAAGCACTCAATTAGCCCGGCTGTTTGTGCTCAGCCTCTCAAGCACTCCGTGGAAGTAAAATGCTTACATGATCCCTCTGCCTACGAGGCCTTGAAATCTTTAGGGGGCCTGGCTTTGCTGCCTGGTTTTCCATTGACAGGCTGATAGAGACATCACAAATCTCTCCAAAGGCCAGTCGCTAGGCTTCTTTCAACATCAAAGGGTGTCAATGTTCACTCTGCCTCGGAGCCTGGGGCAATATAAATCACACATGAATAGGTGAACTGAGCGTTTGAGGTTAAATTCTCTCTGTATATACAAATATTTCTCCTTGGGTAACTGATATTCTTGTGTTGTTTCCCCATCAACATCAAATATTTTCTGTAAATCAGAATATTCCAATGGAAAATAAAGGTGAAAAAATAAAAAGGATCAACTAAGGTGGTGTGGGAAGAGAATTAACTCATTTTAAATATACAGTGTCATTTTCTTGGAAGAAAAATCAGTAAACTGATGGGTTTTTTGTTGGGCTCTTTCAACGTCCATAGTTTTGTTCATGTTCTCTTGGACTGAATTGAGTCTCCGGTCACAGGGATGTGAACCACCTTCCCCGGAGCAGATCCGGTGTGTTTCTTCCCAAAAGCACTTGACCTCCGGCCAGGCTCCCGACTGCCCATGGAGCACCTGCTCCCCACACCGTTCCTCCCTCCACACAGCTCTCGCAGCCGGTCAGCACACGGCACGAGCCGGGCTGCACAGATGCCGTCTCCTGGCTCAGGTCATCAGCTGGAGAAGGCGAAACGCCTGGGTGGTGGCTGTTTGGAGAGTCTGATTCTCCCTGACTGGCGCAGTTGTGGCACCTCTGCGGGAGGTCTCTGCCACCTCCAAACAGGAGACGGGACAGCTGGGGCTGTCAGTAAATTACACTGCACAAAGATAGCTCTCACGCCTGCCTCGCCTGCTGCAGGCAGGGCCCTGGCAGGAGCTCCCGTGTCAGTGCCACATCAGCACATTTGCGTGCCGCCTGCGCCGCTGCCAACTGGCCCTGCCTGCTCCGAGCGGCAGTTGCAAGCACCTGATGCTGCCGCGGAGAGAATTTGGGCCAGCATCTTGCAGAGTATTCAACAGATCATCCCGTGGGAGAGAGTGCCAAGTCCCCAGGGGTTTTGTTGTTCCCGGGAATGAAACAGCTATTAAATTCAGGCTGTCGGCTACTCAATAGACTTGCTCAGCTCCAAGCCTCCCTGTATCTCGCCTGCACTCTCAGCAGCCGGTTTACATCCCCCTGGTTCAGCAGGGCAGGGAGTGAAGCAGACGGCAGCTCAGCAGCCTCTGCATCCTCCTGCACAGCACACAGCTCACCCTCCCCGCCGCGACTGCTCTTCTTCACACCAGAGAGGGATTTTTCCCTTGGGCAGCCACCCAGTCAGCCTCCAAGGCTTCGCACCAAGCAGAAACAGGAGCTGGGAAACTACCTGGTCTTAAACGGTGTGAGTTTAATGAGATTTTTTTTTTTTTTTCCTTTATGACCTCTGCAGTAAATTGCCTGTGCTCAGTATTGTGTTGAAGTAACACCCAGCAGAAATTGTAGTGAGGCAGTAATTGCAGAGTAGCTGTCTAAGAAGATCTCTGTGCCATCAGGCAGGGATTTTTCATTTCATACATTAGTCACAATTTGCTGTCATAGTTGCATATAATCAGTACATCCCTTTGAATAGGAAGAAGGAAAAAGGGGAGAAAGCTGCCTAGCACTGGGGAAATGCCTGGAGTTGCTGTGGGTTGTGTGGATCTCCCCATCACCCCTCCAGCCAGCCAGGGGCTGCTTTGCTACTCGAGTCACATTCCCCTTAACACAAACTCGGGGATTAAGTCTGGAAAAATGTGTTTGCTTGCCTATTTCTGGAAGGTTTTAGTGAGCATCACGTGGATTATGCACCACATTTTCCATTATTGCCACTGCCCAAGCCAAAACAATGGCAGATTCCCAGCCGTCCAAATGCAAAGTATCTTTTTTTAATGGAAAGCTGTTCCTTAGGAATATAGACTCCTAAAAGGGATAGGGAGGAGCGTCTCTCTGCTTTGCTCAGTGTTGCCATATAAAACACATACACCTACAGCGTTACAGGTATAGCAAAACCAGTCATTTTTGTTTCATGCTGGAATGGCCACCTTCCTTGTCACACCAAAATGTCCTCCTGCCACGCGGGACCGTGTTTATACTCTCATTACTGTCGAATGCACCAAGCAGTTTCCCTACCTTCAGACCTCTGAGCTTTTGGATGCTGTATCCCGAGTTGGTTTTGGTTCCTGGTTCCTCCAGCTGCTCCTCATCGTTGCAGCCATCACGGTGTGAGTGAGGATGTGAGCCTGTGCTGTGTGATCTTGAGAGGTTATCAGGATGATCTGGCAGGAGAGACAGCCATACCGGGGACAGGCACGCAACCTGAAAGGGCAATCGCTTCTGTCGTATGTTGCTAAACCAGCCTGTGCTTTGGCGAGCAGGGGACAGGCTAGTGTCATTAGACAGAGAGCAGCTTGAAAAGTCAGAACTGACGGTCAGAAAAATTCCCACGTCACCTGATTTGGTGCAGGAGATATACTCATCACCTCAGTCCTTCAAAGCCAGCATCCACAGCTAGAGAAGAATTACGCTCTGGCACCCATAATCTTAATCATTTTTTGGCACAACAGTGTTAGTCAAGGTTTCAGGCTGTAACTAGTGGGGGAATCGTGCTTCACCTACAGCCAGAGTATCTACACCTTTCTGGTCTGTGCTCCTTAGATGTTCATAGTGAGCCCATCACCCTGGTACTTCCACACCTCTGTCCCATCTCTACCTTTTCACACAGCAAGACAGAATGGCTGTCCCTGACATTTTAAACAGCCTTAAAAGGACCATCCTGGGATTTTTCACTCATTTGCATCCACTAATGTGAAACCATGATGTGAAAATCTTCATGTTTCAAATAGCGTTTGACTCTTTCTGGGGTTTTTTTGACACGCAGTCTGCTCAGCTGCAGTCAGGGAATGATTACCTTGCAGAAGTTGTACCTTGTCCATTGACTCGCTGGGCCCATCTCGTGTCTTGCTTAAAATCTGCATAATGAGAAGAAAGCCATTTTCCTTGCAATCCATTCTCCTGTTCAAAGCTCCTCGTGCCAGGTTGTTGTTTTTTAATCACACAAAATGGTATATATTAATGAGCTCTGAAGTTACATAAAGATAGATCTAAAGCATAAAAACACTAATATGCCCTGTAGCATTCAGTGCTTTGAACAGGGAATGGCATCTGTGTGAGAGTGTGATTGCACGCAGCTATGGAAACCAGTGCCAGAAAATGAGGAAATGCTGAACAAGTGGTGCAAGATTGGAAAAAAACTGGGAACAAAGATATTCAATTTGCATAAAAAGGCCTAGTTCACTGCAGCCCGAATTGTGCAACTTTCTGCTTTTAAATGATTATTTTCTGGTTCTGCTGGCAACGTGTAGTTTGTCATTTTCCTGAAAGAAAATTTCCCTCTCCCTCCAGCCCCCAGCAGAAATAAAGGGCGAGCTGGTTCCCAGGTCAGATGTGGTTATTCCAAACGGGACAAGTTTTACAACTGCAGAAAAGTGCAAGGCCTTTCCTTGTCTTTGAGTTCATCCTGAGCAATTTCCTTCTCATTTCCAGATGGTGCCAATTAAGAGTTAGAACCCTTGCCCTAACGGTTGTTAACAAAACAAGCACAATCTGAGACTTTAATGAGTAAAACTAGAGTCACATAATATGCCCAAGAGAAGCCAAAATGAAAAGAAGGATTGCAGTTGGCAAACGCTTAGGCTGCTGGGTCTTAAAATGGTAAAATGCTAGGGTTGGAGACTTTATTTTTAATACTGAGGACTGCCTTCTACTGCCGAGTTCAGTGGGATTATTTTGGGGCTTAAAGATAAGCGCTTCAATAAACCATTCCAATCAGTGACTGGGGCAGGACTTAAACAGTAAAGCTGGGCCATATGTAATTCATATTAGAAGGTATTTTTCTAATATATTACTTTTATTAATCAGTAGTTGGTAATTGGCATAGCATCCATGCTTTAAGAAAAATCAGACAGTCCTGGTTAGAAGAGCTCACCGTTGAGACATAACAAAACCCACCAGCTCGAAATGGAAGCTACATGAACTCGGGCTACAAACCAGATTTGCATGTTTTATGTCATGGGAGGCAATTAACTTTCTTCACAGATTACCCAAGAATGTAATGGATGATCTGTCACTTGAAAACTTCACCTCAAGGGTAAGCACCTATCTAAAGAGCATTCTGTACCACAGCTGTCTGCAACTTTCCTCAACTCACAGATTTCTGAAAATACTGCTATGGATGTTTCAGCTCTTGGGTAGCAAACCTTAAGCTTGCCCTGTTTGTATTAGCTACCTTTTCTTGACTCTGCACAAATAAGTCATGAACTCTGGGATTTGTGGACCATGGTCTGAAAAACCATCATTTTACTCAACCCAAAGTTCTGATGTTGTTGGAAGAATTGCTGAAAAAATCTCTCTGTGTGGTGGAAGGGGTTCTTCTGACCATAAGGTCTATATACGGTCCATATTTAATATGTTGGAAGTGCAGTGTAGAGGAGATAAACCAAGCAAATGTTGGATAATCTCCTTTAATAATTTATTTCTGTGTTGGGAAATATGCTGTGGTATTTTTATATTTGAAAACGCTTGATTTTTTTGGTATGATCGTATTCAAAGCCTAAGCACACACCAGCTGGTAGGATTCTACATCAAAAGCCATACCATGCCCATCACAGCATAAGCCTGTTAAAAAATGAAGGAAGAAATACACATATTTCAGGCTATTCTTCTATGCTAATTTACAATATTTGCTTCCTTTCTTCCATGAAACACCAGCATGGAGTAGAGCAGGTTTAACATGTTTACATCACACAAGATGCTCCAGTCTTTGTATGAAACCTTATAGTCTGCCGGCCGAGAAGTGGCACCAAGAAACACACTGTGCTGTAATAATTAAGAGAGGGGTGGGCTTTTTTTCCCCCTCATCTTCAGATCTAATCTGCACAAATGTTGCTGCTCTGAGTACATGACAATAAACAAAATCCAGTTCAACTTTCTCAGCACACTCTGTACTGTTTGGACATATGCTGCATCACGCTTGGGCTTTATTAAAGAACTGGCAGTTCCACTTGCAAGGGGAGCTGTAACCCTGATGTGCAAACCTCTGAGGTTGCCTCTCCATAACTCAGAAGCACTCTCTTATCTGTATTTCTCTTGTACTGCTAACTGAGAAGCCTGTGAACATCTAGGTTCAGGTGCTCACTTGGGAATGGGATCACCAGGCACTTCTGGCCAGCACAAATGAGAAATGGTTGCAACGATCGCTTGTACCATGAGCTGATACATTCCCTCGTTGTTTTAATTCTGCAACAAAATTTAAGAGGACCCAAGCAGTTTGTGCCAGCATGCATTATAACCATATCCCTCCCAGGTCAAGTAGAAGAGATGGACGTGCATGGTGAGGGGTGCAAAGGCTCAATGGGCAGCTGTCTCATCTGCCAGCTTCATGCAGTACACATATAGGTACAACTCTGGGGCCCTTCAGCTCACAGTGAGGCAAGGACGAAGAAGTGGGGTTGCCCTCTGTGGTACCATGCCCTGTCACAGCGGTGGAAGCAATGCAGTGGATCAGAAGAGGTGGGAATTAATGAAGAACGTGGGAGGTAAGAGCAGTGACATGGGGGCAGACCAAAGATCCATCTAGCCCCATGATTTTAGATTTCCAACAGCAAGTACAGGGAAAAAGCAGGAATCATAGGAGAGTATTTTGTGGCACACTCTCCCAGAGGCTTCCTGAACAGGGATGCAAGCAGATCATCAAGTGTAACACCCACCAATTTCCAGCTGGAGACTCCTCCTTAAACCTCCACTTCTGCCAAACCTGAAACCACCAAGCTTATAATGTGGCTTGGGAAGCAAAGCAGATGTGCTCCCAGCCTGGCCTGCAGAGGATAAGCCTTCACCATGGCATGAGAAGATCCAGGGTAAAATCTTAAACTCAAAACTCCCTTTGAGGGACATGTAGCTCCTCATAAAGTCCTCATTTCCAAAGAGTTTTCTGAGAAATTCCTAAAGATCATGTCAGTTCTGACATGGAGGTGACTTCCTCAAGCTCAGAGTCAATGTCTGCTTCCCAAACTCCAAGAAGATAGAACTTGGTATCTCTCAGCATCCCCTATAGTTTTGCAGCTTTCCAGGTTCCTCATTGCTGTTGTATTTGCTTTGTCATTTATCACCGAGGTGAGACAAGGAACGCAAGAAAAATTCAGCAGATCACAAAGGAGCAAACAGAAAGCAGGAGTCTAGGAAGGTAGATGGGAAAGATCCTTCAGTTTAGGAGGAAAGCCTGCTGTTTTGTCCAGGCACAAGGAGACAGTTTAGAAAGGATATTAATACCGTACACAAGGGTTTCTGAGCCAGCAAGCTGAGCTGTGCTTCATACTGCAATCAAAAAAATTAGAGGCAGCAAAAGGTTACGTCATCCAGGTCTTAATCCAGAGATTCACGTACTAAAAAATGTGGCACATGGTTAAATGCTTTGCTAGGTCAGAGACCTAATTTGCTCCCTTGTCAGTAGGGCTGTTCTCTATCATGGACATTGTTTGGGCTAATTAGACTCTGCTCCTGGCCATTGCAAGAGCAAAACCCAAGGCATGAATCCTCTGGCACTTTTAAGTGCTGTCAGCGCTTTGCAGATAACAACAAATAATAATAACAACCTTTGTGTTTGAGGTCTGTGCTCAGGGTGGTTTCAGGGGTGATCAGATGTGGCAGGGAGATTTCCAAGCCAATCAGGACAGCCCCAGCCCAGTGCGAAAGATGCCCCAGATACAAATGTGGGGGCAGAGTTATTTTTGTGCACTTTTTTGCCTCCCCTCCATCTCCAATTTCTAAGTGTTCTTGTGGATCATCCCTTCCTCATTCTTGCACTTTGGATGCTAAACTGTGTCTTTGCTGGGTCTGATTTTAGGCTATTGCATAGCTGATTTGCATGCACCTACACAGTGGGTGATGGTCCTTAAGGTGCTCTCCTCTTCCTGGATTCACCTGCTCATTGCACCTGGCTTGCAAACTTGCAAGGAAGGGACCATCTTGCGGTGCTCTGTGTGTGCCGTGCCCGATTCCACTTCCCTCATGAGCATGCAGAAGCAGTACTGCAACACAAACAACATTAATAATGCCACGATGCTCGCTGCACATGCAAATTTGACACCTCATTGGGCATATATTTTGTGCATGAAATTCCACAATTGCTTTCCTGACAACATGCTCCTTCAGCACGGTCTCCGCTTTGCTGTCTGAGATCCCGGTTAATTTTTGAAACCAGTTGAAACATCTCCTACTCCATCACACAATAAAACAGCTTTGTTTGCCTAGGTTACTACAATCATGTATTAAAGACCAATAACATCTGGTTATTCACAATTAAAGTTTGTTCGCTTGTCTGCCTTCCCTTTAGTGTTTTTAAGCTGTCTGCAGCCTGACGCTACAGTTTCTGGCTGGCGAGGGGCCGGCAGGCATGGCTGTGAACACTAGATGGCACTTTGCAGCAAGAAAGGTTAAGAGTTTATGCAACTAAATGAAAACCTCATTTATCGCCCTCATTCACAGGGTGAGAGTTTTTGCTCACGGTGTCTTTGCCACCTCATTGGTCCTAATTCAGTGTTTAGTCCACAGGGGAAAAATCTCATCGGTTCCCAGACAAATTCTCACCTTCACCAAAGGATACATCTCTGGTGACGTGATTATTTCGTGATGAGCTCTAGCTTATGTTAATATCAAACTGCTTTCTGTAGTTTGTGCTCACAAGGAGCATCTGTACGATAATGGCTAGGCCAGATACTCCAAAAGCTGTAAATCTTCCTCCTGATTAAAAGACAAAAACAGACCCAGCAATGACCTTGTTGACATTTACCAAACTGCAGCATCAGAAAATGAGGGTGCCGCTTCAGGTTTATACATTCCTCCTGCCTCTCATACTGGGCTGTGTCTGGTACTTCTTGAATCATTTCAAAGGGCCAGATGTTGTCCTCAGTTCGTGCCCGGAATTTGCTGGCCCAAGGGGAGCTGAGTGATGCTGTGTTTCTCACAGCCATGCCGCAACGGAGCAGAGAGAAAATGGTCCATCCCGGCAGAACGGACTCCTCCTTGAAACAGTGACAGGGAGACATGCAAGTGCCTCAGACTCTCCTCTGGGGTTGGCTGAGGACGAGGAGCTGCTCTTTTCCCTGCTGACACCTGGAGCTGGTACGAGGGCCAGCATTCATGGGAACGTGGCTCCTTTTATTTATCCCTGAGGCTATGCTGGAATAGTAACCCACAGCCAGCCTCAGCCTGCCTTGCAGAGCAGGTACGTGAGCATGGTCTGGAGCATCCTCCTCCTCTCTTGGAAGGTGAGGTTTTACCCCACCTTCTCCCAAGCCTGGCCTCCAGGCAGCACCCAGCCCAGCAAGTGCCCCGCAAGCAGGGCAGGAGAGCAGGCTGGGGCCACGGTAAACAACTTGCTGCTATCTATTTAGGTGCAAGGGTAAACGGCCACCAATTACATGGTAAACATGATGTGTAGAAGGCTTGAGATTGCCCTCAACACTCAGGTTATCCATGGGGAGCTGCAAGTGCCCACCCTCCCAGCATGTGGGCCCCTCGTCAGAGATCTCGGTCCCCATAGCGTCTTCCCGGGGACGCCTGCACAGGCTGTGGTGCCACACCAATGGCAGGGCATTGCTTACAGCGCAGTAAAGGCAGAGCTGGCGAGCACCGGGTCTACACCCAGAAGAGCAGAAAGGCTGTGTCCTTCTGTGCAGCGTACAAACAGCCACGCCGCAGGCTTTCCTGAGCTGATGCCCTTCTTCACCTCTTCCTCCAGACATCTCCCAGATAACATCCAGGGTAAATCTCCCACTAGTGCTACTTCACCTGTTCTGGAAACCTTTTTCACTCCTTTTATAGCCATTATTCCTTCATCCTTTTGATAAGGCGACCACCTTGACTTACTGTCAACTGTTGCTACTCCCTTAGAGCAGCAGCACTCCTGCCCAGCCTGATCTTTCCCAAGGTCTTTCTTAGCTACTTTCCAAACAGACAATGCACTTCCCACCTTTTGTAACTTTATCTCTCTCTTTTAAATAAAAGATTTCTACATTTTTGAAGTCATCACCTGGATTATTTTTTTTGTCCTCTCATCCTTTCCTATGTCCTCACCAAAGGCAGTGTTTCATTGCTTGGAAGTATTTCTTCTCCGTTCTTCCATCAGATCACTCTACCAGGTACTCTTTTTTCCCCAGCCACCAATCAGGAAAGCAACTTGCTTTCCCCCAAAGTCTCAGCTATGCAGTTGCTGAATTAGCCAAGATGTTAGAAGAGCTGATCACACATCTGCACAGGTTCCCCTTATTCCATAAAGAGCTGGATGATTCTCAAAAACAATTCCTGTTTCCGATGCTACCACAAATATTGTCCTCCCCTAATTTAGTTGTTTGAGTTCACATGACTTGTTCTTGTTTTGTTCTGCTTTAATATCATTCCCAGCTCTTCAGGCAAATTCCGGCCAAATTCAAGGGGACTTTTGTCTAGGGACTGAATAGACATCTTGAAATTGTACCCCACCCCCGCAGCTGCAGCCAAACAGAACCAGTACCTACCAGCACACTGCTGCTGGCCTCCACCGTTGGCATTGGCTTCATCTGTGATGGCAGAGAGAATGAAACAGAGAGATACGATAACAGAAAGGTGCTGGCCTGGAGCCTGAATGGGGCCACATGCCAGCGACACCAGTCCAGCGTGGGACCAGCCTGGCTTACCAGCCGGGCGGACGAGGGAAACCTCCCGCTCTCGGTCCTCCCTGGGGAGCGAGATGCAGGGGTTGGAGGTTCGTTGGTCAAGGGGCTCCTTGCTACCAACTAATGCTCACCCATACAACACCCACGCAGGGCCTCATCCAGCACCCTCTGTGCTTAAAAAAACCCTCCAAACCAACCAACCAACCAATCGTAGCGTATTCTTCCGTTCTTTCTCATCACAGACTCTAGCCCTGTTAACCTCATAAAGACTCTTCAATCCCCTTTCAGTTCAGGAGAATTCTCCCCATTGTTTCCACAGAAATTTCTCTGGATGTACTGCCAAGAGTGTGCGTTTGCTGTCGCATTCCAAGTCACTTGCAATAACAAAGAATTATCCTTACAATTAAGATCAGGCTGTACAATTTAGATACGTGCCTTAAAAGAGTTATTATTCTCTGCCAGAGATGTATTGTTCTTCTCCATTTAATTTTATTTACTTTTTTTAGTGGATGCAACAGTTATGCTGTCATTTATCAGAGAAGAAGGAAGCAGCAGCTGCAGAGCTGTGTATATAAAATAAACACAATGTGGATGAAGCTATCAGAAGCTCAGATTTCAAGGAGGTGAGGGGGAGGATTGCTTTTAATAAGATCTTGTGTCAGTAAAGTTGTGAGATGGAACGGCAGGGTCTTACCCTATTAAAAATAAGAGTGGGAAGAAATTCTTTTATTTAATGGAACAGCAGTGTTAGCTGCGTGCGTGCAGACAGAGGGCTTAATTTAAAAAGTAAAAAGCAATTTGGTCATTCATGTTCAGACTTTGGGCACTCCGCAGAGCATGCCAAACGCACTCATTTCTTTTTAACCCTTTGGCTGCAAGACCTGTACAGTATGGAAGAGGCAAAGCCAGGGTGTATCTATCCCATTGAACAGCACTTTTTTTTCTCCCTCGCCGTGCCACGCAGGCAGCCGGCTGATCCCGGGAAAGGCAGGTGGGAGGCAGGCATCCTGCTCCCAGCTCTGACGCTGCTTTGTTGTGTTAGCTTGGGTGAATCGTTTCACTCACCGTGAGTACAAACACAGATGCCGATGCTATCAATGGCTGCTACTTGTTTGTTTATTCATCTGTATTAAGCCGGTGACTAGGAACGCCCCTCCAAGCATGAGAGCACCCCAAGCAGAGGGCTGTACGAGAGCCAGCTGCAGTTGTACTCTCCCATACGACATTGCATGCCGTGACACGAATCTGCCCCATCCCTCGCAGGCTCGCACGGTGGCGGGTAGTGCAGCCTGGCAGGATGCCCAAAGTGCTCTGAGGCCGCCTAGGCACAGTGAAACGTCTGTCCTAAACCCAGCAGAGGCAAATGCAGGCTGGGCCTCGGTGGCCGGACCCCCACAGCCCAGCATAAGGGAGACGGTGGCTCCAGGGTGTCCATTTGGGCAGCTACACCCCCAGCCCGTGTGCACCTCACATCATGCATCAGAACCGAGGGGCTCAGGGAGCCAAGCCAGCCAAGCACAAAATCAGGTTGGATGAATATCCTTATCGCAGGTGTTTTATATTAAAGCCGAAACCATTTTGTAATAGAGCTGGATTCACCCACAGGTGACAACAGTAATAACCCACATGCTCCTGTGGTATATCACCGTCTGCTCAGGCAGCACACCTCATTCGAGGTGGAGCTGCACGAGCTCTGGACGACGCTGAACCAACCAACCACAGCTATATTTTCCTAAACATGTGCATACACACGCACACAAGCAGTTCTATTGAAGGCATTATTTCAGTAATAGCATAATTGTGCAAAATACGTAAGTATTTTCTATAATTGTATAATCACCATGTAATTATATACAGTAGAAAATATAAACATATATTAAACAGGTGAGTGCATTTATTATTCAAATATAAATTTCAGTGGTAGCTGAAATCGCGCCAGTCTGTATATGTGCATGTAATTAATAGAGGATTGGAATGAAATATGTTGCATTTGTATAAATACCTGATACAGCTAAGGCCACCTTTGGACTAAGACTGGGAGATCACAGTAACACCATATATAAAGGCATCAGAAGACGGTAGAAGTGCATCTGCATTAGATGCCTGCCACCAGTTCAAGGGATGTCTCTCTCTCACTCTGCTCTCTGAAAAATTAATAGCAGTAACAAAAGGAGCTTCTGTTGTGCAGCTGCACCTGCATGGTGAGCCCTCCTTGTGCAAGGAGGCCGGTGACCGCAATGTGTGACGCCAGAGATTATGAAATCACCATCTAGCCCTCTTAGACCCAACAAGCTAACCTGATAAAAAGCCATATAGAAAATTTGAAGAAAAAAGATCTTTGACCTCTTTTCACTACTGCTTCTCCTAACGTCAGCTGTAGTCAGCCACTGGAGGCAAAATTAGGCCTCTGGGTTTCTATGTCTCATCTAGAAGAGCCATATTCAAGAAAAACAAACCCATTAGCCCAAGCGTCTTCCAAGAGAAGTATCTTATCATATGGAACAGCTCAGGGATTCAGCCTTCAACGAGGACTGTGCTTCGATCACAGATGGGATCTTGGGAACTACACTAAATC
Source organism: Burhinus oedicnemus (assembly GCA_008921705.1). Taxonomy (NCBI): domain Eukaryota; kingdom Metazoa; phylum Chordata; class Aves; order Charadriiformes; family Burhinidae; genus Burhinus; species Burhinus oedicnemus. The sequence goes on along the minus strand of VFFE01006626.1, from coordinate 1,158,201 downwards.
ACAGATGGTATATTTTTTCCTGTAATTCACAAAATGAGCTATTTCCACTGCTTGCTGGGGTTTTTTTTCCCTTCTCTGATTTTTATATTTTGCACATGGCAATTGCAAACATGAATACAATTTTTTAAAAGGGCCCTTGAAAACATTTTCTTTTAATGATGCATGTAATCTTTTCCTGTTCGGTAAATCTAATACCAAAATGTCATTCTTTTCAGAAATTAAAACATACTTAATTTTAACAGGATTGAGTTTATGTTTTATATGCTTTGCTTATTTATCGTCTGCGTCATTTCTATTTTCTTGGCTAAGCTTGACGTTCCCTTGTTACCTCTTGAAATATTGCATCAGCCATGAGCTACTGCCTAGACAGAGACATGGCAGCTTCTGCTGCTGCTGTCCACTCGTGGGCCACGGGCAACCAGTGGATCACACACTTGTACTCCTCACAGTCTGTGTTACCTTAATTCTGAACCATGACCAGCTGAAGACAGCAGCATAGCCCATGTTCACCCCATCCGACTCCAGACCTTGACTGGGGTGATGTATTTAGGCACCCTGTAAAAATGCCTGTGCAATCAGGGGAAGAGGCTGGAAGGAGGGAAAGGGGAGAGGGAGAGAAAGGAGCATCCCTTGGCACATCCCATTCTTTGGAGAAGCCTCTCTCTCTCTGGTGTCTATGTACGGAGCCTGAGGCAAGCAGGTACTTCACCCAAGTTGGGGAAGGGAAAGGAATTTGGACATCCTCCAAACAACTTAGTCTTAAAACAACAGATGGAAACAGAGAGATATGGGGGTCCACGAACAGTCAATGAGATTGTGATATGAGTTTGCATAATACACGCCCGTCTCTGCACATCAGCGCATCTCCTCTTTCTGGCTGGTAAGTGACAGCAAAAAAAAAAAGCCAAAATTACATCTAATACTTTCCTGAAATTGCTTCATTGCTTTTCCATGTAAACTGCCACTATAGCTGGCACAGAGTTTTTATTTGTTTGCTGGTAGGAGAGAAGGACAGCTTATACAATATGAATTACGAGAAAAGGCAGCTACGAGCAAATCTCTCTGTTCAGCCACGATCCAAAAAGATTTAGAGCTTCACATGTTGATATCAGCATGGTAACAACCGGGCTCCTACCAGCATTGTGCTGCGATCCAACTTCTGGGGATCCTCTTCTATATTCATTTAACTTTTCCACCTCATTTGCTATCAGAAGATGCTCAAATGCTGTTGTCATTTTGTTTCTGTTTTGTATTTACTGACATTATCAAATATTACACTTCACTGGAGGGTAATCTAAACAGCATTTCATGCCCTCTTCAATACAGAGCTGCTCAAACGTTCATGTGCCAGCCCCAGAGCCAAACAGCAAATCAACCCACGACTCCATGCAAGGCAATGGTAATCTTTCCACTGGGCTTTGAATCAGCCTTTTTAAGAGTATTTCTAATTCACATTAAATCAGGATTGAATAATCCTTTGGCACTGATGAGAACTTGGCACTGCAATAACACCAACTCCTGTTCAGGCTGAGTTCAGGGGGGTGTTTGTCACCTACAGACATTCAGGCTTTCGGTGTCCTGTGCTGATTTTCCTGACCCTTGGGAGAGGTCCAGGGCGATCCCCCAGGGTCACAGACCACGATTTCTGACCTACCCAAGGACAACTCCAAATCCGACCACCAATGCTTGCCCCTCAGATGTGATCACACTTAATAGCACATTCGAATTGCGCAAACTTCACGACCTTGTTTCAAATCCTTGCCAACATACATCTCTCACACACCCGCCGCCTTTTTTAGAGGAGAAGGCACATTTAATGCAAGGTCTCAGGGGGAGAGCAGCCACGTTTATCACCTCAGATCACGGAGCACTCACCCATACAAACTTGCAGTGTGACAAAAATCCTGACATGGTCCCCCCATACTGGATCAGAGCAAAGGTCCAGTGCGCCGTCTTTGATCGCTCCAGTGGTGCTGGTCAGGTAAATCAACAGCCTGCTCATTAGATGGTCCCCTGCTTTCTGTCAATCAGAAATTAGGGACTTCTTGGATCAGGGGTTGCTTCTGGATCACCATGTTTCAGAGCCAGGAAAGCACCTTTCCTCCATTCATTTTGCTCCCCATTTAACATATTTCTGTTCTTGGCCTCTGAGTTTTTCCACAGCCTCCCCTGGCTTGCTCTGCTATTTAAATACGCACCGTGTGAAATAATACTTCTTTGTGAGAGGGGTTTTTTTGGACTCTTGTTGTATCCTGCTAACCTGTTCGTCTCCCAAGTCTCCGTTGTGTAGAAGTGGTGCTGTACTATCAATACGGTTGCCTTTTTGGCTAAGAAGATGAGAAAAGCCAAGAAAGTGGCCAGGCATCTGTATTTTTCACAGGTCCAGGATGCTAAGCACACAGCGAAAAGTGGGGTGCAAAGAGCGGTCTTCTGACTGCATCTCTAAAACCCCCCCATGAGGGAGCTCCACAGCTGGAATGGATACTGCTCTTGGATTTGAAAACTCATGCACCCTCTCTCATACAGCCCAACTATTCAGCCTTTACGAGGGTGAAGTGGATATGAGCCTAAACGTTTTAGATGCAGTGAGTTCATAGTCATGCCACACATGATTTAGTGAATAACTGATGCAAGGCAAAAAGATGGCAGAGCTCTGTGATCTAACAGCTGTGCAAACAGGCTAAAGAATTTAAAATTCAGGAAGCTGTATCTCCAGGAAAGCATTTAAAAAAAAAAAAAATCCCTAGTGCCACATCTGGTGGCATCAAATTGTCATTATGACATGGTATTTAAGATGATTTAATGGGTTTATTGCCAAGTAAGAACCTTGGAGTTTGCTTAAACTACTGTGCATTAAAAGGATGTAACTCTTTAAATGATATTCTGACAAAGTACTGCCTAAACAGTTCATTATCTTTCAGGAACACACAGATACGTACATCAGCATGTGTGTATAAGGAAATAAATAGATCAATAGACAGAAAGATGAATAGAGCTGCACATCTACATACACAACATGTATTTAACGATACACTACAGCAGACACGCATGTGTTGTGAGAGCTATCTTTTGGAAAAATTCATTCACTCCCCTTTCTGCCTCTCTCGTCTACACCTCGTACATCCATACAGCAGGCAAGATTTCTGTCCACCTTAATTACTTCTCACTTAGCGTACTGAATCAATGGGTGGTTTTGAAACAAAGGATTCGGCTACTAAAAACAGCCTGGGAAAGTGCCTGGGAAAGGTTACTGATTATAGACGACTTCTAAGAAAAGGTGTCCAGAAAAATAAAAGGTGTCCCTTTTTCTTGCTGAATATTTTTAATGTGACTTAGTGTTTCTCTCACCTTTGGTTCCCGGAACAGTTCTCATTTCCTCTGAATGTTCTGACTTCTTATCTCAGGCTCTTTCAGTTTGTTGATTTTAAATTCAATCTGGCTAATTCAAATTCAAGGCACGCTGCTCCTGAAGTCTTTCACCGTCTTCTGATCCCACAGAATAGGGCTGTTAATGGTATGGAGTTTTGTCAGTGAGGAACGGTGCAAACTTCCTTTTACACTTATTCCTTTCATACTAGATTGACATGACACGTTGCAAGCCAGTCAGACAATCTTGCTTTGGGTGTCTAACTCAGGTGGCTCTCTTTCTGCTGACTGCATTCAGAAGGGAGGTTTCCAGCCAAAGGTGCTCTGATGTGCACCTTGGATAGATGCTTTAAGTGAACAATAAGGCTCACCACCTGTGGAACCATATGACAGAGCAGATTTGTCCAACCGGACAAATTCCTGAACAATTCCATCAAGTCACCATAAGCTTTTCCATCCTCTATGGCAATTTTCCACCATCAATGCATTTGCCTTTTAGCAGGTGAATAATTGTCAAAGCATAGCCTGTCTCTGCTAGTCAACCCTGTGTGCATTTAAGATAAAAGCAAAACCAGCAGTTTTTCTCTGATCCAGGCTGAATTAGCTGTTTAGATACCAGAAGTGACCTAGACAGAGTAGCACAGATCTTCGCATGTCCCAAGCCATCAGACCCATGCAGTGACGTGCCTACGCTGTTTATGAAGAGGTGTCTACACCTGCCCGTCGAGGTGAGCCTCTGCTGAGGATCCCCCTCCATGCGGTACCACCAAAGAGCTCAGGGCTAGCTCTTACTGACAGCCTGCCCTGTAACGCTTCGCTACCTGTTTACATCTCTGACTTTAATTTCTATGTATCTATAACAAATTACATTTATTTTTCTTTTTTTTTTTTCCCTTGCAAAATCCAGCTCCTACAAAGCAGAAAGGAAGCAGGAGTTTGTTTCTTCTGAAAGCAAGTCAGCTTCATTTCAAAATCAGAAGGGGTCTTCAACAGCCAAAGGGTCGGGTTTTCTCTCCCTTTTTTTTTTTTTTTTTTTTTTTTTTGTTAGGGCTTTTGGGG